>OY757947.1:48208633-48211133 GCA_963585895.1 Sepioteuthis lessoniana | reverse complement strand
ACATTTTAGTGTGTGTATATATATATATATATATATATATATATATATATATATATATATATATAGAGAGAGAGAGAGATAGGATATTTTATAAAGAGGTCCTTCTAAGCTGGAAATAACAGGTCTGATCTGGAGTGTTGTGTCAGTTTTATGTGTTTTGATGAACCCCCACACACACACACACACACTAAAACCTCTTTGTGCATTTCAAGCGGCACTTCCACTCAGTGCCAAAACAAATTACATTAGAAATTGAATTAAACGAATTCACAATAGTTGCAGCAAAGAAAAAGATAAAATTACACACACCACACACTTTATAAACCCTCTCAGAAACAATCAATGACATGGCATTTGAATAATAAGAAATCACCGAAACTACATAGATCCTCTAACATCTGTTTCCTGAAACTATCACATTTCAGTGAAATTATCACCAAAGAAATACACAGGGCTATTTCCAAAGAAGGGCTAGATATACAACTGGCCCACTCTGGACCCTCACTACGCCAATACTTAAGGAAGAAAAATCTTAATACTCTCACAACATGCACTCTAGCCAACTGCCCAATAAGAAATCCAAATATATGCTAAAAAAACGTACACCATTTATCGTTTAATTTGCTTAAAATGCCAAAATTTTTATATAGGAAGCACAATCCGACCCGTCCACATCAGAATTAAAGAATACCTCAACACACGTGCATCCTCATTCCATAAACATTTAACTAATTACAAAAAATAATGATAATAATTTTCCCATTAAAATAGAAGCAATAGTTCGTAATGTTGGTAATCTCAGAATTAAGGTGGCTTTATTAATAGCTAAGTTACACCCTCAGATTATCAGTAGGTTAAAATTAGATACTGAATATATCATTAATTAACATGCATATTTTAAATACATATTTAAGTTTTAAAAACATAAAATAGAAATAAAATGAAATAGATTAGAACAACTGAAGTCAGGTCTATTCCAAATGGCGTTTAAATACCTCACATCGCACCATGGTTACAACAACCAACATGGTGTTCTAATACCCCATGTGACACCATGTTTACAATGTTAAAAAAAGAATTGAACATCCAACATCATGTTCATTTGTAAAAAAAAAATGTATTTGACGATGAATTTTTACTTTGAAATTAATTAGACTCAAATGATTATTATTTCGTATTACTATAGCCCTCTAAATTAATTCAATACAATAAAACTAATGAAATCAACATATGTGTGTGTCTGTATCAATATATGTGTATGTATATATATATATATATATGTGTGTGGGTGTGTATGTGTATATATATATATATATATATATATATATATATATATATATGGGCCCATGGGAAACTTTAGCGGTGAGAGAAAAACGTGCACTAGTGAAAACAGCCTCCAAAAACTATCGAAAAAACCCAACAAACACAAATGCCTTAAAACTAAAAAGGCACAATATCAATTAGCAGGCATATATATAAAGGAACAGACAGAATACATTCAAAATCAGATAGATAAGATTAGAGACTCGGTGGAAGATAGACAATCTAGAATTGCCTGGCAAACAATAAACGAAGTGAGCAGAAGAAAGAACACAGCCAAAGCAAAACTTAAAGCAGCAAACCAACTAGAAAGAATAAAACTGTGGAAACAGCACTTCGAAAACTTACTTGGAAACCCACCAAAAATAACGCCTGAACCAATCACCAGAATAATTAGCAAACAATTAGACATTAAACTTGGACCGTTCACACAAGAAGAACTCGACTCGGTTCTCAGAAAAATTAAAAATAGGAAAGCTACAGGGCTGGACGAAATTCCCCCGGAAGTATGGAAGACCAGACAATTCAACGACATACTGCTCCGACACTGCAACGCAGTATACAATCAAAATCCGATAGATAGATGGACGAAGGGATGCATACTCCCCTTCCCTAAAAAGGGGGACCTCGGATTAGCCAAAACTACCGAGGCATAACACTTACATCCATAGCTGCCAAAATCTACAATGCCCTACTGCGAAACCGAATAGAACCCAAAATCGACAAGATACTTAGAAAAAACCAAAATGGCTTCCGAAGAAATAGATCCACGACCTCACAAATATTAACCATCCGCAGAATCCTTGAAGGTGTACGGGCAAAGAACCTACAAGCGACATTAATATTTGTCGACTTTACCAAGGCTTTCGACTCCATTCACAGAGGAAAGATGGAACAAATCCTACTAGCGTACGGCATACCTAAAGAAACCGTAGCGGCAATAATGGTTCTCTATAGAAACACTAAAGTAAAAGTACAATCACCAGATGGAGACACAGAATACTTCGACATTGTAGCAGGAGTACTACAAGGGACACGCTGGCTCCGTATCTCTTTATCATTTGTCTAGACTACGTACTTAAAACATCGATTGACAAAATCAAAGAGAATGGCTTCGAACTGACGAAGAAAAGAAGCAGAAGATACTGGCAAATACACCTGACCAAGCCGAAACACTTCT
>OY757947.1:48188633-48203633 GCA_963585895.1 Sepioteuthis lessoniana | reverse complement strand
TCCTGTCTTTCCAGGATGTCACTCCAACTTTCTGAAGAGTCACTTTGTCTTTCCAAAGAGTCATCTTGCTTTCCAGAGAGTCTTAGTGTTCAAATTTTCATCATACAACGTGTGGAAGCACGTGCGATACACTAGCCTCATCAGCCGCCATCCAGGGTGATAACACAGTTTCGGTAGCTTAAGGCGGTACTGCCACACCTGGCGCTACCGAGCAGCTTTTGCCACCGGCTAGGGTATTAAAAAAAAAAAAAAAAAACTATGTATACATAAGATCAACTAAAAGCGGACATTACATTAGACGTTCGTTCATCTTCATTTTGGTGCAGTTTGTGATTTAAAAAAGCGTTTACTTACGGCCGTTAGATGTCATAGCAACCGTTTCTTGACTTTGCGTAATTACACGAGAATGGTGGTTACACGTGTATAACATTCGTGTTGAAAACCTTTCTATATCCGTTATCTTTTCGATTCGTTTTCTTTCATTTATGCGTTACTGCCCAAAAGCACTCGAGACAAACGTTATATATAATTCCGCTAAAAGATATTATTTGTTGATCAATGGGCCCTCAAGATGGGTGGTGAGTAAAAAGAAAGCTCGTGGTCTAAGTTAGTCCAGGTAGCTATCTGATTACCTTGCCTTGCAAAAAATGTCTCCAGGACGCTGATGGTCAGCAATGGGCTTGTGAATACTGTGGGGGTAAACCGGACTCATAGGCCCATCAATCGATTTACATTCTCCGGCAGGAGAATTACGTTCTTCGCACCAGCGCGCCTTGTGGATTCGTGTTCCTCGCAAGCTGTTGAATTTTCTACCGCAATCACACGTTGTAGCCGGGTACATATCCAGATCGTTACCGTAGGAGCAAGTAAGATGGGTGATATATTCTCCCTCCCCGCTACAGACACCCTGAGGGCATTTTTCTTTCATTGTATTATCCATATTTGTTAAAATTCCTGTCTTTCCAGGATGTCACTCCAACTTTCTGAAGAGTCACTTTGTCTTTCCAAAGAGTCATCTTGCTTTCCAGAGAGTCTTAGTGTTCAAATTTTCATCATACAACGTGTGGAAGCACGTGCGATACACTAGCCTCATCAGCCGCCATCCAGGGTGATAACACAGTTTCGGTAGCTTAAGGCGGTACTGCCACACCTGGCGCTACCGAGCAGCTTTTGCCACCGGCTAGGGTATTAAAAAAAAAAAAAAAAAACTATGTATACATAAGATCAACTAAAAGCGGACATTACATTAGACGTTCGTTCATCT
This sequence comes from Sepioteuthis lessoniana, assembly GCA_963585895.1. Lineage (NCBI taxonomy): Eukaryota > Metazoa > Mollusca > Cephalopoda > Myopsida > Loliginidae > Sepioteuthis > Sepioteuthis lessoniana. The sequence goes on along the minus strand of OY757947.1, from coordinate 48,202,369 downwards.
TCATTTTGGTGCAGTTTGTGATTTAAAAAAGCGTTTACTTACGGCCGTTAGATGTCATAGCAACCGTTTCTTGACTTTGCGTAATTACACGAGAATGGTGGTTACACGTGTATAACATTCGTGTTGAAAACCTTTCTATATCCGTTATCTTTTCGATTCGTTTTCTTTCATTTATGCGTTACTGCCCAAAAGCACTCGAGACAAACGTTATATATAATTCCGCTAAAAGATATTATTTGTTGATCAATGGGCCCTCAAGATGGGTGGTGAGTAAAAAGAAAGCTCGTGGTCTAAGTTAGTCCAGGTAGCTATCTGATTACCTTGCCTTGCAAAAAATGTCTCCAGGACGCTGATGGTCAGCAATGGGCTTGTGAATACTGTGGGGGTAAACCGGACTCATAGGCCCATCAATCGATTTACATTCTCCGGCAGGAGAATTACGTTCTTCGCACCAGCGCGCCTTGTGGATTCGTGTTCCTCGCAAGCTGTTGAATTTTCTACCGCAATCACACGTTGTAGCCGGGTACATATCCAGATCGTTACCGTAGGAGCAAGTAAGATGGGTGATATATTCTCCCTCCCCGCTACAGACACCCTGAGGGCATTTTTCTTTCATTGTATTATCCATATTTGTTAAAATTCCTGTCTTTCCAGGATGTCACTCCAACTTTCTGAAGAGTCACTTTGTCTTTCCAAAGAGTCATCTTGCTTTCCAGAGAGTCTTAGTGTTCAAATTTTCATCATACAACGTGTGGAAGCACGTGCGATACACTAGCCTCATCAGCCGCCATCCAGGGTGATAACACAGTTTCGGTAGCTTAAGGCGGTACTGCCACACCTGGCGCTACCGAGCAGCTTTTGCCACCGGCTAGGGTATTAAAAAAAAAAAAAAAAAACTATGTATACATAAGATCAACTAAAAGCGGACATTACATTAGACGTTCGTTCATCTTCATTTTGGTGCAGTTTGTGATTTAAAAAAGCGTTTACTTACGGCCGTTAGATGTCATAGCAACCGTTTCTTGACTTTGCGTAATTACACGAGAATGGTGGTTACACGTGTATAACATTCGTGTTGAAAACCTTTCTATATCCGTTATCTTTTCGATTCGTTTTCTTTCATTTATGCGTTACTGCCCAAAAGCACTCGAGACAAACGTTATATATAATTCCGCTAAAAGATATTATTTGTTGATCAATGGGCCCTCAAGATGGGTGGTGAGTAAAAAGAAAGCTCGTGGTCTAAGTTAGTCCAGGTAGCTATCTGATTACCTTGCCTTGCAAAAAATGTCTCCAGGACGCTGATGGTCAGCAATGGGCTTGTGAATACTGTGGGGGTAAACCGGACTCATAGGCCCATCAATCGATTTACATTCTCCGGCAGGAGAATTACGTTCTTCGCACCAGCGCGCCTTGTGGATTCGTGTTCCTCGCAAGCTGTTGAATTTTCTACCGCAATCACACGTTGTAGCCGGGTACATATCCAGATCGTTACCGTAGGAGCAAGTAAGATGGGTGATATATTCTCCCTCCCCGCTACAGACACCCTGAGGGCATTTTTCTTTCATTGTATTATCCATATTTGTTAAAATTCCTGTCTTTCCAGGATGTCACTCCAACTTTCTGAAGAGTCACTTTGTCTTTCCAAAGAGTCATCTTGCTTTCCAGAGAGTCTTAGTGTTCAAATTTTCATCATACAACGTGTGGAAGCACGTGCGATACACTAGCCTCATCAGCCGCCATCCAGGGTGATAACACAGTTTCGGTAGCTTAAGGCGGTACTGCCACACCTGGCGCTACCGAGCAGCTTTTGCCACCGGCTAGGGTATTAAAAAAAAAAAAAAAAAAACTATGTATACATAAGATCAACTAAAAGCGGACATTACATTAGACGTTCGTTCATCTTCATTTTGGTGCAGTTTGTGATTTAAAAAAGCGTTTACTTACGGCCGTTAGATGTCATAGCAACCGTTTCTTGACTTTGCGTAATTACACGAGAATGGTGGTTACACGTGTATAACATTCGTGTTGAAAACCTTTCTATATCCGTTATCTTTTCGATTCGTTTTCTTTCATTTATGCGTTACTGCCCAAAAGCACTCGAGACAAACGTTATATATAATTCCGCTAAAAGATATTATTTGTTGATCAATGGGCCCTCAAGATGGGTGGTGAGTAAAAAGAAAGCTCGTGGTCTAAGTTAGTCCAGGTAGCTATCTGATTACCTTGCCTTGCAAAAAATGTCTCCAGGACGCTGATGGTCAGCAATGGGCTTGTGAATACTGTGGGGGTAAACCGGACTCATAGGCCCATCAATCGATTTACATTCTCCGGCAGGAGAATTACGTTCTTCGCACCAGCGCGCCTTGTGGATTCGTGTTCCTCGCAAGCTGTTGAATTTTCTACCGCAATCACACGTTGTAGCCGGGTACATATCCAGATCGTTACCGTAGGAGCAAGTAAGATGGGTGATATATTCTCCCTCCCCGCTACAGACACCCTGAGGGCATTTTTCTTTCATTGTATTATCCATATTTGTTAAAATTCCTGTCTTTCCAGGATGTCACTCCAACTTTCTGAAGAGTCACTTTGTCTTTCCAAAGAGTCATCTTGCTTTCCAGAGAGTCTTAGTGTTCAAATTTTCATCATACAACGTGTGGAAGCACGTGCGATACACTAGCCTCATCAGCCGCCATCCAGGGTGATAACACAGTTTCGGTAGCTTAAGGCGGTACTGCCACACCTGGCGCTACCGAGCAGCTTTTGCCACCGGCTAGGGTATTAAAAAAAAAAAAAAAAAACTATGTATACATAAGATCAACTAAAAGCGGACATTACATTAGACGTTCGTTCATCTTCATTTTGGTGCAGTTTGTGATTTAAAAAAGCGTTTACTTACGGCCGTTAGATGTCATAGCAACCGTTTCTTGACTTTGCGTAATTACACGAGAATGGTGGTTACACGTGTATAACATTCGTGTTGAAAACCTTTCTATATCCGTTATCTTTTCGATTCGTTTTCTTTCATTTATGCGTTACTGCCCAAAAGCACTCGAGACAAACGTTATATATAATTCCGCTAAAAGATATTATTTGTTGATCAATGGGCCCTCAAGATGGGTGGTGAGTAAAAAGAAAGCTCGTGGTCTAAGTTAGTCCAGGTAGCTATCTGATTACCTTGCCTTGCAAAAAATGTCTCCAGGACGCTGATGGTCAGCAATGGGCTTGTGAATACTGTGGGGGTAAACCGGACTCATAGGCCCATCAATCGATTTACATTCTCCGGCAGGAGAATTACGTTCTTCGCACCAGCGCGCCTTGTGGATTCGTGTTCCTCGCAAGCTGTTGAATTTTCTACCGCAATCACACGTTGTAGCCGGGTACATATCCAGATCGTTACCGTAGGAGCAAGTAAGATGGGTGATATATTCTCCCTCCCCGCTACAGACACCCTGAGGGCATTTTTCTTTCATTGTATTATCCATATTTGTTAAAATTCCTGTCTTTCCAGGATGTCACTCCAAACTTTCTGAAGAGTCACTTTGTCTTTCCAAAGAGTCATCTTGCTTTCCAGAGAGTCTTAGTGTTCAAATTTTCATCATACAACGTGTGGAAGCACGTGCGATACACTAGCCTCATCAGCCGCCATCCAGGGTGATAACACAGTTTCGGTAGCTTAAGGCGGTACTGCCACACCTGGCGCTACCGAGCAGCTTTTGCCACCGGCTAGGGTATTAAAAAAAAAAAAAAAAAACTATGTATACATAAGATCAACTAAAAGCGGACATTACATTAGACGTTCGTTCATCTTCATTTTGGTGCAGTTTGTGATTTAAAAAAGCGTTTACTTACGGCCGTTAGATGTCATAGCAACCGTTTCTTGACTTTGCGTAATTACACGAGAATGGTGGTTACACGTGTATAACATTCGTGTTGAAAACCTTTCTATATCCGTTATCTTTTCGATTCGTTTTCTTTCATTTATGCGTTACTGCCCAAAAGCACTCGAGACAAACGTTATATATAATTCCGCTAAAAGATATTATTTGTTGATCAATGGGCCCTCAAGATGGGTGGTGAGTAAAAAGAAAGCTCGTGGTCTAAGTTAGTCCAGGTAGCTATCTGATTACCTTGCCTTGCAAAAAATGTCTCCAGGACGCTGATGGTCAGCAATGGGCTTGTGAATACTGTGGGGGTAAACCGGACTCATAGGCCCATCAATCGATTTACATTCTCCGGCAGGAGAATTACGTTCTTCGCACCAGCGCGCCTTGTGGATTCGTGTTCCTCGCAAGCTGTTGAATTTTCTACCGCAATCACACGTTGTAGCCGGGTACATATCCAGATCGTTACCGTAGGAGCAAGTAAGATGGGTGATATATTCTCCCTCCCCGCTACAGACACCCTGAGGGCATTTTTCTTTCATTGTATTATCCATATTTGTTAAAATTCCTGTCTTTCCAGGATGTCACTCCAACTTTCTGAAGAGTCACTTTGTCTTTCCAAAGAGTCATCTTGCTTTCCAGAGAGTCTTAGTGTTCAAATTTTCATCATACAACGTGTGGAAGCACGTGCGATACACTAGCCTCATCAGCCGCCATCCAGGGTGATAACACAGTTTCGGTAGCTTAAGGCGGTACTGCCACACCTGGCGCTACCGAGCAGCTTTTGCCACCGGCTAGGGTATTAAAAAAAAAAAAAAAAAACTATGTATACATAAGATCAACTAAAAGCGGACATTACATTAGACGTTCGTTCATCTTCATTTTGGTGCAGTTTGTGATTTAAAAAAGCGTTTACTTACGGCCGTTAGATGTCATAGCAACCGTTTCTTGACTTTGCGTAATTACACGAGAATGGTGGTTACACGTGTATAACATTCGTGTTGAAAACCTTTCTATATCCGTTATCTTTTCGATTCGTTTTCTTTCATTTATGCGTTACTGCCCAAAAGCACTCGAGACAAACGTTATATATAATTCCGCTAAAAGATATTATTTGTTGATCAATGGGCCCTCAAGATGGGTGGTGAGTAAAAAGAAAGCTCGTGGTCTAAGTTAGTCCAGGTAGCTATCTGATTACCTTGCCTTGCAAAAAATGTCTCCAGGACGCTGATGGTCAGCAATGGGCTTGTGAATACTGTGGGGGTAAACCGGACTCATAGGCCCATCAATCGATTTACATTCTCCGGCAGGAGAATTACGTTCTTCGCACCAGCGCGCCTTGTGGATTCGTGTTCCTCGCAAGCTGTTGAATTTTCTACCGCAATCACACGTTGTAGCCGGGTACATATCCAGATCGTTACCGTAGGAGCAAGTAAGATGGGTGATATATTCTCCCTCCCCGCTACAGACACCCTGAGGGCATTTTTCTTTCATTGTATTATCCATATTTGTTAAAATTCCTGTCTTTCCAGGATGTCACTCCAACTTTCTGAAGAGTCACTTTGTCTTTCCAAAGAGTCATCTTGCTTTCCAGAGAGTCTTAGTGTTCAAATTTTCATCATACAACGTGTGGAAGCACGTGCGATACACTAGCCTCATCAGCCGCCATCCAGGGTGATAACACAGTTTCGGTAGCTTAAGGCGGTACTGCCACACCTGGCGCTACCGAGCAGCTTTTGCCACCGGCTAGGGTATTAAAAAAAAAAAAAAAAAACTATGTATACATAAGATCAACTAAAAGCGGACATTACATTAGACGTTCGTTCATCTTCATTTTGGTGCAGTTTGTGATTTAAAAAAGCGTTTACTTACGGCCGTTAGATGTCATAGCAACCGTTTCTTGACTTTGCGTAATTACACGAGAATGGTGGTTACACGTGTATAACATTCGTGTTGAAAACCTTTCTATATCCGTTATCTTTTCGATTCGTTTTCTTTCATTTATGCGTTACTGCCCAAAAGCACTCGAGACAAACGTTATATATAATTCCGCTAAAAGATATTATTTGTTGATCAATGGGCCCTCAAGATGGGTGGTGAGTAAAAAGAAAGCTCGTGGTCTAAGTTAGTCCAGGTAGCTATCTGATTACCTTGCCTTGCAAAAAATGTCTCCAGGACGCTGATGGTCAGCAATGGGCTTGTGAATACTGTGGGGGTAAACCGGACTCATAGGCCCATCAATCGATTTACATTCTCCGGCAGGAGAATTACGTTCTTCGCACCAGCGCGCCTTGTGGATTCGTGTTCCTCGCAAGCTGTTGAATTTTCTACCGCAATCACACGTTGTAGCCGGGTACATATCCAGATCGTTACCGTAGGAGCAAGTAAGATGGGTGATATATTCTCCCTCCCCGCTACAGACACCCTGAGGGCATTTTTCTTTCATTGTATTATCCATATTTGTTAAAATTCCTGTCTTTCCAGGATGTCACTCCAACTTTCTGAAGAGTCACTTTGTCTTTCCAAAGAGTCATCTTGCTTTCCAGAGAGTCTTAGTGTTCAAATTTTCATCATACAACGTGTGGAAGCACGTGCGATACACTAGCCTCATCAGCCGCCATCCAGGGTGATAACACAGTTTCGGTAGCTTAAGGCGGTACTGCCACACCTGGCGCTACCGAGCAGCTTTTGCCACCGGCTAGGGTATTAAAAAAAAAAAAAAAAAAACTATGTATACATAAGATCAACTAAAAGCGGACATTACATTAGACGTTCGTTCATCTTCATTTTGGTGCAGTTTGTGATTTAAAAAAGCGTTTACTTACGGCCGTTAGATGTCATAGCAACCGTTTCTTGACTTTGCGTAATTACACGAGAATGGTGGTTACACGTGTATAACATTCGTGTTGAAAACCTTTCTATATCCGTTATCTTTTCGATTCGTTTTCTTTCATTTATGCGTTACTGCCCAAAAGCACTCGAGACAAACGTTATATATAATTCCGCTAAAAGATATTATTTGTTGATCAATGGGCCCTCAAGATGGGTGGTGAGTAAAAAGAAAGCTCGTGGTCTAAGTTAGTCCAGGTAGCTATCTGATTACCTTGCCTTGCAAAAAATGTCTCCAGGACGCTGATGGTCAGCAATGGGCTTGTGAATACTGTGGGGGTAAACCGGACTCATAGGCCCATCAATCGATTTACATTCTCCGGCAGGAGAATTACGTTCTTCGCACCAGCGCGCCTTGTGGATTCGTGTTCCTCGCAAGCTGTTGAATTTTCTACCGCAATCACACGTTGTAGCCGGGTACATATCCAGATCGTTACCGTAGGAGCAAGTAAGATGGGTGATATATTCTCCCTCCCCGCTACAGACACCCTGAGGGCATTTTTCTTTCATTGTATTATCCATATTTGTTAAAATTCCTGTCTTTCCAGGATGTCACTCCAACTTTCTGAAGAGTCACTTTGTCTTTCCAAAGAGTCATCTTGCTTTCCAGAGAGTCTTAGTGTTCAAATTTTCATCATACAACGTGTGGAAGCACGTGCGATACACTAGCCTCATCAGCCGCCATCCAGGGTGATAACACAGTTTCGGTAGCTTAAGGCGGTACTGCCACACCTGGCGCTACCGAGCAGCTTTTGCCACCGGCTAGGGTATTAAAAAAAAAAAAAAAAAACTATGTATACATAAGATCAACTAAAAGCGGACATTACATTAGACGTTCGTTCATCTTCATTTTGGTGCAGTTTGTGATTTAAAAAAGCGTTTACTTACGGCCGTTAGATGTCATAGCAACCGTTTCTTGACTTTGCGTAATTACACGAGAATGGTGGTTACACGTGTATAACATTCGTGTTGAAAACCTTTCTATATCCGTTATCTTTTCGATTCGTTTTCTTTCATTTATGCGTTACTGCCCAAAAGCACTCGAGACAAACGTTATATATAATTCCGCTAAAAGATATTATTTGTTGATCAATGGGCCCTCAAGATGGGTGGTGAGTAAAAAGAAAGCTCGTGGTCTAAGTTAGTCCAGGTAGCTATCTGATTACCTTGCCTTGCAAAAAATGTCTCCAGGACGCTGATGGTCAGCAATGGGCTTGTGAATACTGTGGGGGTAAACCGGACTCATAGGCCCATCAATCGATTTACATTCTCCGGCAGGAGAATTACGTTCTTCGCACCAGCGCGCCTTGTGGATTCGTGTTCCTCGCAAGCTGTTGAATTTTCTACCGCAATCACACGTTGTAGCCGGGTACATATCCAGATCGTTACCGTAGGAGCAAGTAAGATGGGTGATATATTCTCCCTCCCCGCTACAGACACCCTGAGGGCATTTTTCTTTCATTGTATTATCCATATTTGTTAAAATTCCTGTCTTTCCAGGATGTCACTCCAACTTTCTGAAGAGTCACTTTGTCTTTCCAAAGAGTCATCTTGCTTTCCAGAGAGTCTTAGTGTTCAAATTTTCATCATACAACGTGTGGAAGCACGTGCGATACACTAGCCTCATCAGCCGCCATCCAGGGTGATAACACAGTTTCGGTAGCTTAAGGCGGTACTGCCACACCTGGCGCTACCGAGCAGCTTTTGCCACCGGCTAGGGTATTAAAAAAAAAAAAAAAAAACTATGTATACATAAGATCAACTAAAAGCGGACATTACATTAGACGTTCGTTCATCTTCATTTTGGTGCAGTTTGTGATTTAAAAAAGCGTTTACTTACGGCCGTTAGATGTCATAGCAACCGTTTCTTGACTTTGCGTAATTACACGAGAATGGTGGTTACACGTGTATAACATTCGTGTTGAAAACCTTTCTATATCCGTTATCTTTTCGATTCGTTTTCTTTCATTTATGCGTTACTGCCCAAAAGCACTCGAGACAAACGTTATATATAATTCCGCTAAAAGATATTATTTGTTGATCAATGGGCCCTCAAGATGGGTGGTGAGTAAAAAGAAAGCTCGTGGTCTAAGTTAGTCCAGGTAGCTATCTGATTACCTTGCCTTGCAAAAAATGTCTCCAGGACGCTGATGGTCAGCAATGGGCTTGTGAATACTGTGGGGGTAAACCGGACTCATAGGCCCATCAATCGATTTACATTCTCCGGCAGGAGAATTACGTTCTTCGCACCAGCGCGCCTTGTGGATTCGTGTTCCTCGCAAGCTGTTGAATTTTCTACCGCAATCACACGTTGTAGCCGGGTACATATCCAGATCGTTACCGTAGGAGCAAGTAAGATGGGTGATATATTCTCCCTCCCCGCTACAGACACCCTGAGGGCATTTTTCTTTCATTGTATTATCCATATTTGTTAAAATTCCTGTCTTTCCAGGATGTCACTCCAACTTTCTGAAGAGTCACTTTGTCTTTCCAAAGAGTCATCTTGCTTTCCAGAGAGTCTTAGTGTTCAAATTTTCATCATACAACGTGTGGAAGCACGTGCGATACACTAGCCTCATCAGCCGCCATCCAGGGTGATAACACAGTTTCGGTAGCTTAAGGCGGTACTGCCACACCTGGCGCTACCGAGCAGCTTTTGCCACCGGCTAGGGTATTAAAAAAAAAAAAAAAAAACTATGTATACATAAGATCAACTAAAAGCGGACATTACATTAGACGTTCGTTCATCTTCATTTTGGTGCAGTTTGTGATTTAAAAAAGCGTTTACTTACGGCCGTTAGATGTCATAGCAACCGTTTCTTGACTTTGCGTAATTACACGAGAATGGTGGTTACACGTGTATAACATTCGTGTTGAAAACCTTTCTATATCCGTTATCTTTTCGATTCGTTTTCTTTCATTTATGCGTTACTGCCCAAAAGCACTCGAGACAAACGTTATATATAATTCCGCTAAAAGATATTATTTGTTGATCAATGGGCCCTCAAGATGGGTGGTGAGTAAAAAGAAAGCTCGTGGTCTAAGTTAGTCCAGGTAGCTATCTGATTACCTTGCCTTGCAAAAAATGTCTCCAGGACGCTGATGGTCAGCAATGGGCTTGTGAATACTGTGGGGGTAAACCGGACTCATAGGCCCATCAATCGATTTACATTCTCCGGCAGGAGAATTACGTTCTTCGCACCAGCGCGCCTTGTGGATTCGTGTTCCTCGCAAGCTGTTGAATTTTCTACCGCAATCACACGTTGTAGCCGGGTACATATCCAGATCGTTACCGTAGGAGCAAGTAAGATGGGTGATATATTCTCCCTCCCCGCTACAGACACCCTGAGGGCATTTTTCTTTCATTGTATTATCCATATTTGTTAAAATTCCTGTCTTTCCAGGATGTCACTCCAACTTTCTGAAGAGTCACTTTGTCTTTCCAAAGAGTCATCTTGCTTTCCAGAGAGTCTTAGTGTTCAAATTTTCATCATACAACGTGTGGAAGCACGTGCGATACACTAGCCTCATCAGCCGCCATCCAGGGTGATAACACAGTTTCGGTAGCTTAAGGCGGTACTGCCACACCTGGCGCTACCGAGCAGCTTTTGCCACCGGCTAGGGTATTAAAAAAAAAAAAAAAAAACTATGTATACATAAGATCAACTAAAAGCGGACATTACATTAGACGTTCGTTCATCTTCATTTTGGTGCAGTTTGTGATTTAAAAAAGCGTTTACTTACGGCCGTTAGATGTCATAGCAACCGTTTCTTGACTTTGCGTAATTACACGAGAATGGTGGTTACACGTGTATAACATTCGTGTTGAAAACCTTTCTATATCCGTTATCTTTTCGATTCGTTTTCTTTCATTTATGCGTTACTGCCCAAAAGCACTCGAGACAAACGTTATATATAATTCCGCTAAAAGATATTATTTGTTGATCAATGGGCCCTCAAGATGGGTGGTGAGTAAAAAGAAAGCTCGTGGTCTAAGTTAGTCCAGGTAGCTATCTGATTACCTTGCCTTGCAAAAAATGTCTCCAGGACGCTGATGGTCAGCAATGGGCTTGTGAATACTGTGGGGGTAAACCGGACTCATAGGCCCATCAATCGATTTACATTCTCCGGCAGGAGAATTACGTTCTTCGCACCAGCGCGCCTTGTGGATTCGTGTTCCTCGCAAGCTGTTGAATTTTCTACCGCAATCACACGTTGTAGCCGGGTACATATCCAGATCGTTACCGTAGGAGCAAGTAAGATGGGTGATATATTCTCCCTCCCCGCTACAGACACCCTGAGGGCATTTTTCTTTCATTGTATTATCCATATTTGTTAAAATTCCTGTCTTTCCAGGATGTCACTCCAACTTTCTGAAGAGTCACTTTGTCTTTCCAAAGAGTCATCTTGCTTTCCAGAGAGTCTTAGTGTTCAAATTTTCATCATACAACGTGTGGAAGCACGTGCGATACACTAGCCTCATCAGCCGCCATCCAGGGTGATAACACAGTTTCGGTAGCTTAAGGCGGTACTGCCACACCTGGCGCTACCGAGCAGCTTTTGCCACCGGCTAGGGTATTAAAAAAAAAAAAAAAAAACTATGTATACATAAGATCAACTAAAAGCGGACATTACATTAGACGTTCGTTCATCTTCATTTTGGTGCAGTTTGTGATTTAAAAAAGCGTTTACTTACGGCCGTTAGATGTCATAGCAACCGTTTCTTGACTTTGCGTAATTACACGAGAATGGTGGTTACACGTGTATAACATTCGTGTTGAAAACCTTTCTATATCCGTTATCTTTTCGATTCGTTTTCTTTCATTTATGCGTTACTGCCCAAAAGCACTCGAGACAAACGTTATATATAATTCCGCTAAAAGATATTATTTGTTGATCAATGGGCCCTCAAGATGGGTGGTGAGTAAAAAGAAAGCTCGTGGTCTAAGTTAGTCCAGGTAGCTATCTGATTACCTTGCCTTGCAAAAAATGTCTCCAGGACGCTGATGGTCAGCAATGGGCTTGTGAATACTGTGGGGGTAAACCGGACTCATAGGCCCATCAATCGATTTACATTCTCCGGCAGGAGAATTACGTTCTTCGCACCAGCGCGCCTTGTGGATTCGTGTTCCTCGCAAGCTGTTGAATTTTCTACCGCAATCACACGTTGTAGCCGGGTACATATCCAGATCGTTACCGTAGGAGCAAGTAAGATGGGTGATATATTCTCCCTCCCCGCTACAGACACCCTGAGGGCATTTTTCTTTCATTGTATTATCCATATTTGTTAAAATTCCTGTCTTTCCAGGATGTCACTCCAACTTTCTGAAGAGTCACTTTGTCTTTCCAAAGAGTCATCTTGCTTTCCAGAGAGTCTTAGTGTTCAAATTTTCATCATACAACGTGTGGAAGCACGTGCGATACACTAGCCTCATCAGCCGCCATCCAGGGTGATAACACAGTTTCGGTAGCTTAAGGCGGTACTGCCACACCTGGCGCTACCGAGCAGCTTTTGCCACCGGCTAGGGTATTAAAAAAAAAAAAAAAAAAACTATGTATACATAAGATCAACTAAAAGCGGACATTACATTAGACGTTCGTTCATCTTCATTTTGGTGCAGTTTGTGATTTAAAAAAGCGTTTACTTACGGCCGTTAGATGTCATAGCAACCGTTTCTTGACTTTGCGTAATTACACGAGAATGGTGGTTACACGTGTATAACATTCGTGTTGAAAACCTTTCTATATCCGTTATCTTTTCGATTCGTTTTCTTTCATTTATGCGTTACTGCCCAAAAGCACTCGAGACAAACGTTATATATAATTCCGCAAAAGATATTATTTGTTGATCAATGGGCCCTCAAGATGGGTGGTGAGTAAAAAGAAAGCTCGTGGTCTAAGTTAGTCCAGGTAGCTATCTGATTACCTTGCCTTGCAAAAAATGTCTCCAGGACGCTGATGGTCAGCAATGGGCTTGTGAATACTGTGGGGGTAAACCGGACTCATAGGCCCATCAATCGATTTACATTCTCCGGCAGGAGAATTACGTTCTTCGCACCAGCGCGCCTTGTGGATTCGTGTTCCTCGCAAGCTGTTGAATTTTCTACCGCAATCACACGTTGTAGCCGGGTACATATCCAGATCGTTACCGTAGGAGCAAGTAAGATGGGTGATATATTCTCCCTCCCCGCTACAGACACCCTGAGGGCATTTTTCTTTCATTGTATTATCCATATTTGTTAAAATTCCTGTCTTTCCAGGATGTCACTCCAACTTTCTGAAGAGTCACTTTGTCTTTCCAAAGAGTCATCTTGCTTTCCAGAGAGTCTTAGTGTTCAAATTTTCATCATACAACGTGTGGAAGCACGTGCGATACACTAGCCTCATCAGCCGCCATCCAGGGTGATAACACAGTTTCGGTAGCTTAAGGCGGTACTGCCACACCTGGCGCTACCGAGCAGCTTTTGCCACCGGCTAGGGTATTAAAAAAAAAAAAAAAAAACTATGTATACATAAGATCAACTAAAAGCGGACATTACATTAGACGTTCGTTCATCTTCATTTTGGTGCAGTTTGTGATTTAAAAAAGCGTTTACTTACGGCCGTTAGATGTCATAGCAACCGTTTCTTGACTTTGCGTAATTACACGAGAATGGTGGTTACACGTGTATAACATTCGTGTTGAAAACCTTTCTATATCCGTTATCTTTTCGATTCGTTTTCTTTCATTTATGCGTTACTGCCCAAAAGCACTCGAGACAAACGTTATATATAATTCCGCTAAAAGATATTATTTGTTGATCAATGGGCCCTCAAGATGGGTGGTGAGTAAAAAGAAAGCTCGTGGTCTAAGTTAGTCCAGGTAGCTATCTGATTACCTTGCCTTGCAAAAAATGTCTCCAGGACGCTGATGGTCAGCAATGGGCTTGTGAATACTGTGGGGGTAAACCGGACTCATAGGCC
>OY757947.1:48181133-48183633 GCA_963585895.1 Sepioteuthis lessoniana | reverse complement strand
TATGTATATATTTGAGAAGTACAGACTGTTTCAGAAAAATTGATATCATTTTGTAATCTAGTAACTTGTCCAATTCTTGCCCAAATGATCTCAAATTTTAATGGCATGTGTAGAAACAATTAAAGAATTCTACATTTTAACAGCTTGTCTTTTCGAATGAATGGCATTTCTATGCCTGAGAAAACATGAAATGCTCTTTATAGTAATTTACGAAGCTCTTTGCTTCGATGTGACACAAGGCCGAATGAATGGGGTACCCAATGAGACTCGAACTCACTCGTGTAGGTTTGCTAGTCTAGCTTGCTAACCGTTACACCACCAGAGGTACCCAAATGCTCTTTATAGAATTTTGAGTAAGAACTGGTCACTTATGTGTTGAAATTGATTATGGTATTCGCCTTTCAAAAAAAAAATGTTCGTCTCTTGGGCAGGGTGGGGTCAACAATACTAGTTCACCGTTAACTTTCAACTTTGCTTCTCGTTCGTCTGGTCCGTTCTTTCTCTCTTCTTCTCTCCAATTAATTGCTTACTCACTGGTTTCAGTCCATCGTGTTTGTCTCCGAGCCTACTTTTATGCAACAGAAATTTGCATACGATGTAGGCCTAGTCTCGACATATTCCGCTCGTTACTATTCTATGTTTTCTTGATTTTCTCCGACATTGAATTTAAGGTAAGTCGTCTTATTTCTCCGCTCTACACACCAAACAAAGTCTTGCCCTCTTTCTGCAGGAATCTCCATTTGACTCTCATTCACTGTCACAGTTATCATATGAATTTTTATGAAACACTTTATACATCTTAAATGATCTCAAGTTTTTTTTAAACATCCTGTATATCTTAAAATTAAATCCTAACATTAAAAGATTCAATATATAATTGGGAAATTTTCATTGAATTATTTTTCTTAGAAAAATGTAATTTCCAGAAGTAAGAAAATACTTCAACTAAATACAATTATTGTTCATTCTCTTATTTCCTTTTGAGGTTTAAAAAATTGGTTTGCAGGTTCTTTTCTTTTGACATTGAATAAATCTACATTGGTTGATATGCCATGAAACCCAACCCAACCAAATCATATATATTTAATATATTTGTATAAAGAGGATTTGGCATTAAATAACCTACAATGGTTGATATGCCATAAAACCCAACCAAACCAAATCATATTTAATATATATGCATAAAGAGGATTTGGCATTAAATAACCTACAATGGTTGATATGCCATAAAACCCAACCAAACCAAATCATATATATTTAATATATATGTATAAAGAGGATTTGGCATTAAATAACCTACACCGATTGACATGCCATAAAACCCAACGAAACCAAATCACATATGTTTGATATATATGTATAAATAGGATTTGGCATTAAATAACCTACAATGGTTGATATGCCATAAAAGCCAATCAATATTTTAGCTTGCTGTGAATTGCAAATATATTTTCAAGACTTTTACTGTTTCAGATTTTGTACTTGTTTCTGGCTTGTCTTACCTGCAAATGTGCAAATCTTTCAGTAACACGGAAATCAAATTGTATTATTCTTTTTCCTTTCTGTGGACTGTATCTGTGTTATGAAGAGGGGAGACCAGCTGCATCAGCAACTGTTGGTCTTCCATACATTTTCTAGGCCAAGATTGAAATACAAATTATTCAATCTCAAAAGACTTGATTAGATGCTATGATATAACTATACATTGTTTTTGCGGGGAGGATTGGCCGTTTTGTGGACATTTTGATTAAACACATGAAAGATATAAAAGCTATGACTTTTATCACGGAGTTTTTGATAACTTTTGAAGAGAAATGAAGAATTTATTTTTCATCATTAAACAAAGAAAATTATGTGGTCCAGTCGGCTGGGGCTGCAGAATACACCAGCTGCATCTCTGCAGAGGGATAAGATTCCCCCAATAAGTGTCCTGGATATGACACTAAACAATCTGATGGTCAGGCTTCAGAGCTTTGAGGAATGCAGAGTATCTCTTTATTGCCATCACTCCCAGGTCCACTCTGGCCTGGAGTGGTTACACCTGATAGGATCCTATCGATGGGTCAAATAGAACTAAACTGTGTACTTAGGCTAAACTGAATTGTTTGAAATAGAACTGTTTTTAAATAGAATTAAACTGTGTACTGAAGCTAAACTGAATTGTTTGAAATTTAATTCGGTATTAAATGATCCTAAAAGGGTTGATACTCCATAAAACAAAACAAAACAACCAACCAACCAAAATAATGATTGGGTTCCAAATCCTTTCATAAAAGAATCTGATATTCATTTGAATAATTTGTTTTAATATATCCATTGGTTGCAGACTTAATTGATATATTTTGTATTTCTATTAAGATCTATTGTTCAGTAGCTAAAAAAGCATTAAATATTTTAATACAGTTTTTCATTTCATTTTTATGCGAATTGGGATTTTCTACTTCAAAGTTAGGTGGGGGGGGGGAGTAAATTGGCTGTTTTTGTGGACATTTAGATTGAA
>OY757947.1:48023633-48163633 GCA_963585895.1 Sepioteuthis lessoniana | reverse complement strand
AGGAATGTACAGTGAATGTGATTCCCTAACTTCTAGACAGGTTGACATACCATTAAAATCAATCAGTTACAACCTTTTGGTAAAAACATGAATACTTTGAGAAAGGTTAAGTTGTACTTGTGTCAGTAAGTAAGCAATATATATATATATATATATATATATATATATATAATCTAAATGCAATAATAAGTAAAGTTGGCGACCGTAGTTGAGGGTAACCAGAAGGCTCCCTTTTCAATAGCTACTACACCGAGGCATAGGGGAGGTCGCTACTCCTTTCCTGGGATTGCTCCACTTTACCCTTAATACATACCTTATATTGCTGAGTGTTAAGCAAGGAGGTATCAAGTACCATTTTTAAAGTCTTTGGTATGACGCAACCTGGGATTGAACCCAGGTCTCCTGGACCATTGGCAAACACTCTACCCACTAGACCAATGTGCAATAAAAATGCAAAAAAAAAAAAAAAAAATGCAATAATAGTTTTGATTAAATCTCTTGGTAATTTGGGTGCAAGATTATAATCTAAGTCATACGAATAATATTGTGGTCAAAATTCTTAGCTTATTTTCATAACTGATACAGACAAATTATAAACAACATTCACAGCTAAAAAAAGAGCAAGCCACTAACAATTGATTATGAATCAATTGTGATGTTTGGCTTCATTTTTGTATTTAATTAATGTGATTTCGATATGTATGCAGCAATGTAAGTAGTTTAATTAATCCTGTTAATCAAGGGAGACCTTAAAGAGAGATAGAAAATGATGCCAAACAAATTACTGCTTATTCAAAGACTTTGATTCATAGAATATATCAGCCTTTGAACAATCTGCAAACAGCATTAATTAGGTAAATAGATAGGTCTTCATTTTTTTTTTTTTCCTTTCATCTCATTTCTGTTGACTTTCTTATAAAACTTTAAAGTTCTTATTCCATCATGATTATAACTTGCAAGAGATAACAATATTCAGGTGCAGTGATCATATATATTATCAGGATTATTCTATTTATATATAGTGATCATATGTATTGTCAGGATTATTCTATTTATATACAGTGATCATATGTATAGTCAGGATTCTTCTATTTATATACAGTGATCAAATGTATAGTCAGGATTATTCTATTTATATACAGTGATCATATGTATAGTCAGGATTCTTCTATTTATATACAGTGATCATATGTATAGTCAGGATTATTCTATTTATATACAGTGATCATATGTATAGTCAGGATTCTTCTATTTATATACAGTGATCAAATGTATAGTCAGGATTATTCTATTTATATACAGTGATCATATGTATAGTCAGGATTCTTCTATTTATATACAGTGATCAAATGTATAGTCAGGATTATTCTATTTATATACAGTGATCATATGTATAGTCAGGATTCTTCTATTTATATACAGTGATCATATGTATAGTCAGGATTATTCTATTTATATACAGTGATCATATGTATAGTCAGGATTATTCTATTTATATACAGTGATCATATGTATAGTCAGGATTCTTCTATTTATATACAGTGATCAAATGTATAGTCAGGATTATTCTATTTATATACAGTGATCATATGTATAGTCAGGATTCTTCTATTTATATACAGTGATCAAATGTATTGTCGGGATTCTTCTATTTATATACAGTGATCAAATGTATTGTCAGGACTCTTCTATTTATATACAGTGATCAAATGTATTGTCGGGATTCTTCTATTTATATACAGTGATCAAATGTATTGTCAGGACTCTTCTATTTATATACAGTGATCAAATGTATTGTCAGGATTATTCTATTTATATACAGGGATCATATGTATTGCCCAGGATTATTCTATTTATATACAGTGATCATATGTATTGCCCAGGATTCTTCTATTTTTATACCGTGGCTTGTTTAAAAATAATATTACCAACAAACTTCACTTACGAATCGTGTGTATATATATATATATATATATATATCATCATGTCGTGCCATCAGCACGGATATCCCTGACTCGCTTCTGCTAGGTCTTCAAGGCTATATCCTCTATCGGCACTGAGCTGTTGTATATAGGTTCTAGCTGATTGACCTGCCTTTGCTTGTTCGTGTGAAGGGGTCCACAGGAGTATGTCACTTACGAGTTTGTCCATATATATATATATATATATATATATATATATGTATAAACAAAGTAATCCAAAAGTAATGAATTTGTTACAAAGTAAAGTCAACGTTAAAACGTTTCGATTTTAGTAAACTCTCATCAGGACTTTAAGATGGTGAAACAAGTGTTGATGGGTGTTTTGATTATATATATATATATATATATATATATATATAATTTAAAAACAGGATTTGGCATTAAATAATCTACAAGGGTTGATCTAGCACAATCAAATCAAGTCAAAGTACCACTACTTTTGTCATTTTTCATCATATCAGGTGACCTTTCATCTCAGAAAATACTGTACAATATACAATTTTTTAGATTTTTATATGGAATTGGGAATATATGTTATACACAGTAAACTACCATGTGTTTGTTTATTGCATTCGCCATTCTCTCTTCATTTGAAACTACTCTGTCCTCTTTCATTTCCGAATCGGCTGGGGTTGTAGAATACACAGACTACACCTCTGCAAAGAGGTAAGAACCTCCCAATGAGTGTTCTGGATATGACACTAAACTATCTAATGGTGAGGTTCCAGTAATGCTGGAGCTTTGGGGAATGCAGAGTACTCCTTTATTGCCATCACTCCCAGGTCCACTCTGTCCAGAGTGGTAGCACCTTATAGGGCCCTATCTATGGGTTAAATAGAACTAATATGCATACTTATGCTAAACTAAATTACTTGAAATAGAACTATTTTTGACATTGAAACTATACTTATTCTAAACTGAATTGTTTAAATTAGAACTGTTTGAATAAACTGAATAGCTTGATATAGAAATGTTTTTGACAATAAATCTGTGTACTGATGCTAAACTGAATTGTTTGAAATAGAACTGATTATTCATATAAAAATGAATTTGGCACCAAATAACCTACAAAGGTTGATATGCCATAAAACACAAACAACCAACTGTCCTCCTTCAGTAGATGAGATATTGCTACCATGTCACCAAAGTTACAAATTTTGACTCATACACACTAAAATAATCTGTTACACACATTCTTTCTCAAATTAATTCCTCTTAGTCTCTATCTCCTTATGAAAAAAGATTGCACACACACACACGTGTGTGTGTGGTTTGAGAATACATGTTATCAATAGCAAACCACAGTGTGTATTCTCTGCATTTTATCACTGTAAAGGCTTGAAACATCTTACAGTAGCATTCAGTCCTTCATTTGAAGCCACTCTGTCCTTTTCTTTGCGGGGGTCCTTAGCTCCATCAGCCACTTGCCAATCTTAGGGCACCCAGTCCTGCATATTGAAGGTCTGCTCACAGCTTATCAAACAAGTTTGTGCAGTGATAGCCCCTTCATGCTCAGTAGTTGTTGGACCCTATTCCAACAAATTCCTGGGATTTTTGTATAAGTGTTTCTTTGGGCATCCTGCGGGGTATTCCCATAGCGTAATGGCTATCATACTGGACTGCAACATGGTAGTAAGTGAGTTTGAACTCAAATCATGCTATTATGTTCACTTTTGGACTAATACCCTTTGAAAAGGCATGAACCCCCCCTTATCCCTTTCCCCAGCTATGTGTTAAATAGTATCATAATTGTTCTTTTGCCAGGATATCTTTGGCATTAAATAACCCAGGAAGGTTGATGTGCTAAACTAAACTATTCTTCAGGTATCCAAAGCACATGATCAAATATGAAGCATCATATTTGGCATTAAATAACCCAGGAAAGTTGATGTGCTATTAAACAAAGAAACTAAACTATTCTTCAGGTACCCATAGCTCATGACCAAATATGAAGCATCATATTTGGTATTAAATAACCCAGGAAGGTTGATGTGCTATTAAACAAAGAAACTAAACTATTCTTCAGGTATCCATAGCACACGATCAAATATGAAGCATCATATTTGGTCCAACCTTAATGATAATGGAACGGTGTTGCACATCTTGTGTCGGGCCTTATTGGAGATTAGGCTGTTTGGCCATTGGTGTCTAGTGATCATTCTCAGATATTTGCAATTGCAGGCATCAAGCGTATCTATAACTGCATTTGGAGCTGCCCAGCTGCTGCAATTGTGTATCATCAAAGACACATGTTGCATTATATAGACGCAGTTGTTTTGTTAAAGAAATCTTCAATGTTGATGTGGTCTGAACAGAACAGAACTAGCCAGTTCAGACAGCAGACAGGTACTGGTGATCACATTTACAGATCTGCAATGGCCAAAGTCTGAGGTAGATATGATCAAAGATCTTAGTGTTCAGTTAGTTGTTTTAAATTTGAAGTATACCAAGAAATCGGAGTGTGTTCATTGTATGTGTGTGAATATGAAGGAAAATATATGATACTTTGGACTCCTGGGTGTGTGCGTTTACTGTGTTCTACAACTGTAGTCGTTTGAAACATGCTAAAGCAACATTCAGTCCTTCTTTATTTGAAGCCTATCTATCCTTTCCTTTTTCAAGGGTCCTTAACTCCCTCAGCCACTTGTCCGATCTTAGGGCTACCAGTCTTGCATTTTATGCTCTCATACTTTAGATTAGTAGAGATTAAAATTAGTTTTGTTATACTCATTCCCTGTGTGCTGGTATATCAGATCAACAAGAGTTGACACGCCAAAAGCCAGCCAACAAACCTATAGGGGTCAATTAAATTGTTCTTTACATTATAGTAATTACAATAAATATTCTCTGTCTGCAGTTTTAATGTTTGAATTTAAAGAAAATTGGTTAAAAAAAAGGGGTGGATCGATTTAGTTCAATAAAAAGGAATCTACTAATAAAAAAAAGTTTGATCAATAATCAGGAATGATGACATTAAAAGTTTTTATTGGACGCTTACTAAAAATTGTGTAGGTATCTTAATCTGAAGAAAATCAAATGCAAATATTGTATTGATCCTCCCAGTGGAACTTAAGATATGACAAGTGTATCCCTTGAAGAGAAGTAATACCTCACTTTATAATGACTCAAAACTGCACTTGGTGGTAAGGCTACATTTCTGGAGATGTGGCAAGTCTGGAGTACCCCTTACTTCTTGGTCCGTTCTAACCCAGAGTGGTAGTACCTGTTAGGGTCCCAACCGAGGGTCAGATAAATCTATTTGACCAATAGATGGAACCCTAACAGATACTACCACTCCAGGTTAGGGTGGATTTAGGAGTAATGGTAATGAGAGGGTACTCCATATTTCCCTCATCTCCAGAACTGTAACCTCACTACCAGGTGCAGTTTCGTGTCCTAGTCTGAACACAGAGCACTAAATAGTC
Source organism: Sepioteuthis lessoniana (assembly GCA_963585895.1). Classification (NCBI taxonomy): domain Eukaryota; kingdom Metazoa; phylum Mollusca; class Cephalopoda; order Myopsida; family Loliginidae; genus Sepioteuthis; species Sepioteuthis lessoniana. The sequence goes on along the minus strand of OY757947.1, from coordinate 48,158,226 downwards.
ATATGAGAGTAATAACAATTAGTATTACCTGATTGCTAGTATATCATATCAACAAATGTTGACATTCCATAAAACCAACCAACGACAGCCCTGCCCGCTGGGATGGTAGAATATGCTGACTCTATCTCTGAAGAGAGATAAGACACACACCTTCTGACGAGTGTCCTGGATATGACACTAAACCATCTGATGATGAGGCTCCAGTCTAAGAGCTTTAGGGAATGTGGAGTACCCCTTCATTGCCATTACTCCCTAATCCACTCTCAGGTTCATTCTGACCAGGAGTGGTAGTACTCTTTATAATCCAATCTATTGGTCAAATAGAACTGTTTAATAATATATTTTACTTGAAACCATTTAACTATGTGCAAACAAATGATTAATGTTGAATTGAATTATTAATATGAGATAGCAATATTTGAAATCACTTAACTGTGGCAAATAGAAGTATTAGTGTTTGCAATGCTTGAAGCCCGTGGTGTAATGGTTATCGTCGTAGGAAATGGACACGGCGACATGAGTTCAAATCCTGGACGAGACTGATTGCATTTCACATAGCACTAATACTCTTGGGAAAGGTATGAATCCAATTATTCTCCCTCCAGCTATGGGTAAATAGTAAGGCAGACTGTGTTCTTCAGCCTTGGTGAGGCAACTAGTCTAGGAGAAGGAAAACTCTGAATTCAAATCTGTTAAACTCCACTTAAAAATTGACCTTGTGTCATATCCTGCCCGAGCGGAGGGGTTGGTAAATATGATACTTGAAGCCATTTAACTGTATGCAAACAATAAATAGCAATACTTGAGACCATTTAACTGTGTGCAAACAAATGAGCTCTAATTTGTTTAATGATGTTACCTATAAACTATTCACTTAAAAATTGTATGTATAAACATCATTTGGCATTAAATAACCATCAAGAGTTATGTGCCATTAAACTAGATAACCTAACCAACCAACCCTCAAGCCTATAGCAGGAAAATCACTTTTGTCTTAAATTTCATTAACATAACATCATTTGGGTTGTATGGAGTCATTTCTTCATTGCCATTACTCCCAGTTCTACTCTGCCCTGGAGTATTAGTACCTGTTAGACTCTCATCTATAGGTCAAATAGATCTGTTTGAAAATTATTTGTATTTGATAGGAATACTTTCAACCCTATAACTTTGTGCAAATTATTTGCATTAAGAATAGTTACTTAAAGGATTATTATTAACTACTTGAGACTATTTAATTGCTTATAAAATGAACCAAAAAAACCCATTACTTTTGGCATTAGATAGACCAACAAGGGTTGATGTGCCATAAAATCAAGCAATAAGCTGGTAAATTGTTCTTTACAATTTTATCTTCAGTTTCATTAAAAAAAAATGTTCCTAAATTTCATTATTTTCTCCCCTCCAGGTAAAATACTTTCCAAAACTCCTGGGTAATATAGGATGTAGCAGAAATACCTTCGACATTTTAAATTGTCAACTGTGTGGCGCAAATGAACTTAGGCAAGTGGTAATGGTCATTTTCAAATATGATCTGTTGCAATCATGGCTTGGGCTGATGCACATGGTACACTAGCTAATTTCATATTGAATCAAAATAATGCTGTTCTGGATAGAAAATTAATACTGCTATGAATTGGGCAGATGCACATGATACATTTACTGTTTAAAAAGCTTTTTATGCTCATTTCATATTGAATCAAAATAATGCTGTTCTGGATAGAAAATTAATACTGCTATGAATTGGGCAGATGCACATGGTACATTTACTGTTGAAAAAGCTTTTTATGCTCATTTCATATAAATCAAAATAATACTGTTCTGGATAGAAAATTAATACTGCTATGAGTTGAAAATTCTATTCGGAACAGCATCATTCTGACGTAACATGAAATGAACATGAAAAGCTGTGTGTGTAAAAAAAAAAAAAAAAAAAAAAAAAAAAAAAAATTACAGATTCCTCAGTATTGAAAAAAACAGCCAATGCACATTCTGCACTGGTCCAGCCCATGATCGTCAGTGAAAGAAAAATGGTTAGAAATAAGGTAAATGGAGCTACCATTGCCACTTGCCTAAGTTCACTTGCATCACACAGTTGATACTATAAATTGTGGGAAGTATTTCTGCTGTAACCTATAGAATACCCTGAATTGATTTCTGGTGCTCAGCACAAAATATCAGACCTATGGGTTTACAGGGTTCAAAATTGGACAAACATCCGTGTTTTAACTCATTTTCTTTGCAGTTTTCATGTGTTATGACTTTTTATGTACTTATTTTCAGGGTGTTAAAGTTGGAGTGGATTTATGCGAAATACAAGAGATTAGATTTCCAGGATCCTAATAAACAGAATGAATATATCAAAGATATAAAGGAAGGGGTTTTAATGAAGCGAGGAAAAGAAAATCAAAAATATAAACCCAGGCGATTTGTTTTATCCAGACATGAAAACACATTGACTTACTACAACAAGGACAGTGTGAGTATGCATGCTAAATCTACCTTTAGTATTGACTTCTTTTCAATCTATGGGAGACCAGTTAGTCCATCTTCTTCCTTTTCATCACTATTCAAATTCTCCAATCTTCAAAGCATGTCTCTAATTTATGAAATAGTGATAGAATAAAATTCAAATCTTGCATGTCAAATGACTTCATCTTTTCCTTTTGTTGAATCTTTACTAGACGTCTAGAAGTTTGTCTATCTGTCCTCTCTGCGCAGATGATTTAATATAGTATTAATATTCTTACTGGCTGGACTTGTTGAAAGATTTTAACATAAAATCATTTTCAATGCATTTTTAGAGTAAAAATCATTTCCAATGCATTTTTATAGTAAAATTCATTTCCAATGCATTTTTATAGTAAAAATCATTTCCAATGCATTTTTATTGTAAAAATCATTGTCCAATTCATTTTTAGAGTAAAAATTATTGGCCAATGCATTTTTATAGTAAAAATCATTTTCAATAATTGGTAAGAAATTTTTAGTTCTTAATTGATATCCTAATGAGTTGATATAAAGCTACCAAAATTAGCCTACATACTTTTTTGACCTGGAGTGGTTAACACAAAAATGTTTTCTCTTTGGAGAAAAGGGTCAGACTCTTAAGTAACGACCTCTAACAATCAACAATAATCAGTGTGAAGCCATGTTGTTGCAAGATGTAACTAATCATATTGAAATTAGATTTCTACACTTCAGAATAAGAAGAATTTTTATACTGAAACAATTTATCTTATTTAACTACTAATTATGTTTGCAGGTAATTCTTCAAGCGGTAGATGTAAATTAATTACATAGTATTAACAATGGTACTTAACTATCTTACAGGGGGGGGTCCTCGTGGGGTAATGGTTAAAGCGACAGACTGCGGAATCGTAGAAAGCAAGTTCGTACTCCAGTGGCGCTATTATGTTCACTTTCGGGCAAATACCCTTGCGAAAGGTATGAACCCCCTTATCCTCCCAGCTATATGTTAATTAGTACCATTACTGTTCTTCTAGGAGAATAGCTTGGGCATTAAATAACCTACAAAGGTTGATATGCCATTAAACAAAGAAACCAAATCAAACCTTGATATGTCACAATCACTTTCAGACTAATACTCTTGGGAAAGGTATGAACCCCCTTATCCTCCCAGCTATGGGTTAAATAGTACCACTACTGTTCTTCTAGGAGAATGGCTTTGGCATTAAATAACCTACAAAGGTTGATATGCCATTAAACAAAGAAACCAAATCAAACCTTGATATGTCACAATCACTTTCAGTCTAATACTCTTGGGAAAGGTATGAACCCCCTTATCCTCCCAGCTATGGGTTAAATAGTACCACTACTGTTCTTCTAGGAGAATGGCTTTGGCATTAAATAACCTACAAAGAGTTGATATGCCATTAAAACAAGGAAACCAAACCTAACTATCTTATACCATCAGAGTGACAATATGTTTAGATATAAAACATTCCAAAAACTTTTGATTATACAACCTGGTCTCACAATAGCCATAAATTCATTTGTTAGAAATTCAGTATTTCTCAATGGGGTCCATATTATGAGGTGATTAAAATTATTTCACAGGGCTTTGAAGAGGTGCTGAAAAAATTTAGGAAGGAAGTTACTTACCAAGTAACAGAAACTCACCAAAAAGTGAGTGGATAGAAAATGCTCCTTTAGCCATTCTCATTTCCACTAAGCAGTTTAACTCCATGCTTGTTTTGGGGTCATCAGGAGAGAATGTGCACCGTTTCGGGGCCTTCCTCTCTACAGTTTTATTTGCACATCAACTCCCCTCATATATCATCATAGAAGAACAACAAACTAAAAATTGATTTGGTTTTTGTATTTGTTGTAATAGTGTGATTAATTTAAATGGGTTCAAATTTTGTAAATTTAAAGCTTACATAGTTTTAAATTTTATTATATAGCTTTAAATTGACACATTTTATTATATAGCTTTAAATTGACACATTTTATTATATAGCTTTAAATTGACACATTTTATTATACAGCTTTCAATATCATTAGTTTTTTTTTATATAACTTTGAATTTTATTAACTCTTTAAATTGGCAAATTTTATTATATAGCTTGAAATTTTATTAAAATTTTAATATATATCTTTAAGTTTACAAATATTTTTGTTAGAATAATTATAATTTGATTAATTTTTTACGCTGTCAAATTTGGTTAAATTGAATTTAACAGTGTGCACAAAGAACTATCTTGCCCATTTGGCTACGGCTGTACAATATACCGACTGTACCTCTGCAACAAGTGTCCTGGATATGACACTAAACAATCCGATAGTCTGGGTCCAGTGATGCTGGGGCTTTGGGGAATGTGGAGCACCTCTTCATTGCCATCACTACCAGGTCCACTCTGGCCTGGAATGGTAGCAACTAATAAGACCCTATCTATGTGTTAAATAGAACTAAACTGCATACTTATGCTAAACTGAATTGTTTAAATTAGAACTGTTTGACTAAACTGAATAGTTTGAAATAGAAATATTTTTGACTATTAAACTGAATTGTTTGAAATGGAACTGTTTTTGACATTGAAACTGTACTTATACTAAATGGAATTGTTTAATATAGAACTGCTTTGAGATTTAACTGTGCATAAACCAAATCTATACTTATACTAAACATTGAATTGTTTGAATAAACTGAATAGCTTGAAATAGAAATGTTTTTGACAATTAAACCGTGTACTCATTCTAGTCTGAATTGTTTGAAATAGAACTGATTATTTGTATAAAAATGAATTTGGCATTAAATAACCAACAAAAGTTGATATGCCATAAAACCCAACCAACCAAAGAACTACCATGTGTATTATTTGGTAGTACAAAATTTGAAGCTTATAAGACCTGGATGAAAGTTTAAAAAAAAAAAAAAAAAAAAAAATAAGCCCACTCAGTTGGAGCTGCAGAAGGATAAGACCTATCAACCGGTATCAAGGTTATGACACTAAGTCATTTGATGGTGAGGCTCCAGTCCTTGAGCTTTGGGGAATGTGGAGCATCCTTTCATTGCCATTACTCTCAAGTCCACTCAGACCCAGAATGGTAGTACATGTTAAGGTCCCATCCATGTTTCAAATAGAACTTTGACCATTTAACTGTGTGCAAACAAATGAATAATTTTAAAAAGAATTATTCACATTAGATAAAAGTATTTGAAACTATTCAAATGTTTAAACAAATTAATTCTGGCTCATTTGAAAATGTTATTTTAAAAAAATATACATTGACAAATATGTATTAAGAAGATTTGGCATTAGATAACCTACAAAGGTTGATATGTCATAAAACCCAACCCAACCAAATCATATATATTTAATATATATGTATAAAGAGGATTTGGCATTAAATAACCTACAATGGTTGATATGCCATAAAACCCGACCAAACCAAATCATATATATTTAATATATATGTATAAAGAGGATTTGGCATTAAATAATCTACAATGGTTGATATTTCATAAAACCCAAACAAAACCAAATCCTATATATTTAATATATATGTATAAAGAGGATTTGGCCTTAAATAACCTAAAATGGTTGATATGCCATAAAACCCAACAAAACCAAATCATATATATTTAATATATATGTATAAAGAGGATTTGGCACTAAATAACCTACAATGGTTGATATGCCATAAAACCCAACCAAACCAAATCATATATATTTAATGTATGTGTATAAAGAGGATTTGGCCTTAAATAACCTAAAATGGTTGATATGCCATAGAAGCCAACCAAACCAAATCATATATATTTAATATATATGTATAAAGAGGATTTGGCATTAAATAACCTACAATGGTTGATATGCCATAAAACCCAACCAAACCAAAACATATATATTTAATATATATGTATAAAGAGGATTTGGCCTTAAATAACCTAAAATGGTTGATATGCCATAAAAGCCAACCAAACCAAATCATATATATTTAATATATATGTATAAAGAGGATTTGGCACTAAATAACCTACAATGGTTGATATGCCATAAAACCCAACCAAACCAAATTATATATATTCAATATATATGTATAAAGAGGATTTGGCATTAAATAACCTACAATGGTTGATATGCCATAAAACCCAGCCCATTAACCTAAAAAGATCTTGTGTGATATGTATTTTGATAATGAAATTCTCTCTGCTGAAGATTCGGCTGCAAGATTTACAAAAAGTATAGCTGTAACCATTATCTTTCAAATAAGAAAATTGAAACTGATTCATCTTCACATAATAATGCTATATCAGAGTTCCCCTAAGTGAGTGTGTTCGGAATTAATGAGGGTGCCGTGGCTTACATAAGGGCATCATTTGAGGGTGGTAGAAGTTATCGATGTGTTTTGGGTGGGCATTTGTGCAAGGAACCACTGTATGTTGATACACATAAGTTTAAAAAAGAAAACAACTGATATTCCACATCAACATTTTTTTTTTCTCCTCCTCCCCAAGAAATGTGGTGTCTTCGTGGTGTAATGGTTAAAGCAAAGGACTGCGTAATTGTAGTAAGCAAGTTCATGCTCCAGTTGCGCTATTACATTCACTTTTAGACAAATACCCTTGGGAAAGGTATGAACCCCCTTATCCTCCCAGCTATGGGTTAAATAGTAAGTAAAAAGTAAAGTTGGCGACCTTAGTCGAGGGTAACCCGAAGGCTCCCTTTTCTATAGCTACTACACCTAGGTGTAGGGGAGGGCGCAACTCCATTCCCTGGATTGCTCCACTTTACTCTTGATCCTTACCCTATAGTGCTGAGTGTTAAGCAAGGTGGGATCAAGTACCATTTTTTGAGTCTTTGGTATGACTCGACCTGGGATTGAACCCTGGTCTCCCAGACCATTGGTGAACACTCTACTCTTTAGGCCAATGACCCAGTTTGTTCTTCTAGAAGGATGGCTTTGGCATTAAATAACCCATGAAGGTTTATATGCCATTAAACAAAGAAACTAAACCATAAATAAATGAAAAAATAAACCAATAAAAATATATGTATTTTTTTTAAGTAACAAAAAAAATGTTACCTTTGGGAAAAGTATGAAACCTTTATCCTCCCTCGTAGGAGTTAAATAGTATCACTATTGTTCCTCTACGAGGGTGGTTTTGGCATTAAATAACCCACAAAGGTTTATATGCCATTGAACAAAGAAACCAAGCCAAAAAATGTTATGCTTAAAAAAACTCAAGAACATCTAATGTTCAAAGTTAGCCATTTTGATTTCTTCAAAAAACAAGACAATTCTTTATCTCTCATCTGGAAAGGGTCAAACACAGACACACACACACACACACACACTCACAGACTGAGATTTTGGAATGGTTTGTTGTGGAATGGTTTTGATGTGGGCTACTGGGGGGAAATCAATATGGCTGACTTTTATACATTTTGATGTTATGAAAACAATAATTGCAACTAATTCCAAAAAAATTTTAAAAAGACACTAAATCAACATTATACTTATTGGGATTGTATCGCTAAATACTATATTTCTATAATCTTCTTTCAAACATTACTGAAGCCATTTTTCCACAGGGATATTCTAAATATACACCAAAATTTATTATCTAATAAAGCCGCAATCAACAAAATTTTAGAATTTTCCAAACATTTAAACTTTAATCCTGGAGAGGGATGGGCTATTCTTTCCAAAGATATTTTGTATGAGTAGCACCCCTAAAACAAAAACTGGGTTACGAGATAAATCTCTAATAATTCAGCTGACGTTTAATTGTTATATACTACTTAAGAGATGATTTTAAAAAAATAATCTAATGACTTTATGGGGTTGTTTTTCTGTGAAAAGGGTTCTGAGGATGAAGTAAGCAATTTTCTTAGGTCTTTTGATGAGATGGTGCAACTGGATGATTTTAAAAACCAGAGATTCTCAAACCCTGGATAGAGGAGTGACCCTTGTTTTCAGGAGTTCATTCCAAAACTTAAGGATTTTGTTACCAGAATTCCATGGTTGATCTATACACAAAATCAAGATCAACTTCTACTTGAGGATATATGATAATTTATTAGTCATTAAACTGTGGGAATTTAGTGGCATTAAATTCATTAGTCATTAAAATCTGAGGATTTAATGCCATTAAATTTATTAGTCATTAAATTCTTAGGATTTAATGGGATTGAATTAGTCATTAAATTCTTAGGATTTAATGGTATTAAATTTATTAGTTATTAAATTCTGAGGATTTAATTTTTAATTAATCTTTACAAAATTTTTTTATCGAAATGCTAATAAATTGATATCCCAAATTTGTTTTCTGTCCAAATGTATATACTTTTTGCTCATTATTTCTTTTTTTCTTAGTTTTTTTTTTTTTTTTGGCTTGTTTTGTTTATATTTGCATAATTCTTGCTACAATAATTATCATTGTTTGCCTTGTCCACTGCGTTATTTTTGTTATGATTTGTGAAAAGCTTTCTTTATAAGCATTTTATTATTTGTTTGCACTTAGATTTTTTTTTTAATTTTCTTTTTTTTTCAGCATTTTACTAATCTCCAACCATCTTTAAGTGACATTATTGTATTTTTGTACATTTTGGGTTCTCATTTTCTACTAAGTTGGAACTAGTTACTATTTTACTCAAGTACACAAGTCCTGGGGACAACACCTACCAAAGCAGCAGTTATATGGCCACTTATCACCCATCACGAAAACTATCAAAATTAGACGAACCAGACATGCGGGACACTGCTGAAGAAGTAGGGACGAGCTCATAAGTGATGTACCTCTGCCCATGGACGAGCAAAGGCAGGACGTCCAGCTCGAACCTACATACAGCAGCTCTGTGCCGATACGGGATGTAGCCCTGGGGATCTTCCAAAAGCAATGGACGATAGGGAGGTGTGGCGAGAGACAGGAATATCCGTGCTGATAGCATGACATGATGATGATGATGATGATGACAGTCTTGCCCAGTCGACTGGGGCTGTAGAATACATAGACTGTACCTCTGCAAAGGAGTAAGGCATTCCCTCTCCAACAAGTGTCCTGGATATGACAATAAACAATCTGATGGTGAGGTTCCAGTAATGCTGGAGCTTTGGGGAATGCAGAGTACTCCTTCACTGCCGTCGCTGCCAGGTCTACTCTGTCCCAGAGTGGTAGCACCTGACAGGGTGCTATCTATGTGTCAAATAGCACTAAAATGTGTACTTATGCTAAACTGAATTTTTTGAAATAGAACTTTGACATTTAACTGTGTGGGGACAAAAACTATACTTATACTAAACTGGATTGTTTGAATTAGAACTGTTTGACTAAACTGAATTGCTTGAAATGGAAATGTTTTTAACAATTAAACTGTGTACTTACATATAAACTGCATACTGAATTGTTTAAAGTGGAACTGTTTTTGATATTGAAACTGTACTTACGCTAAACTGAATTGTTTAAAATAGAACTGATTATATGTATAAAAATGGATTTGGCATTAAATAACCTACAAAGGTTGATATGCCATAAAGCCCAAACAAAATCAAGTCATATGTGTTTAATATATATGTATAAAGAGGATTTGGCATTAAATAACCTACAATGTTTGATATGCCATAAAACCCAATCAAACCAAGTCATATATATTTAATATATATGTATAAAGAGGATTTGGCATTGAATAACCTACAATGGTTGATATGCCATAAAACCCAACCAAACCAAATCATATTCAATATATATGTATAAAGAGGATTTGGCATTAAATAACCAATAATGGTTGATATACCATAAAACTAAACAAACATTGAAATGATCTCAAATTTTACCTGCATGTGTAGAAACAACTCAAAGTTTTATGTTTGAATTTTCAAATGCTTTTTCTTTTCCAGTGAATGATATTTTTATACCTGAAAAGAAAAAAAAAACTAAAACATTATGTACTGATGTCACTTTCTTTATCTTTCCAGTAAATATAGATAAGAATTTCTTATTAAGATAAAATGATTATATAAAGATCCTCTTTAGACTTTTCCAAAAGGAGAAATTTTGGATATATATTTAGTATGTTTTACCAAAGTTACTTTCCTTCTCTATTGGCTAAGGTTAGAAAATATTGTCCGCATCTCCTGTAGAGGTATAAGACGAACACCATTATCACCACCAAAACTGCAATTGGTGGTGTGGCTCCAGTTTTGGAACACTGGAGAGTATATTATACCTTTTTGTTGTCATTACTCCCAGGTCCACTCTGACTTGGAGTAGTAGTTCCTGTTGCCATTTTGATCTTTTCTTCACAGAATCCAGTGTTGCTAATCCAAAAGATACGTCTTCCTGACAGAAACTTCGACCAGCAATTGAGTATCTGAGTAGAGTTGCAAATGATTTTAAAATCCTTTCAGTCCTCGTCTATGATTGGCCATTTCTTACCGGAAGTGCTGGCTATTGTCGGGAATGTTCATAAATAAGAATTATTAGTATTATTAGAGGAATTCTTGAAGCCATATAACTGTGTGCAAACAAATAATTATTTTAAACTAAATGATTGTGTATAGAATTTTATTATTAGATAGGAATACTTGATACTCAGCTGAGACTGTTGAATACACCGACTGCATCTCTGCAGAGGGGTAAGACACCCCTCAACAAGTGTCCTGGATATGATACTAAACAATCTGATGGTGAGGCTCTAGCTCTGGAGCTTTGAGGAATGTGGAGTACCCCTTCATTGCCATCACTCCCAGGTCCAGTTTGGGTCAAATAGAACTATTTGATATTTAAACTGAGTGCAAACTAATGACTTATGCTAATTGAATTGTTTGAAATAGAACTGTTTGATCATTTAATTGTGCAAACAAATGACTGATGTTCAATTGAATTGTTGGTGATATATAGCAATACTTGAAACCATTTAAATTTGTTGATTTGTTTACAAATCAAAATTTATCTAATATATATGTATAAAGAGAATTTGGCATTAAATAACCTACAATGGTTGATATGCCATAAAAGCCATCCAAACCAAATCATATATATATATATATATATATATATATATATATATATATATATGAGGATTTGACATTAAATAACCTACAAGGTTGGTATGCCATATAACCAAACCTAAACTAAATCATATATTTAATATGCATTTATAAAAAGGATTTGGCATTAAATAACCTACAATGGTTGATATGCCATAAAACCAAACCAAAACCTTGATTCCATATAACTGTGCAAACAAGTAATTGTCATTGTCAAATAAAAAAAGTGCAATGAAAAAAATTGAACATTGAAAATGTAGTTATGATTATAAGCAAAAATTTACTGAAGAATCAAATTTTGATTAAATAACCCTTAAGGGGTTGAAATGCCATTAAATAAATCCAACTAATTTACTTTCTACCTTCAGACAAGTGGATTATTGTTATTTTACTTATTTTTTTCCCTAACTTTTCAGGAAAAATTTTTATTAGTGTTCATTAAAATGAATATAAACTTGCTTACTAAATATTGTATTCTTTAAATGTCAGTGTTTAGACTAGGCAAATTTTTTCAGGAAGCGGGCCACACAAGGAGACTTGGCTCATCATTAAATAGACTGCACTATTAAAAAAAATTCAAGGTCATTTTTCACTGAACATAACTCAATCATTTTCACTCCAAAAGAGTGAGTGTCTGCCTTAGAAATAGGGAAAAAAAAATTTTTTGTGTGTCTTCGGTAAAAAGATCTTTTCTATAAAAAAAAAATCAAAGTCTTTATGTAATTTCTTTAAATTACAGGTATGTATTTAACAATCTGACAAATAATTTCATTTGTAACTTTAAATTGAAAGGTAACATTAATATAAAAATGTACAAAAAGATAGTAAGATTGGTTTATTCATTTGACTCTATGAAATGAGACAAACAAAATTTTCATGAACGTAAAACGAATATAAAAACACATAAAAATGTACAAAAAGTAGAAAGATTGGTTTCTAATTTATTCATTTAATTCTACGAAAAACGTGAACAAATGAGAATGAAATGAAACAAACAAAATTTTAATGAACGTTATTTTCCTTGTGAAAATGGCCAGCCATTCAGAAAGTATGGTAGGCTGTGATTGACCTATGACTACTTTAGGGTTTATAATATTAAAAAGTTGATTGGTTTTAACAAAATCAGCCCAAAATCTTTTGCTCAAAGTACACTAATTATATTGGTTATTATGTCTTCATACACGGGCCATTGGTCTAATGAGTAGAGTGTTCGCCAATGTTCCGGGAGATAGGGGTTCAATCCCAGGTCGAGTTATACCAAAGACTCAAAACATGATACTTGGTGCCACCTTGCTTAACACTCAGCATTATAAGGTAAAGATCAATGGTAAAGTGGAGCAATCCAGGGAATTGGAGTAGTGCCCTCTCCTACACCTCAGTGTAGTAGCTATTGAAAAGGGAGCCTTCGAGTCACCCTAACAAACTTTACTTTTTTTTTTTTTTTTTTTTTTTATTATGTCTTCGGTTGATTTTGTTGTATACAGCAAAGATAACAACTCTTTATGTGTGAAAATATTATATGCTTTATTTTTTATTTTTTTTTATTTACCTGAAATGTGTGTATGAGTAGAGTAAGAAAGAGTCAGAGATGGCTGAAATGCTCACACACAGGCGACGGTGCAGTTTTTCTGTAAAACCTCTCTGCCTGTCTGCTTCATTCTGCCTGGCTCGAAATCTTTACTGATTTACATAATTTTCCAGAAGCCCACACAATCCTTGTGATTACACCTCCTACTTGCACGTGGACACGCCTCCTGTCTAGCATGCCACTCACGCAACTTAGGCAACATTTCCACTGAGGAAATACCTGCATCCTGTTTGCTTTAGGAAACAGGTGTACTTCCTGTTGATTTTTTTTTTTTTTTTTTTTTTGCTACAAGCATCTGATGCTTCTAGCATGCCACCCATGCAATTTATGTGGCATTTCCACGGGGATGGGGGTTCTGCGTCCTGTTTCCTAAAGAAAGCAGGTTTATATCCTGTTAAGTGGTATGTCAAAAGGGGTCTTCAAGTCAATATTCAACAATTTAACTGAAAAATATTTATCCAAATTTTAACACATAGTATCGCCCCCCACCTCCAAACAAGTGTTCTGGATATGACACTAAACCTTGAAATCGTGAGGCTTCAGGCCTGGAGCTTTAAGAAATGTTGAGTACTCTTGCATTACCATTACTCCCAGGTCCACTCTGACCTGGAAAAGTCAGACCTGTTTAAGCTTTTAGAGAAGTCTAATGGCTTAAATACTGGTCTGCAACCTTGAAGTGAGCAAGTTGGAACTATTACTTTCACTTGTAGACTCCTACGGTTTTCCCTCTCCCCAACTAGTGGTTAAATAGTACCACTATTGTTCTTTTACAAGGATGGCTTTGGCATTAATTAATCCATGAAGGTTGATATGCCATTAAACCAAGAAACCAAACCTGTTTAATATTTTACTTGAGAATATTATTAATATTAAATAGAATATTTAATTTAATCATTTTCTCTACTTGAAACTATTTAACTGTGTGCAAATAAAAATGAATTATATTGAATAGAATTATTAATATTAAATAGAATATTTAATTTAATCATTTTCTCTTGAAACTATTTAACTGTGTGCAAATAAAAAGGAATTATATTGAATAGAATTAGTAATGTTAAATAGAATATTTAACTTAATCATTTTCTCTTGAAACTATTTAACTGTGTGCAAATAAATGAATTATATTGAATAGAATTATTAATGTTAAATAGCAATATTTAATATTATTTAACCGTGTGCCAATAAAACTATTAGTTTTAGATAACAATACTTGGAACAATTTAACTGTGTGCAAACAAATAAGCTCTGACTCATTTAAAAATAATGCTACCTACAAACTCTTTTCTTACAAATCATATATGTATATATAAATTGGATTTGGCATTAATCCTAATCCTAACTCAGAAGGGTTGATATAAAATAAAACACAACCCACCCAGCCCAAACTAACCCATGGTTTTTTTATCATTAAGGGTTTTCGGACTATTGTCTTCATCTTTATTGTTATTTCCACAACATTTCGGCCAATATATCCTCCGGCCTTCTTGAGGTGTTTGTCGAACTCTGGAACCTTCACGGAACTTCGAACTACGTCCTTTATTGAAACCACGGGAGTCGCCTGTTCTAATTCCGTTTGCCATATCCGGGTACAAGTGTTAAGTATTCCTGTATTGTTACTCGCCTGTAGTGAGGATTGAACCTGCAACCTCCAGATGATTGTCTCCTTTTTTTTGTTTTTTCTTAAAGAAATGATTGCTCTGTAATGTCAGTTACATTGAGCTCTTTACCAGGAAAATTTAAATGTTCACTTTTGAATGTTTTTTTTGTCTTGATGGAATTATTCCCAACTCCTCGTTTAACTGGACCGAATAATATCTGTGTGTATATATATATATATATATATATATATATATATATATATATATATAGTATTTTACAGTATGTATACATATATATATATATATATATATATAGTATTTTACAGTATATATATATATATAGTATTTTACAGTATATATATATATATATATATATATATATATATATATATATAGTATTTTACAGTATGTATACATATATATATATATATATATAGTATTTTACAGTATATATATATATATAGTATTTTACAGTATATATATATATATATATATATATATATATATAGTATTTTACAGTATGTATACATATATATATATATATATATATATATATATATATATATATATAGTATTTTACAGTATATATATATATCTATATATATATAGTATTTTACAGTATGTATACATATATATATATATATATATATATATATATATATAGTATTTTACAGTATATATATATATATATATAGTATTTTACAGTGTATATATATATATATATATAGTATTTTACAGTATGTATACATATATATATATATATATATATATATATAGTATTTTACAGTATATATATATATATATATAGTATTTTACAGTATGTATACATATATATATATATATATATAGTATTTTACAGTATATATATATATATATATATAGTATTTTACAGTATGTATATATATATATATATAGTATTTTACAGTATGTATATATATATATATATATATAGTATTTTACAGTATGTATATATATATATATATATATATATAGTATTTTACAGTATGTATATATATATATATATATATAGTATTTTACAGTATGTATATATATATATATATATATAGTATTTTACAGTATGTATATATATGATATATATATATATATATATATAGTATTTTACAGTATATATATATATATATATATATAGTATTTTAGAGTATGTATATATATAGTATTTTAGAGTATGTATATATATAGTATTTTAGAGTATGTATATATATAGTATTTTAGAGTATGTATATATATATAGTATTTTAGAGTATGTATATATATATATATATATATATATATATATATATATATAGTATTTTACAGTGTATATATATATATATATAGAGAGAGAGAGAGAGAGAGAGAGAGAGAGGGTATTTTACAGTATGTATATATATATATAGTATTTTACAAAATGTGTACGTATATATATATACACACATACATGTATTGTAAAATACTACGTTATTTCCATTATATTGAAAACTGTTTGTACTGAAATGTAATGAATAGACTTATAAAGCAATTCATATTAATTTTGCCAACTGCTAACATATTTCTTTTGTGTCTCTAGGCTTCCAAACCAAAAGCTGAAATTAATCTTGATAGTTTGAATGCTGTGTTTGTACCTACAAAAACAGAAATTGCAAATGGTCTTCAAATTACCTACAGTGATGAAGGGTCAACTCGGTGCTTGTTTGTTTATCATCATGATACTAAGGTAAGTCATAACAACTTACTAAACATTTTATCTATGCTTACTTCTTTTATGTTCTATATACTTAATACCTTTATTATTAAACAGACAACTTAAGTCAATTATACCTATATATATATATATATATATATATATGATTATGTATTTACTAACTGCCTGGTCAGCTGGAGTGGTAGAATAAGCTCTACCTCTGCTGATGGGTAAGACCACTCCAACAAGTGTCCTGGGTTTGACACTAATTTTGTGTCCGATGGTCAGGCTTCTATCCCGGAGCTTAATGTGGAGTACCCCCTTTATTGGCATTACTCCCAGGTCCACTCTGACCGGGATTGGTAGTACCTGTTAGGTTCCCATCAAATAGGACTGTTGAATCATTAACGTAGGATTGTTATCATTAGTTATTTGAAACTATACAGCTGTGTGTGAATTGTTTGTTTTAGATAGAAATACTTGATGAATAGAATTACTAATATTAACAACCACCTAGTCAGCTGGGGCTGTAGTGAGGCTCCAGTAATGCTGGAGCTTTGGGAAAAGAGGAAAAGAGGAGTACTTCTTCATTACCATTGCTGCTTTGTTCACTCTGACTCGGAGTGGTAGCACCTTATAGGGTCCTATCTATGGGTCAAATAAAACTGTTTGACATTTAGACTGAGTGCAAACAAATGACTTATGCTAAATAGAACTGTTTAATCATTTATTTATGTGCAAACAAATTATTGATGTTTGATTTAATTATTAGTATTAAATAACAGTACTTGAAAACATTTAACTGTGTGCAAACAAATGATTAATAGTAAATAGAAATATTTGAAACCATTTAACTGTGTGGAAAAAAATGAGCTTAAGTTTATTTAAAAATATCATCTCTATACATATATATTAAACATGATTTGTACACATTTTTTAAAGAGGATTTGGCATTAAATAACCTACAATGGTTGATATGCCATAAAAGCCAACCAAACCAAATCCTATATATCTAATATATATATATAAAGAGGATTTGGCATTAAATAACCTACAATGGTTGATATGCCATAAAAGCCAACCAAACCAAATCCTATATATTTAATATATATATATAAAGAGGATTTGGCATTAAATAACCTACAATGATTGATATGCCATAAAACCCAATCCAACCCAACCAAATCATATATAGTTGATATATATATGTATAAAGAGGATTTGCCATTAAATAACCTACAATTGCTGATATGCCATAAAAGCCAACCAAACCAAATCATATATATTTAATATATATGTATAAAGAGGATTTGGCATTAAATAACCTACAATGGTTGATATGCCATAAAACCCAAACAAACCAAACCAAATTAAAAAGTTTTAATCTAAATGATTTAATTTGGCATTAAATAACTTACAAATGGTTGATATGCCATAAAAAAATCCGCTCCAAAAGGGTCAACATAATATTGGACTCATTAATGAAATTTACTTTATAAAAATAGAATTATTACTATTATCGCTTATAGAGTTGATTAATTTTGGATTGTTTTTCAATTTATTTTTTTAGGAAATTGTTGACTGGTATTTATCTATTCGAGCTTTGAAATTGGAGTGGCGTAAAATTGCTTTTCCTGACAAACACGTTTCCGATGTAAGTAATTCAAATAATTCTTTTTTTTTTGTGACTGACAAAATCTTTGTGAGCAATTTCTTTATTGAAAAGATTTCACATATACGTATTTATCTAAACCCTCTACCATGGACTGGATGTAACACAAAGTAATTTTTAAAATAGAGATGTCTTTTTGTATGTAATTATGGGCAGGATGTGACACTAGGTCAGTTTTTAAACAGAGATGTCTCATTGTTTGTATTTATCTAACCCCTCCACCACAGGCTGGGTGTGACACAAGGTCAGTTTTTTGGTGGAATACAGCTGGTTTGATTTCAGAGTTTTCCTTAGACTGGTTGCCTTACTAAGGTTGAAGAAACCTAGCTGACATGGGGGGTGGTGAAGAATAGATAGATTTGTGCCTTTTCCAAGGGCATTGGCATAAAGTGAAAACAAAAACAGTCTCAATGACACCAGACTTTGTTAGTTACCAGATCTATGACTGATAGTGGAGCCACTTGACATAGACGGATTAACCAAGTCAATCATTATTAGCAATTATCTTTCTGAAATTCAGGCATCCAAATTGTTCTTTATGTCATTGTGCTGGACAACGACATAGTTGAGAGTGAGTTTGAACTCCAGTCAAAATGACATTCATTTCGGACCCCCACCAGCTATGCATTAAATGGTACAACTACTCTCCTTCTACAAAGATGGCTTTGGCTTTAAATAACCCATGAAGGATGATATGCCATTAAACAAAAAGGCAAACCCAATGACTCTCCTTCTACAAGGATGGCTTTGGCTTTAAATAACCCATGAAGGATGATATGCCATTAAACAAAGAAGCAAACCCAACGACTCTTCTTCTACAAGAATGGCTTTGGCTTTAAATAAGCCATGAAGGATGATATGCCTTTAAACAAAGAAGACAAACCCAACGACTCTCCTTCTACAAGGATGGCTTTGGCATTAAATAACCCATGAAGGATGATATGCCATTGAATAAAGATGGCAAACCCAACAACTCTCCTTCTACAAGGATGGCTTTGGCATTAGATAACCCATAAAGATTGATATGCCATTAAGCAAAGATGCCAAACCAAACTCTCTGTCTCTTGACAAGTATTAAATCCAGAAATGAGTTAAATAGCACCACTACTGTTCTTCTACAAGGATGGCTTTGACTTTAAATAACCCATGAAGATTGATATGCCATTAAACAAAGGAACCAAACCAAAACCATCTCTGTCCCATAATAGTTGCCACATTTACATAAGAAATTTTATACACTGAATGTAACAACCAATATGAGACAGAGTTAGTCATTTACTTAGCTTAATACAAAGCCAGAAGTATAAGGCACCCAGTGAGAATAAAATCCATCAACAATCTGCTAGCTTAACTCATCACAAGAGGTTCTTATTATGGGTTAGAAGTAGTAATACATTTGATTATGGAATTACAGATTCCTTTGAAACTCTCTCACCATCCATCCCTATCAACCAACATTCTTGGTATGACTTCTAGTAAATGAGTTTAGATTTTGTCTTTTGTAAATCATCCATGGAAATTTATGTTGGATGTGCAGGAGAATTTATTTTACTTGAATACAGATGTATCTGAATATATAGTAAAATATCTATACCTTTGTTGTCCCATAATAGATGCTACATTTACATCTGAATTTCATAGACTAAATGTAATTACCATTTTGGGAAAGACATAGTAATAATTCAGACTTGTTTTCCTAATTGCTCTAAAATTTTCTCTTATTTTTACTAAGACTAGATTAAGAATACTATCTTCATCCCATAAGAATCTTTACATCTGTATGTATATATTATGTCCCATAATAGTTGTTACTTTGGTATATATTTTTTTTACAGTGACTATAACAAAAATTAGTTTACCCAGTCAGCTGGGGCTGTAGAATACACTGACTGCATCACTGCAGAGGGGTAAGACCCTACCCCACCCCAATGAGTGTCCTGGATATGACACTAAACAATCTGATGGTGAGGTTTCAGTAATGCTGGAGCTTTGGGGAATGTGGAGTACCTCTTCATCACCATCACTCCCAGGCCCACTCTGTCCCAGAGGAGTACCACCTGATAAGGTCCTATTTATGGGTCAAATAGAACTAAACTGTGTACTTATGCTAAACTGAATTGCTTGAAATAGAACTGTTTTTGACATTTAAAATGTACTCACACTAAACTGAATTGTTTAAAATAGAACTGTTTTGACTTTTAACTGTGTGTAAACAAAACTATAATTATACTAAACTGAATTGTTTGAATTAGAACTGTTTGACTAAACTGAATGGCTTGAAATAGAACTGTTTATTTGTCTAAAAATGGATTTGGCATTAAATAACCTACAAATGTTGATATGCCATAAAACCCAGACAAACAAAAATTAGTGGACAAAGCTAGTTTGACTGCCTTTTATTGCAATTTCAATGAAAAATGTTCATATAAGCTGCTTTCAACCAACAGTATTTTCATTTCCTTAGCTTTTTTAGCACAAGGCCAAAAGTATAGGACATAAGCCTATGAAAAAACACTACACGAACAGCGACCACCAAACACTATGACTGGGCCCTTCTCAACAACAGAGATATAAGAGATAAATCTGTATTAGAATTGAGAAACAGATTCGAGACACTACAAGAGAAGCAGAAATATGAGTTTCATCAACGCGCACCTCGAGGCGGCAGCAAAGTGCATTCCAACAAAACCTAGAACTAAATATAGAGTCCCATGGGAAACGTTAGCGGTTAGAGAAAAACATGCACACGTGAAAACTGCCTCCAAAAGCTATCGGAAGAACCCAACAAACACAAATGCCATAAAACTCAAAAAGGCTTTGGCATTAAATAACCTACAGTGGTTGATATGCCATAAAACCCAACCAAACTAAATCATATATATTTAACATATTTGTATAAAGAGGCTTTGGCATTAAATAACCTACAGTGGTTGATATGCCATAAAAGCCAACCAAACCAAATCCTATATATTTGATATATATGTATAAAAAGGATTTGGCATTAAATAACCTACAGTGGTTGAGATGCCATAAAACCAAACAAAACCTGGAGCTTTGGTGAAATGGAGTACTCCTTCATTGACATTACTTCCAGTTCTTCTCTGACCCAGAATGGCTGTACCTTTTAGGGTATGGGTCGAATAGAACTGTGTGCAAACAAATGACTGTTAAATTAAACTATCAGTATTACATAGCTATATTTGGACCATTTAACTATGTGCAAATGAATGAATAATGTTGAATAGAATTACTGGTGTTAGCAATACTTGAAACTATTTAACTGTATGCAGACAAATGATTTCTGGCTCATTTAAAAATTGTTACCTACAAACTATTCGTTCACAAATCCTATATTTAATATATATATATATATATATATATATATATATATATATATATATATATATAATTAGATTATGTGTACAGCAAAATTTGTACAATATAATAAGCAGAGACACCATTGGTAATTGTAATCAGGGAACTTAAGTAAAACAGCAAAACAACGAAGGACCCTTTTCGTCCGGTTCTTTTCAAGTTGGGAACACTGGAAATTTAACTAAAAACGCGGTATATATATGTAATATATAAGCAGAATGGCCAGATAGAGGGGGTGGACAAACTAAGTAACCCCTGTATCCAGAATATGATTGTTTAACTGCCTGCACATATCTCTATGAATCGCCTCTCTCTGTGCAGGCAGTTAAACAATCATATTCTTAATGTATTTGGGGAACTCCTGGATACAGGAGTGACTTAGTTTGTTTTTTTTTTGGGGGGGGTCCCCCTCTAACTGGCCATTCTGCTTATATATTACATATATATAGCCCATTTTTAGTTAAATTTCCAGTGTTCCCAACTTAAAAAGAACCGGACGAAAAGGGTCCTTCGTTGTTTTACTATTTTACCTAAGTTCCCCGACTACAATTACCAATGGTGTCTCTGCTTATTATATTGTGTGTGTATATATATATGAGAGAGAGAGTTTGGCATTAAATAACCTACAAGGGTTGATATAATGTTAAACACAACCAGCCAACTAAAATCTTCTGAAAACTTGACTTTTGTGTCCGACTGTTAGAACTCATCATTACTGAAATTGGTATTTAACTGACCAAAATCTACATTGAGAGTTATTTCCCTTTGTTAGACATTTAAATATAAGGAAATTGGATGTTTATATGACTTAATACAAACATTGACCTCCCCAACACTATTGCTTTAACAAAAATCTTGTTACAGTGTGCTATTTTTGTTGAAATTATAGTGATCTGAGTGAGCATGACTGCAGATAGTACAATATTTTTTTATATAAGTAGATTAAGGCAGTTTTCAACTAATTCACAAAAAACTTGGGTGAGTCAAAAGTTTTGAAATATTTTGATTGGTTCAATCCCAGGTCGAGTCATACCAAAGGCTCAAAAAATGGTACTCGATGCGTCCTTGCTTAACACTCAGCATTATAAGGGATGGATCAAGGGTAAAGTGGAGCAATCCAGGGAAAGGAGTAGTGCCCTCTCCTACACCTTGGTGTTGTAGCTATCGAAAGGGTAGCCTTTGGATCACCCTCAGCTATGGTTGCCAACTTTTATATCTCATGACTAAAGCATTTCAAGCTGTGGAAAGTACCCTCTGTGATTGGTAGTATTGTTGTAGTTGGTGTGCTGACATGTTGTACATTGCTTCACTCTGTCTGTAATTTCAAAGCTACACAGATGAATGTGTAACATAGTCAGGAACTTTAGCTTTTCGAGTTCAACACTGCGGAAGCGGCCTAAAGCATTGATGAAGGCACACCATACAGTTACCTGGTTACAAGAACCTTGATAATCTTGTAAGATAATAAGAAGTTGGCGACCATAGTCAAGGGCGACCAGAAGGCTCCCTTTTTTAATAGCTTCTACACTGGGGAGTAGGGGAGGGCACTACTCCTTTCCCTTGATTGCTCCACTTTACCCTTGATACGTACTTTATATTGCTGAGTGTTAAGCAAGGAGGGATCCTATTTACCCAACCCCTCCGCTCAGGCAGGATATGACACAAGGTCAATTTTTAAGCAGAGTTTAGCAGGTTTGAATTCCGAGTTTTCCTTCTCCTAGACTAGTTGCCTCACCAAGGCTGAAGAACCTAGTCTGTCCTACTATTTGCCCATAGCTGGAGGGAGAATAATTGGATTCATACCTTTCCCAAGGGTATTAGTGCTATGTGAAATGCAATTAGTCTTGTCCATTTCCAACGTCGATCCTATTTACCCAACCCCTCTGCTCGGGCAGGATATGACACAAGGTCAATTTTTAAGCAGAGTTTAACAGGTTTGAATTCAGAGTTTTCCTTCTCCTAGACTAGTTGCCTCACCAAGGCTGAAGAACCTAGTCTGTCCTACTATTTGCCCATAGCTGGAGGGAGAATAATTGGATTCATACCTTTCCCAAGGGTATTAGTGCTATGTGAAATGTAATCAGTCAGGTCCAGGATTTGAACTCGTGTCGCCGTGTCCATATCCTGCGACGATAACCATTACACCACAGGCACCTCCAAGGAGGGATCAAGTACCATTTTTAAAGTCTTTAGTATGATGCGACTTGGGATTGAACCCAGGTCTCCCGGACCATTGACAAACACTCTACCCACTAGGCTAATGAGCCGTATAAAACATGCTTTTCTGGGGCTGTGCTCTAAGCTAAAGAAGCAAATCCAGTGAGTAACGAATATCAGGCAAACTTGACATCTCACAATCCAGTGTGGTTCGTCAATTTTGGCAAAACCACCTGGAGCAGCCAAATTGTGCATCTCATTAGCAAAATATTGCAAAACTTTTGACTCACCTAAGTATGTTCTTGTTGATTGATGATGAAAGAATTTAATCATTTTTTTCCCTAATATTTTAGTTGTGTGAAGATCTGACCAAGAACTTTATCAGAGAAGGATGGCTTAGTAAAAAGGGTCCAAGAGATGAACCCTTCCGAAAACGGTGGTTTACACTGGATCGCAGAAAGCTTATGTATTTTGAAGGTCCACTTGTAAGTACTCATTTATTTAATTTACTTGATTTGTTTTGAGTTTATTTTACAGGGAATTGACAAAAATGTCATAAAAAGAATATTCAAGCCATCCAAGTCAAATCATTTTATTGTCATAAAAGATTAAAAACAAAGAAATTTTCCAGCCATACTCTTGTATAAAATATTGTACTCAGGCTTGGGTTCCAGTATTTAAACATGGAAGTTACATATTACAATTGGAGGGCATACAAAGAAGAGTAACAAAACTAATAGAAAGAGTAAAAGATTACAGTTACAGAGAGAGATTAGAGAAATTAGGATTGAAGTACTTGGTAGAGAATTCGTGAATGATTCCGGAGACTAGGGTTCGATCCCATGTCCTGGTCGAGTCATACTAAAAGCTCAAAAAATGGTACTTGATGTTTCCTTGCATAACACTCAGCATTATAAGGTACGAATAAAGGGTAAGTGGAGTAATCCAGGGAAAGGATTAGCACCCTCCCCTACACCTTGGTGTAGTAGCTTTTGAAAAGTAAGCCTTCGAGTTGCCTTCAACTATGATCACTAACTTACTTATTTTGCTTGAAAGAAGAATGATCTAATTGAAACTTTCAAAAAAATGGGGCTGTAGAATACACCAATTGCATCTCTGCAGAGGGGTAAGACCCCATCCTTCAACAAGTGTCCCAGATATGACATTAAACCATCTGATGATGAGAGCCCAATCAAGCAGCTATGAGGAATGTGGAGTACCTCTTCATTTCCATTACTCCCAGGTCTACTTTGGCCCAGAATGGTAGTACTTGATAGGGTCCCATGTATGGGTCAAATAGAATTTTTGGACATTTAACTGTGTACAAAGAAATAATATTAAATTGAATTATCAGTGTAACATATCAATACTTGGAAACATTTAAATCTGTGCAAATGCTTGAGTAATGTTGAATAGAATTTCTTGAGTATTTAACCATGTGCCAAAATTTAATTATTGGTATTACATTACAATACTTGAAACCACTACACTGTGTGCAAACAAATAATCATATTTACCAACCCCTCCGCTCGGGCAGGATATGACACAAGGTCAATTTTTCAGTGGAGTTTAACAGGTTTGAATTCAGTTTTCCTTCTCCTAGACTAGTTGCCTCACCAAGGCTGAAGAACCTAGTCTGCCCTACTATTTACCCATAGTTGGAGAGAGAATAATTGGATTCATACCTTTCCCAAGGGTATTAGTGCTATGTGAAATGCAATCAGTCCAGGATTTGAACTCGTGTCGCCGTGTCCAATTCCTGCGACGATAACCATTACACCACGGGCACCTCCACATACAAATTTGTGCAAACAAATAATTGATATTAAATAGAATTATTAGTGTTAGATAGCAATACTTGAAAGCAATTAACTGTGTGTAAACAACTGCATTACTTATTTGTGTAGAAATTAATTAAATTTAACTTTAAAAAAGACTACCTACAAATAAGTCACTTACAAACCATAATTATATCCATTTAACTGTGTGCAAATAAATGAAGTCAGGTTTGTTTAAAAATGTTATCTAAAAAAAGGTGTTTAGAAATCATATATATTTAATATATATGTATAAAGAGGATTTGGCATTAAATAACCTACAACAGTTGATATGTCATAAAACCCAACCAAATCATATATCTTCATTATATATATATATATGTATAAAGAGGATTTGGCATTAAATAACCTACAATGGTTGATATGCCATAAAAGCCAACCAAACCAAATCATATATATTTAATATATATGTATAAAGAGGATTTGGCATTAAATAACCTATAATGGTTGATATGCCATAAAACCCAATCAAATCAAATCATATATATCTAATATATATGTATAAAGAAGATTTGGCATTAAATAACCTACAATAGTTGATATGCGATAAAACCAATCAAACCAAATTGTATATATTCAATATATATATGTATAAAGAGGATTTGGCATTAAATAACCTACAATGGTTGATATGCCATAAAACCCAACCAAACCAAATCATATATATTTAATATATATGTATAAAGAAGATTTGGCATTAAATAACCAATAATGGTTTATATGCCATAAAAGCCAACCAAACCAAAACATATGTGTGTGTGTGTGTGTATGTAAAGAGGATTTAGCATTAAATAACCTACAATGGTTGATATGCCATAAAAACCTAACCCAACCAAATCCTTTATATTTAATATATATGTATAAAGAGGATTTAGCATTAAATCACCTATAATAGTTGATATGCCATAAAACCAAACCCTACTGATACCAGGCTAGCACTCTCACACATATATAATACAGAATTCATTTTAACAGTAAGTACATATACAGATATACTTTATATATTGGTGAATACATGTTTAAAAATGTCCTCTATATAATACTCAATTCATGTTTTGTGTATGTTCCAAATTTCTATCTACTTTATTAGCATTATCATGAATTAAGAAACCTTACTTATTAGTCAGTCATCATATATTTTAAGTTTTAATTTGCTGAAAAGTCTTTAAAAAAAAAAGAATTAATTTTTTAAAATATTTCCTTAGAATTATTAACTGACAATGTAAAAAAAAAAAAAAAAATGAATTTCAGGAAATATATATATATATACTATTTGTTTTTTTCAGAATGCATATGCAAAAGGAGAGATCTTCATTGGTTACAAAGACAATAATTATTCTGTATCAGAAGGAAACATTGATGGACGTACGGCTCCTGGCTTCGGATTTACGCTAAAAACCCCTGAGAGAAACTTCTATCTGAGTGCAGACTCCAAACAAGAAATGGAAGAATGGATTATTGAGTTGACAAAAATAACCCTTTCTCCGCTGACCACCCAAGATAACAGAAGTATGTATTGTTCCATTTAATCAAACTTGCTTACAGAGTGACATTATTAGTTATCTCCCTTGAGAAATTATAATGAGCAGACTGAGCACAAATGCAGAACTTACACTATCGTTTTAAATGTTATTAGTGATAACAAGCACTGAAATCTTCTTAGGAAATGGGGTCCTAGTATCACGGTACAGTAGAATATGCTGTAGTGCAACAAAGTGCATAAAGTATGCACAATAAGCAGATGCACAAGTAGCAAGCGAGGCAGCTGTGTCATCGTGGAGTGATTGGGGGCTTATTACTTTTGGTTCGTCTTCTAAGAACTGCTGGATGGCTACTGTAGTGTTATATAAAGTAATGATTTTTCTTATATTAATCATTTTTCGTTAATTATATTTTATTATTTAGTTTAGTAAGGCTTTGAAATACTCGGTGTCTCTTCTTAGTTCAGGTGCCATAGTCAGATGGGCACTCTTACGCCTGTGCAGAAAGGATATGACAATCATCATCTGTTATAATAACTCCCCTCACAGGAAATAGGACTGATGTAATATAATAGCTGAGGGATTTCGGTTCATGCCTTTGAGTTTAGTTAGGCTGAGAACCTTTCGGCTCAGCACATGGGTTAGCTGGGTGCAACATTGAGGCAGGTGTTAACGCGGGCGCGCACGGGCGAATAGAGGTGTCACTCAGATGTCGCAATACTCCGAGACAAAATGGGTGATGGAGTGCGAGTGACCTCACGCACCGGAAGCGCGCAGAGGTTTGTGGAGATTTGAAGAAAGTTAGAGAGTTGAGATTAGACACTGGATGAAGATGGTCGACTTTTGGAGCTCGCAGACGCAAGGCGAACTTGCGCCCTATGGGGGCCGCTTGAGATGGGGATCAAATTAATAAGACAGCATAGAAGATTGTGTCTCTCCTCCTTACGTCGAAACCTTTAACTCAAAGTTAATTAAAAGGTTTCGTACCTGAACAAGAAGTTGTTACGTGTTTTCGAATTTCGAGATTCCTATGTTCTATCGTTATGAACATTATATGTCCATTTCGCACATAGTGTTAATTGTGAATATGGTACACTGGATGGCTGTTGGAGTGAATTGAGTGGATGGATGATGTCGTACCCGGAAGAGATAGTCCTGGGAATTTGAGGATTTTGAAAATACGGGTAGTTGAGGTTCGACCATTGAAATGTGCGGTTGGGTTTTTCAGATCTGATCAAAGCAGATCAGTTTGAGTCTTGACCAGCAAAGAAGAGTTGAGATCTTAGACACCACAAGATGCGCCGTGCGTGCGTGAGTGGGTGGGTGTTTGGGATCAGTATAGTATGGTTAGCATAAACTTTTATTATTTGTGTCTCCCTCCTCGTGTCGCCTAGGACTGAAGGTAAAAAGAAATAAACTCGTTCATACCGCCTGTATTTGTATTATTATTATTGATATCATTATGCCTATACAACAGTAGTACTGGGGATTTGGATTGATTTTTTTCAGCTTTTTGGCAGTAAAATATGGAATTTTTTTTCTGGAATCCATGATAGACATGGGTCTTTTTCTATTTTTAGATTTGGTGAGACATTATGTAGTAGCTATTGAAAAGGTAGCCTTCTGGTTGCCCTCGACTACGGTTGCCAACTTTACTTACTTTTGGCTTTGAATATTATTTAATATTTTTCTAGAATTTTACAAGAACAATAATTTGCATTGGAAAACAAGTGTTTAAATTCATGTTTTCTTTCTTCTTTTTTTTTTTTTTTTTTTTTCAGTTTGTGCATCCATGGTGAACAAACGTCCACATACTATTTATCATATTATGAAGAGATGAGGTTGTGATCACAGTGTGCCAAATATTAGTTAAAAATTAAACATGGTATGAAATTTAGAAAAAAAAAAAAAAATTACATAAAAACAATAACAACTTTATAGATTGGATGTGTTTTTTGGTATGTATTGCTAAATTACATGAAAATTCTTGATCGATTGTTTTGATTTTTTTTTAAAGTTTTTTTATTTTTTTTATTGAAAAAAAAATTTTTTTATTTTTTTTTTATTCCCCCTTCCCAAATACCCTGACATGCAAATGAAATTAGTTCATAAGAAACATATTTTGTTGCCATTTTTTCTTCTCTACCTTCTCGTCACTGCTTCTACCATATATCTCATCACGAATTGCAGTTGCGTCTTTTTCGGTTTGATAAATTCATATCGTTAGTTTGTATCTTGGCTATGACTCTTTAGTTGATAAATATTGTATGCTAGTTTTTAGATTTTATTTTAAACTAGAGTTTCAGCTGAACTGGGTGCGATAATTTGCTACATCAGGGGCTTCACTGTGTGTGCAAATTATTAGTGTTGAATTCGAATACTTGAAACCTTATAGGGATTTCCTGTGGCGTAATGGCTAAAGTGCTGGACTGCGACCTCTAAGTAAACGTGTTTTAGCTCCAGTCACCCTATTACGTTCACTTTCAGACTAATTCCCTTAGAAAAGGTATGAACCCCCTTATTTCCCCCTCCAATCCCTAGCTATGGATTGAATACTATCTCTGCTGTTTTTCTACAAGGATGGCTTTGGCATTAAATAACCATAAAGGTTGATATGCCATTAAATAAAGAAACCAGAAATCAATTCTTCTTCCCCCAGCTATGGGTTTCATAGTATCACTGCTGTTCTTCTACAAGGATGGCCTTGGCATTAAATAACCCATGAAGGTTTATATGTCTCTAAACAAAGAAACCAAGCTACTGTGGGTAAACAAATAATTCTTCTTATTAAATGGAGTTATTAATATAGGGATGACTTAAAATCTAAGGATTATTATTAATTAGTTGAAACATATAAATTGCTTGCAAATTATTTTCGTAAGATAGAATATTGTATCAGACCACCCCTTGCACACGGAGTGGAACAGTCCAACTCTGCCCTATAAGACGACAGTATAGAACTGTTAGATTTTACGTATACTACAAGGCATGTGTCCTGAATTACGTAAATTCTTACTATTCTGTGCCTTCCTTCTTATAAGACTAAATCAGACTGTCCCATTTTGTGCACTAGGGATGGTCTGATATAATATAGGTAAGAAGACCTGATACTATATAACTGTGGAAACAATTGATTATTATAGACAACTTTAAAGGTAAATCACAACATAGGGTTACAGTCAAGTCACACTTAAATCCTGAGTTCCAAATCAATCATCAAAGTTAAGTATCAATGAGTCTGTTCATTACTTGGATTGGTAACCATGTATCAAATAGTATCTACTAGACCAGACATGTCTTAGAGAATCAATTCATCAAAATATTGTTTTTATAGAATAAAACGTTATGAACTTATATAAACTTAAAGTTAGAACGCATATATATATATATATATATATATATATATATATATATATATACATATTATATATATATATATATATATATATATATATATATATATATATATAATATGTGTTTGTTTATTTTTTTTGTCTGTTAATATTAATAACAGTTCTAAAAATATTACCCTAAGAATCTTCCCTAAATCAATTAATGAGACAAGTGTGTCAATTTATTCAATCTGTTGTATCGATTGAAGACATGAAAATTTTTGGTACCACAACCAGCTGGAACTGACCTTTATTTGTAACATGCAATAATATAAATTATTGATCAAGTATATTATGATTTTTCAGTGCTTCCATAGAATAGCAACTCCACTATGAAGAAAGATAATCAGTATATTCATCAAAGTATTTGCTTTTGTAGGATAAAATATTCGTATTATGAATTTATATAAGATCTTGCCCAGTAATGCTGGAACTTGGGGGAATGTGGAGTACCCCTTCATTGCCATTGCTCCCAGGTCCACTCTGGCCCAGAGTGGTAGCACTTGATAGGGTTCTATATTTGGGTTAAATAGAACTATACTGTGTACTTATGCTAAACTGAATTATTTGAAATAGAACTGTTTTGACATTTAACTGTTTGTAAACAAAAACTAAACTTATACTAAACTGAATTGTTTGAAATTTAATTCAGCGTTAAATGACCCGAAAAGGTTTGATACGCTGTAAACAAAACCAACCAACCTTATGTAAGATCAAAATTTGAATGCCAACCAATCAAACCAAAAAAAAATTCTGTAAGAAATTTAAGCTCTCAATGCATAAGGATTTTTGAGCAAATATTAAAAAAGAAAAGGTAAAAGTTTATATATATATACACACACACACACACACATATATATATATATATATATATATATACTGAGCCGGCATTAAATGACCCCTTGTGGTTAATATGCCGTAAAACAAAACAAAAACAAATATATTTATACACACACAATATACAGAAGTGATTGGTACCGGTGTCATTTGAACTTTCAGATGAGCAATAGGTAAAAATATTTTAATGATATCTTATATAGCTAAAAAAAAATGACAGAAAACAGACTTATTTTGACTAAAGTATCTGAGGACCCTATATGAGGAAGGATGTAATTGGTACATTGCATTGAAGTGCCTACCCCCCTCCTTCCACGCAGTTTCTTGGGTCGATTATAACATATCACCATTTAACCAGTTTTTATAAAACTTATATCATTAACTCTTATCCTACCATGGAAATTTTTGATTTTTTGACAATCATCTGACACATCTTGATGTTTTTAGTTATAGCATATATAAAGCATCCTTGGGTAATTCCAAATGGATCCCAAATAATTTTCATTAAAGGTTGTAGAAATTCTTAGGCTCGTATTTATGAGTCAAATAGAATCTGTTTAAAAATCATCCGTATTCAATCAGGAAAGGTGTCTTGAAAACAATTGGCGAAACAGCACGTATAAAGATGTTGGAGAGAAGTACGACATTGACTAACATGAGGTTTAATTCACAACGGCTACTCAGCATAAGGGATATAAATGGAGTTTTCTGAAAAAATCTGATAACTATTCCATCTTAAAACTTCTCTTTTAGTTTACCCTTTTTTGCCTTGCCCGAGTAAAGAAAAACATGCCAAAACAAACGTCCCCTTTCTTATAGAGGTGCCAATAATATCTGAAGAAGGCTGGAGACTGTACCAGTCAAAACACATGAACAGTAAAAACTAGACATTTTATTTGTCTAAATATTTCTCTGAAAGAATCTAAAAATAGTTAATATTGATCAATCATATAATAAAAATTTATATCTTAATCAGATAACTATAATATTATACTTGTTTCTTTGATAGTTCTTTGTAACTGAGAAATCATCATCATAGTATGCCAACAACATGGATTCTCTTGACTCTCTCTTGCCATCTGTCCCTATCATCCATCACACTTGATAAGTTCTCTAGATGGCAACCAGTGTTCACACAGAGCTGGTGTGTCCATGTGTAAGAGTCCATCGGAGAACATTGCTTATAAGTTCATCCTTACTTACAGTGTCCAGTGTATTTTGTTCCTCTTACTTGGATGGTTTGTGAGATGGGAGGTAAGTGGCCATACTGCAGCTGTTTTGAAGGGGTTTTTATCCAGGATTTGTTCAAAACAACATTCAGCATCCTTGTGTAGTTCCCATCTTGTTTTTTCTCCTGGCATTTTGTTAAAGTCCGAGTGGTGCAGCCATACAGTAGTACTGCCACTACTACAGCTTGAAAGAATTTTCATTTTATTTTATCAGAGTGATCAGATTCCCATGTAGTCATTAATGTATCAATCACAGTCCATGCTTTATCCCTTCATGTGTTCAATGTTCACCTCACTTTCAGTTGATGTGATATTGCTACTGTGGTATGTGAATTTGTCCACAAGTTCTCTGTGGTAGAAAAATGCAATTTCTTCAAACACCATCTTGATGAATGTATTGATTATGTTCTTTCATAGGTGCACTCTATTCCCATTTCTGATGACAGAATAAACTTCCTAAGTCTAGGACGAGTCAAAAGTTTTGCAATATTTTGGTAACATATTTGCTTTATACTTCAAGTTAGAGAAAAAGCTGCCTAGTATTCTAAATAGAGTCAATCCCATTGCACTGTCTCAAGCCATCTTTCTGCCAAATCTTTGATCCCATGCTGCTACCAGTTCTTGTCACTGAAGCTCCACTTTCTCTTGTCCTTTGAGGTGAAGAATTTCTTCACTGAAGCTCCACTTTCTCTTGTCCTTTGAGGTGAAGAATTTATTCGCTGAAGCTCCACTTTTTCTTGGTTGTTGAAGTGTCGCAAATGCAGGATTTAAGTCACAGATTTGAATATGTAATAATCTGGGGGAGCTAGGTCCAGCCTATATGCTGGGTGTGGCATCAATTCTTGGAGTTTATTCTGGAAACTAGCATGTATACAAATATCGCAAAACTTTTGACTCCTTTTAGTATTTTTCAGTAATATTTGTCTGTAGTTCAAAATACATTTTAAATTTGAATAATTTTGTGAATCTGAATTCTTTGGTGTTAATTAGTATTAAAAGAAATTGTTTTTCGTAAAGGATTTTTTACTAAATAACTCAGTTTTGTTATAATGTTCTTAACCCTTTGAAACTTCCCGCAACTTTGGGCTTCTTCACCCTCGGCTCCTGCTGTTAAAAAACAAAAATAGCTGTGAACATGTAAAATGTTATGTGTTATTTAACCACTTTACAGGCTGTTAAATAACAGGTTACAACATTTTATAGACAATTTAAAATGTACTAAAAAAATGACAAAATTATGTGTAAAATTGCAGCATCTTATTGGTAATAATGATAGCAACCTGGGGAATCCACAGCTGAAATTCTGGCTGTATTTGGGTTTATGTACTTCTAGTTAGCAGCATGAATATTGCCCACTCGAGTTTAAAGGGTTAAAGAATAAAATCAATTTTTATAAAATTTTCATTTTTAACGTTGTTTGTATCTTGTAACAAAAGCCATTTCAAAATTCTTGGTGGCAAAAATGTTTGAAAATTCTCTTCTAAATAAAATTCACAACTTTTGGATAATAAAGTAAATTCTGATTATTTACTTTACAAAATTCCATGTAATCATTTATCGGCAAAAACAACAGAAAATCCTGTTGTAAATATTCATGAGTAATTTTTAGAATTTATGATACATAATCCTGGAAGTATTTTTCGCTTCATATAATCGTCTTTTGTCTATTTTTTTATAATTACATTTTGACCATTAGCCTCTAATTTTCTTTCTTTAGTACAATGGCAGTAGTTCTTAGCTTTTTTCAAATCTTGTTGTACCCACTTTTGAGATTTAAAAAAAATTACTTGCATCCCTTGATCTTTAAGCTAAAAACATAAACATGAAATAATTAAAATGCACAAATCTTATATTAAGAAATATAGTTAAAATGTTAAAATTAAGTATATGCAGATATGTCTTGCAGTATTGGACAAAGAAAAAAAAAAAAAAAAGACAGCTGAAATAAAGAATTTTATTTAGATAATTTATTACCCCTTAATATTTGGTAGGGTCTCCATTAGCATCAGATGCTGCATTTTTTTCTCTTGCGGCCACAATCTTGATTTTGATGTTAATTTAAATTTTTCTTATGATTATTGAAGAAAATATCAATTGGTGAATGTTGGCATTTTAATTTCATTTTAATATCTTGAACTGACAGTCTACAATTTGATTTTTTTTTTTTTTTCAAACTCAGACAACTTTTTATACACCATTAGCAAAAGACTAATCCCAAATAAGGATATCAAATGAAGGAAAATTTCCACTTTTCTTAAAATTTTTGAGGAAAATATTAATTAATGAATAATGGCTATTCAATTTCTTTGTAATATCACAAAGTGATGATTCACAATGATCGTATGCCACAATTTGATAGTTTTCAAAATCAGATGACTGTTTCCATGCCATTAGCAAAGAACGAATCATGAAATAAGATATCAAATGTAGGAAAAGAAAATTTAAAAAACTTTCCTCTTTGGTATTTTTGATAAATTTCTTTTTAGAGAATGATCATTTCTCACTACAACTAAGGGAACTTTGACAACAATTATCAAGGAAAATAATCTATTCCTATGTGTGTCTAAGCCATTACAGTTTCATCAAAATTTTTGGCAGTATTAAAAAATGGTTCGGTTTTCCTACTGTCTTTTTTTTTTTTTTTTGTCCAGTACTGTACATACATACATACATACCGAACATTGATTTTTGAATTTTGTCTTGACATGAAAATAAATAAAAATCTAATCTGAGATGGTTTCAAATTTGCATTAGAAAAAACATTAAATATAAAGAAGATCTTAGAAGCAATCTATTTTGTATAACTAGATCCTATTGTAATAGTAAAAAAATAGTTCAATAATTTTTAAATCTGTTTAACTAGTTACAAATCATAGCAAGTCTACAAAAAAGCTTTTAAAATTTTTAGTTTGTGTCAAGATATTACTAAACAAGTGTTAGGTACTGCATTTTCTCAGCTTTGGAATGAAATTTGGTGCTGAAAATGATCCATACATATATATATATATATATATATATAGGTTTATGGTTCTTACTAGCTCACTTGGTGAGTTAATGGTGGACCAAATTTTGCAGTACTGTAAAATAGTACTCAATATCAATGATAGAGCATTTACATTATATATATATATATATATATATATATATATATATATATATATATACACACACATATATATAACATTACATGGTACAGTCCGTGACCCTAGGTTTCATGTATTTTGTAATTGTCAATGATTGCAAAATGTATGAAACACAGGGTCACAGACTGTACCATGTAATATCATATATATATATAATTTTTGAATATGCTGTTGATGTAAAGCCGAGATGCAAAACCTACTTTGCAAAGATATGTTTATCATCTCTACCCCCACCCAAATGCTTCTTATATCTGTTGTGGGTACGTTCCTTCACCCACCAAGTTAAGAACTACTGCATTATAATGTAAAAGGACGAAATTGTTTCCTATCATGACAATCAGATATTTGAGATATGATTATTTAAAAAAAAAAAAAAAGAAAAAAAAAAGATGAGTTGAATAAACTTAAATCTAAAAAAAAAAATCAAAAAAAATCTGGGTATTAAAATATGAAAATGAAAGTTCAAAAATTTTAAATTTTAATCTTTTATCAATAATTCCATTAAACCAAAATTTTAGACATAAAAAAAAAAAATCTTTATACTCAAGTTGATTAAATTTTTAACGTAATTATTGATTTTTTTAAAAATTCAGATGCTTAGATTGTTAATTAATTTTTTAAAAAAAAGTCACTTGTTATTAATTGAAATAATTCAATATTTTGCTGTGATTTTTACTCAAAAGAATTTTTTACATTCCTTCTTAACCCTGCATTAGTCTGCTTTGTCATTGAAACACGGTTGGTCCGGTGGAATGTTTACACATCCCAATGCAAAAATGCGTACAGTGTTACTATTTTGTAAAATATGCTTTTATTGCTTCTTCAGTAGATTTCTGCAGTCACTAATGAACAGATTGATTGCCATGTAACTAGTTGTTATTCATCTAATATAATACAATAAGAGGAATTATTTAAAAAATATAGAGAGATTCAAATCACATTTATTTGCAAAATACCCACAGGATACGCTATTATTTTGGTTGGGGGGAGGTATGTGTATGACAAAATAAGATAAGATTTATTGTCTATTGCAATATGATATAAATGGTCGTAGTTGAATCAAAGCTATATTTATTAATTGAAATGATAATTAATATAAATTTGTTAGATAAACCTACGTCGTATATTTTATGTAATGTACCCCCCCCCCAAAAAGGAACGAATGATGTTTATATTTTACTACCATTGAGCTAAGATTATGCGACTCTGTGTGCTTAATAGCCTCACTTAATCAGAAGACTATGAAGGAGAAAAATAAAAGACCCCCCCCCCGCAGACTTACGCAGAGTTGATAAAAGTTGATGGTACATAATTGATTGTTTTGCTTGGAGATGAATTATAGAAATTAAAAATTTATAACATTTATTCATAGAAAAGATAGTTCATATCTATTTTGCATTTAACTAATATATGTAACTTATATATATAATAATAATAATAATGATAAGTAAATATATATTAGTTTTTATATATATTTAATAGCATGGGAGCTTGTCTGCGACCACAGGTTTCTTGACGTCTTATAAACAACATATATATATATATGTATATATGATTATTACTATTTCTCATAATAGATCTTATTGTGTGAATCTTTTAAAAATTACGAATTATTTTCTGATTTTAAGTTCCCTTCCCTGCCTTGATTTTACTTTGCATGACTGAAATGGTTTTTCAGCCATTTGTGCTGAAAGTTTCATCTTGCAATATGAAAAGATAAACAGAATGTTTTTATTTTGATAAATCAAAATTGTGATATTTTTAATCTCAAATTTTTGGAAGTAAATTCCATGTTTGAAAATATTAAGACTGTTCTGTCAATATTTCAAGTGTTGTCGCTTTTAGCTTACAAAACTTTACATTCCAAATATTTTGCATTCTAAACATTGAATTATCTCCCTTTGATTTTTTTTTTTTTTTTTTTTTTTTTCCCATTGTCTCCTATTTACATTACCTCCCTTTTGTATTCTTTTTACCTTGCCTTACATTCTGATCACACATTTAAGATTATTTCCTTTTGAGTTGGGGTTTTTTTTTGTTTTTTTTAATACCTTGCCTTATATTTAAGATTACTTACCTTATATATATATATATTTTTTTTTTACCTTGCCTTATATTCTGATCACACATTTTTTCCTTAAATACAATTTTCCCCATATATATATATATATATATATATATATAATGTATATTAAGTCTATGAATAGACGTAAAAGGAATAATCCATAAAGAATATATAGTATTATTATATTCAAATAGAGTGCTCAATGCACAGCAATTATTATATAAGAATATATAAATATATATAAAAATATATTTTAAAAAATTAATCGCATTTGAATTTTACCTAATATTATTGATATATATATATATATTACTTTGCCTTATATTTTGATCACAGATTTTTTTTCTCCATAATAGAATTATTTTTTACCTTGTCTAATTACAATTCTTTGCAGGAATGATTAAAAGAAGAAAATAAAGAAATGTCTTTAAAATTTGTGACCAATAACACTTAGAATTTGTAAATCAAGATATTTAACCATTTTACAATGAAAAGTAAGACCTATTTCCATTGAAAGTCTTGCATCAAAGATAAAATTTAAAAAATAGTATTAAAAATTCAGTATATTTTCTTCAGTTTATATTATAACAAGTAGCTGGGAAAAGATTTCTGATGTATTTCCTTCCTATAAATTTGAAGATCCCAGAAAAAATTACATTGCTTGTTATATATAAAAAAAATACTGGATGTTTGAAAAAATTTTCAAGTGTTTCTAAAAATTGATATCATTTTATAAACCTTATTTCTCAATATTTAATGTTTGATGTTTAAACATCTTTTCTTTTCCAGGGAATAGCATTTTATGCCTGAAAAGAAAAAAATAAAACATTAAACATAAAATTTTGAGTTGCTGCTACACATGTTGAAATTTGTCATCACTTGGACAAGAATCGGTCAAATTATCTGATTACAAAATGATATTAATATTTCTGAAACACCCAATATGTAAGAATTAGTATTTGAGGCCAATTGAGCTCACAGAAGCTGAGAAAAACATAATCCAAGTAAAAATGATTGTTTTACTAAAGTATTTCCATGGCTCGACTTTTTTTGGAGGTGGTGATCAGAATATGAGAATTGGTAACAAATATGATTGGTGGTAATTCAGAGTTTCAAATGCAACATCTTGGGCACTAAAAACACGAGTATCCAACCTTTATCAGTGTTGTGTTGTGTATACCAGTTGTCAGATTTTGTTTAGTGAAATTTCAAATGCATGTTTGATTTTTTTTTTTTCTCTCTATCTTTCCTTTCTAATTTTTAGGTTCTTGTAAATTTTGAAAACATTACAAAGCCTTGTGAATACCTTTGTAAAAACAAAAAAAGAAAAGAAAAGAAATGTTTATAATTTTGAAGAAAAAAGACAAAAAAAAGGGCAAATTCTTTTTCTTTTTTTTTTTTTTAACTAAATCTCCGAGTTACATTTTCTTTTTTTTTTTTTTTTTTTTCTTTTGAGATATTTTTTCTATGTATTTGGAGATGTAGAAACCCACTGATGTATCATTATCCCTTAAAATATATTCAGTATTGTAGAAATTAAAATATCAAAACCAGTATATCTCTCTATCTATCTATCTATCTATCTATATATATATATATATATATATATACATACACAAGAGTCATTCAATAATAAACAAGGGGATTTTTTTTTAAAAGCAAAATTAGATTTTTTTTTTAAACTTTTTTTAAATTTTTTTTTATTGATAAATATAAACACTGCATTATTGGGTTTTAAAGCAAAAATTATTTTTTAATCTTGATAAAATATTTCTTTCAAGGCTACAAAATGGAGGCAAATCAGAATGTTCCAGGTTTGAACAGAGGTCTGTCATTAAAGTTTTGGTGCCTGAGAAGTGCAAACTAGTACTGAAGAATGTGTAATGGGATTTTTCATGTTGGTGAGTGAGGTGTCACAATTGTCAAGCAGTTAAAAAATTGTCCCAGGTTTCTCATGTTATAACCTATACTTTTGACCATGATTGGTCTTTGTTGACGACACCAACATGAAAAGGCCAATAAAAATATTCAATAAATTTTTGTCTTATCTTTGATTAAATATCCCTACAAGAAAATCTGTTACCTAAATACACACTAGTTTATATATATATGAAAGTAAATATGGATTAAAATCCAACAGTATGAAGGCAGCAGAAAAAAAACATAATCCAAATAGGTGAATATATAATGATGTAAAGTCGACTTTAACGTTTCGGTTTCAGTAACCATCATCAGGACTTGCATATCAAAATAGTTCATGCCAAGTCCTGATGATGGTTACTGAAACCGAAACATTAACGTCGACTTTACATCATTATATATTCACCTATTTGGATTATGTTTTTTCTACTACCTTCACATATATATAAACACACATACACAGAGGGTGCCTCAAAATAGATGCAACCCATTAATATAATAATGATTTATTACTGACACAAGCACAAAGCTGGTCATTTGGAACATGTCCTGTAAAAATGCATCCTTTGAGCTAGAAACATCAAATCAATGTTGTTTTTTTTATTGTTGTTATACCAGCTTCCAGGACATGCAATCATTTTCTTGAGTTTCTTGTCTCAGTAAGAAATCATTATCCTCTTAATGGGTTGCATCTATTTTGAGACAGTTTTGCATGATTTTTTTCTCCAAATAAGTAGTAACGCAAAATATTTTTTCCTCTCTTGTCCAAAGCATTGTGATCAAGGATTAATAATTGTTATAGCATACTATTTTTAAATCTAAAACAAAAAAAGAACCGAAGATTATTATTAGTAGAGTTATTTCTATTCACATGGTTCCTATATTTATTGAGACACCTAGTATGTATGTGTATATATATATATATATATATATATAGTTTCAAAAAGTATGTAACCATCTATTTGGTAATTTGCATTTGAACTATTTTAACTTCTTTGTAGCCTTGACAACAATAGTTTTAGACAGTCCAATCTGCCATGGTAGCTTTCTAAGGGTGTTAATTATTATTATTATTCCTTTCCTGGATGAATGAATTAAACACTCAACACATCATTGGGAACTTGGGCTATTAACAAAGATGTCTAGCTTAACTCTTTTAATCATGCATATACCCACTTTCATTAAATTCATCAACCAAATTCAATATGGAAGACTTTCTTAGGAATTTTTACTCTGTATTTGTCTCTCACAAATTTTTTACCTGAAATCCTATCAAGTGTTAGACATTGTTGTCTTTTTGAGTACAGTGTTATCATGTGCCGCCTAATATTGTTGCATAAGATTTAAGTTCACATAAATTCTATCTTCTTAGATTTATGGTTGTATCCTTTATGAAACACCATATATATATATATATATATATATAGTCATCCACAGACAGACTGTTTTGTTGTATCACAACTCTTCAGTGTGGCTAGACATGTAAGACCCTTGAAGCTGGGATCGAAACCCGCCCAACTTTACGTTAGATTTAGCCAACAAGCATACCACGTCAGTTAGGGAATTATAAGGTATTAAGTAGTAGCGTTCGTTTGCGTACATTTTATACCTTACCGGATACCAGAGTGCTCGATTTGTTTGAAGAGCTTTGCATTATGCAACCGGCAGCCATATATATATATATATATATATATATATATATATATATATAAACTAATAGTATTATTAACATTTATCAGAGATCTCGGATATTAGTATTCCCAATATACAAGTTTTTTTAAAAAAACTCTTGAAGCTTAATACAATTCCTCAGCATATATCTAGATCAGGGGTTTTAAACTCAAAAACTCAGAAGGGCTTTAAGGTTCGGGGGGGGGTGAGTCACATTTGTCCAAAAGTTTGGTGGTGGAGGAGTAATTTTCTATAGTTATATTGCTCTATATATGTATATATCCATATATAGCTGATAGGCTGCTTTTCATTTTTTTCATCAAAACAAATACAAATATGATAATTAGTGGGACATGTGAATTAGTTCAAAATATAGGTGGATAAGTTTTCTGTCATTTCATTTTTACTTTTGGTAAATTCCTTCTTTTTTTTTTTCTTTTTTTTTTTTTTTGTGTGGAAACAACTCAAAATTCTCTGTTTAATATTTTAACTTTTTTTTTGTTTTCCTGTGAAAGGTGTTTCTATACCGGAAAACGTAAAACATTTAATAGAGAATTTTTAGTTCTTTTTACAAATGTTGTTAAAATTTGAAATTACTTCAATGAGAATTGGTCAAATTATTAGATTAAGAAATGATATTAATTTTTTCTAAAAAACTCTGTGTGTGTACATACATGCATATATATATATATATATATATATACTCAACTATTTTTCATGGTGAATTAAACAGTTTCAAAACTTTTGTTATTTACAAAGTTTTAACTAGTTATTTCCTAAGTGTAGCTT
This sequence comes from Sepioteuthis lessoniana, assembly GCA_963585895.1. Classification (NCBI taxonomy): domain Eukaryota; kingdom Metazoa; phylum Mollusca; class Cephalopoda; order Myopsida; family Loliginidae; genus Sepioteuthis; species Sepioteuthis lessoniana. The sequence goes on along the minus strand of OY757947.1, from coordinate 48,116,270 downwards.
AGACTTGGCACAAGGTCATCACTATGGAGCACCTAGTGAGGAATAAACTTGCTTCTTAGTAGTAATAGATATATATGATCTGTTAATTAACCCTTACACTGCAAATGAATTGTGTTCTGTTTTAACTAATCTTGTCTTTGTGCTTCTGAATTGTGCAATGTAACTGACAACTATTTAACATTAACAAAATAATAAACATTATTAAATATATACAAACAAAAGGTAAGAATTGGGGGCATAGCTCTTATTTTTAAAAATGAGGTGAGTGAGTCCATAAAAAAAAATTCTTTTTTTTTTTTTTTAATAAATGTTGCGTTCTGGTTAGTGAAACACTTGTAATATTAAATAAAGAACAAACCACAATATGAGAGGAAATAGAGATATATACTCAGGAAAAAGTATATACAATAGAGAGACTATTAGTGGACAAGAACATAGGATTAGTGAACGCTTGTAATATTAAATAAAGGACAAACCACAATATGAGAGGAAATGGAGATATATTCACAGGAAAAAGTATATACAATAGAGAGACTATTAGTAGACAAGAACATAGGATTAGTGAATACAGAATAAAGATATAGTCCAACGATAGCAACGGCTTCCGTTATTCCGGTAGCAAGTAAGGTGATCTAGTGCGATCTCCAGTCTCCAACGCTCGAATACTACTCCTATAAGAAGCTGCTCTTCACCTTCTAGTCTGCCCAGGTATTAGTAGCTACTGCTATATATGGCAGATGGACTAGTTCATTGTGTGGAAAAAGGTGGGTGATACCCAACAATAAACAGCGCCAGGACATGTATATGTTATAATTTTAAATTCTCTTGAATTTTATTTTATATTTAAATTTAAAATTCAGGGAAGATACAGTTTGGAAAGAAAAATCATTTCACCAAAATTAACAAGTTACAAATTTCAGACATTTTTATCAACACGTTTTGTTAAAAAGTGTTTTGAGAGGCCTCAACTTTGCATTTTAGTAATTGTATCATTGGATTGTACAGTATTGGACAAAAAAAAAACTGCTTACCCAGTCGGCTGGGGCTGTAGAATACATCTTTGCATCTCTACAGAGGGGTAAGACCTCCACCTAACGAGTGTTATGGATATGACACTAAACAATCTGATGTTGAGGCTCAAGCCTTAGAGCTTTGGGGAATGTGGAGTACCCCTTCATTACCATTACTCCCATGTCCACACTGACCTGGAGTGGTAGCACCTGATAGGGTCCTATCTAGGGGTCAAATAAAACAAATTAAATTTGCAAATAAATGAATGATGTTAAATTGTGACTGTTAGATAGCAATACTTGAAATCATTTAACTGAATGCTAAAAATGCTCATTTAAGAATGTCATCTACAAAATCTATTTACAAATCATGTGTATTCAGTATATACATATAAACAGGATTTGGCATTAAATAACCTACAACAGTTGATATGCCACCAAAACAAAAAACAGCTGGCCTAAAGAAAATGTCATTTAGACAATTGAAGTTTGACAAGTTAGGATAATTTTGTCCACTTGATATTTGGTATGGTAATTTACTAAGCTTTTTGCTTAGATGCGGCACAAGGCCAAATGAATGGGGCACCCATTGAGACTCAAACTCACTCTTGCAGGTTTGCTAGTCAAGCTTGCTAACCATTACACTACCCGAGGCGCCATCTTAATATTTTGTATGGTTATCCATTTGTATCAATTACTGCCTGACAGCATCTGGTCGTGCTTTCAAATAGTTTGTGGTAAAGTATTTAATTTCAACTTTGAATTGTTTTGATGTTGCAATGTACTGTCACCTAGCCGCAATGACAATTTTTCTTTATTCAAATAGAGTGATTTTTTTCTTATTGTGGCCACAACTTTCTTTTTGATGATAATTTCCAGTTTTCGTATAATTTTTGAGGAAAATATTAATTGATGAATGATGCTCTTTCAATTTCTTTGCGGTATCGCCAACTGACAGTTCACAATCATTGAATAACACAACTTGACCTTTTTTCTATCTCGGGCAACTATTTACGAGCTATTAGCCAGGAACTGATCAAAAATTAGGTTATCAAATGAAGGAAAAGAAATTTCCTATTTTTTTGGTATTTCTGAGAATTTTCTTTTTCCTTTCATCATTTTCTATGATGACTTTTCGTTACAACTAAGGAAATTTCGACCACAATAATCAAGGATAATAATCACTTCCTATGTGTGTCTAAGCCGTTAAAGTTCCATTAAAATCTTTTGGCAGTAATAAAATGGTTCATTTTTGCGGGGGGGGGGGGGATACTTTATTTTGAACTATGAAAAAGAAAATGTATCTCCTTGGGATTGTTCAGTAATTTGGAGGGGGGTGGTTCCTGAGTGTTTACAGGAGAATTGAAAACATTGGGTTGTTATTAAATTAACGAGTCCAGAAAGTTCTTTAAAGAACATGAAATAAAGTTTAAAATTATATAAGAAATAAGATTTGACTTTTATCACGCAAAAGATTTAAAGTTTTTTTGGGTTTTTTTTTTTTTTTTATTAAAAAAGGTGCTATTCTTAAAGATTTTGCTCTAGAGGAGTAACTGCTCCCCTGGCTCCCCTTTAGCTAAGATACTGATATTAATACTGAACTTTATTTTAAAAAAAAAAAAAAGGATGCAGAAGGAATTGCTTACATTTTTCAACTGGTTTTCTCTTGGCTTGTGACATTTTTTTTTTTTTTTTTTTAATTAATTTTTAAAAAAGCTGAAAAATAATTTTTTTATTATAAAATGCACTGCCATTAAGTTATCACATCTCCATTTTTTTTTCCCTTTTTGTTATTCTTTTTTTTTTTTTTCTTATCTTTTCTATTTGTATATTTCACGATTGTATTTTTTTTTTCTACTTGAAATCCTTTTTAATTGTACAAACAAAAAATGATGTGATATTGTAACCATTCCTTTTTCTTTTTTCTTTTTTTTTGAATTAAAAAAATTTTTTTTTTTTTTATTCGGGACCAATACTGAAACCCAATTCAGTTTCCACATTTGTGTCTTAGTATAAATGTCGCCTTTTAATATTTTAGTTTGTTCTCTATATTAATGGAACCTTCTATTTTGTCTCTTATACTTATTAGAGATTTTATATATATATATATATATATATATATATACTCACACAGTGTCAGATTAACATATAAGCCTGTATGGGCTGCAGCCCAGGGGCCCCAAAAGCTACCTAGTCTTGGGCCCTTGATAAAACTAAACATGCATAATGAATGGACCCCAAATTCTATTAGCCCAGGGGTCTCTTAAGGTTTAAATCTGGCCCTGTATAATATATATACATATATATATGCCACAGCTAGTATGCCTGCATGTAAAATAAAGAACATGTTATTGGAGTGCATTGTAGATATTAGTTGCTAGTTTTCATATAATTTTACTGAATTTTGTTGTCTTTTTTTTTTTTTTTTTTAAATACAAGGACGATAAATATAAATGAAGAATTTTAAACTTAGGATCAATCATATCTCTTAAATTTATATGTTTCTTATTCAAATTTCCATGTGATTAGAAATTTTTTGAAACTTTTTGAAAGTGTTTTGATAATTTTTTTCTTTATTTGTATTACTATTATAATTATTATTTTTATAATTTTATTGAGAAATCAATGGATGACTTAAAAAGAAAAAACAATTCACTAGTGATGTTAGTTTTATTACCTTTGTCTCATAACTGCAGTTATATTTGTTGATATTATCAGAGTGGTGTGGGGTCTGGACGTACATGGAAAAAAATCCTTTATGAAAACTTACCCTGGTGATAGCCACAAAAAATTATCAAAGTAGTGTGGGGTTTGGACGTACTTGAAAACTTGACCTGGTGATAGCCACAAAAATTTCTATGCTTAAAAAAATCTATTGTACATATTAACTTATCCTCTCTTTTAATTCTAAATATTACCTTTTTAAAAATTTTACAAAAACAATGATTTGCATTCTAAAATTCTCTCCTATATAATATTTGAGAAAAAAGTATGTAATGTGAAAAAACTTAACCATTTTTCATTACCAGTAATTCTAATCGGACATCTATGGCATAATTTTCTAAAAAGAAAATTTTAAGAAACTTCCACTTTGTTAGTATTTCTGAGAATTTTCTTTCTAGATAATTCTCTTTTTGCTATAACTAAGGAAACTTTGACAACAATAACCAAGGAAAATAATCACTTCCTATGTGTGTCTAAGCCATTGAGATTTCATTAAAATTTGTGGCAATGATAAAAAATAGTTTTGTTTTATCATTGTTTTTTCTTTTTCTTTTCTTTATCCAATACAGTATGTTAACTCTTATTTTTTTTAAATTTAGATATTATTGAATATTTTTCTTGCATTTTACACAAATAATAATTTACATAGAAAAATTCTGTGAATCTATATTAACTCTTCTTTTTCGATTTAAAAATTATTTAATATTTTTCTTGCATTTTACACAAAAGTGATAATTTACACAAGAAAACAATTTCATTGGAGGTTCCTTGCACGGCCGTTATCTTGAAAAGATATGAATCCAACTCTTCTTCCAGCTAACAGTAAATTGTAAGACAGACTGGCTTCTTTAGCCTTGTTACAATAACCAACCTTTGAGAAAGAAAACCTTGAATTCAAATCAGCTTTACTCCACTGAAAATATATTCATTTATTTTATTATTTTTTAAAAATACATTGTGCAACAGCACGTACTAAGCAGGTTTGATAGTTTTGGTGGCTAAGGTAGCAGTTTTGGCTACCAAACTGGATATTATATTGGTGGCTAAAGTAGCAGTTTTGGCCACCAAACTGGATATTATATTGGCTTATCAAAACGTCGTGCATCATTCTGTCTCTTAATTCCATTAACAATTTAGTATGGTTGAGTAGCGTCTTATTACCGTTAAATTCAATGTCATCTTCTCATGAGATCGTTACGTTCAGATTCAGTCGTCTTCACTTGAGAGCTCCTGTGTTTTTTATTAGAAAAAAAAAAGCCCAAAAAACAAATGTCATTCAAAAATCTTACGCCAATAATAAGAAATAGATTGAAATTAGAAACGGCTCTCTGTGTTGAATATCAATCTTAATATTAACAGACAAAAATACAATAATGGACAACCAGGGAAGGCTTTCAGAAAAGTTAACTAATAGTATTGGGACTTGCACAAATGATTCAAGTGAACATTTATTATTGGTTTCCTGCTATCAACCAAATTCAGTTAGACCTGACGTTGCATCCTGCCTATGGTGGAGGGGTTGGGTAAATGTATACCAAACAATTTTATCGGCCATCTAATTATAAATTGATACAAAATTGTTTGATAACTTTCATATTTTAATATGATGAATTCATTTTGGTTCAATTTAATGTAATAATTTATTTTGATATTATATCATTTCTTTTTTTTTTTTCATTTTGAATTGATTTAAAAAAAAAACAAAACAAAACAGTAAAAAGATTGTTTCTTGGGTCAGTGATGACAATGAATATTATAGAGTTTTTCAAGCACAGAAATTTTTGCAGCTAATATTGGTATTAGAGATTCAGGGGTTGAGTGTCTTAACCCCACTGATTTGATAGTATTCGTTTACACATACTTTTTGTACACTAAATCAGCCATGGGCAACCTTTTTTCAAGAAGCAGACCGCACAAGGAGACATGGCTTATAAATCAGGTGGGCCACACTACTAAAAAAATAAAAAAATTAGTTAATTTTTTTGTTAAAGGTACCAGAACTATTTTCACTATAGAAGACTGTTATGACCGATTATTAAGGGTCAATAAATAAATAACTCAACACAGAGATATGAGTGCTACACACATGTATCCAAGAGTCTGAGGAGGGTTTCCTTGGTTCAAAAAGACAGGCAAGATGCTTACTACAGCTACTGCTCACCCTCTACCAGCTTACTTCATAATTAATATACCCTTTGGGTAAGTCCATTATTCTGGTCATAGGTGAGTCACCTACAACAAAGATTATAAGCATAAACTTTTGTTATAGAAGAAAGCAGGGTTTTTTTTCCCTCGTTAAAAAGATCTTTTCTATAAAAAAAAATGAAGTTTTAGTATAATATGATCACTGATATCAATGTGATTAATACATTCTGCTGCCATGATACATAGATGGAATAGATTAAATAAAAAAAATTAACTCTTGAAAAACCAATGTGTTTAATATAAATATGATTCGTATATTGAAGAAAAAATTGAATGATTTGATAATCAGTGAATCAAAATTTTATAAGAACTTTTTAAAAAAAATTTCAGTTGCATATTTAACAATCTGACTAATAATTTCATTTATAACTTTTAAATTGAAAGTTAACATTAATATAATAAAATTTGTTAACATAATAAAAGTGTACGTAAAGGTAATAAGATTGGGTTTTAATTTATTTGTTTGATGCTATATAAAAAAAAATGATTGAGAATAAAACAAGATTTTAATGAACATTATTTTCCTCGGGGAAATTAGGCAGACCTTTCAGAATGTATCGCAGGCTACAGTTTGCCCATGGCTGCTCTAAATGTTACATTTATTATGGAAAAAACATAGTTGAACAAGAAAGGTTATATTGTCTCAGTCCGATAATGGTTGCTATATTTGCACATGTATTTTATACAGTAAATGTGACAACTATTATGGAACAGAATAGTCTCCTAAAAAGAAACTAAAAAAAAACCAGCAAAAAATATTTGTTAGGTATTAAATATACATTGGGGGGGGGCGGTGAAGACAATAAAGATGAACATTTTCAAGCACAGAAATTTTTGCAGCTCATATCATCTGAAGGGATTTTTTTTTTTTTTTTTTTTTAGGTGCGTGTGTGTGCATGTCCAGACCCCACCAATTTGTTAGTATTCATTTGCACACACTTTTTGTACACTAAATTTAATGACTTTTATGGGACAGATAGTATCCTTTTTTTTTTTTTTTTTCCTTTTTCTAAAGTTTGTCTTCAGTTTTAGATTCAGGCAATTAGCCTTCCCCTAAGACATGGGCATTTATTGATGGATATCTCATTGTGACGATATTAGCCTTCCTAAGGATAAAAAGTTGTATATTTTTTATTGATTTATATTAAGATTTTTGAAAAATCTTGTACTAAAATTTTTATGAAAAGTAATCTTAATATTTTTTATTTTTACTGGTATGTTTTTGATAGTATTTAATATCTTGTCAGCATGGGTATCTATGAAGGCAGATTGGGGTAAGGGTTGGATGAACAGGTAATCTAATCCTCTGGATTAACATATCATTCACACTCACTTGAATCCAGCCTTCTTACTGAGAGAGAAGGATCATCAAAGAGATTTGATGTACCTCCACTAAAAACTGCACCAGGTACAATGGGATACTTATCAATCGTGTAACAGGGTTGTGAGTGAGATATGTTCCAAAATGTTTCCTTTTAACCTTCTTCTGTCAACGGTGTATTTCATGCCCGTCAGACATAGACATTGTTGTTTATTTTTGTATATCGATCGTGTAATTGTTTTATAGAAAAAAACAAAATTTAATTGTATTCTAAAAAGTAACACCTTTTTTTTTTTTTTTTTTTTTATTAAAAAAAGAAAACAAAAAATCACCTGAGTAAATATAAATTAAAATGTTGATGCAGCAGTCCACCTTTATAGTTTGGGTGCTGGGGGGGGGGGGGGGGCAAGAAAGCTGATTTAATTGGTATAGAAGATAATTCTATTCTATTAAAACAGTGGTTCCCAAACCCTTCCATTATCAAGAACTCCTTCCAATTTAAAAGCCCACAGTTTGACTATTAAATAAAACAAACATGCAAAGTTTGAACCTCGTTCTGGAATCCAACAAAATATCAATGTTCTTTATTAACCTGCAGTAATTCAAGACACTCTGGACACCAATGGTGCACGAGTCTCAAATGACACCTTCTATCAAAGCAAACAACACTATACTATGTAGAACTAGCACACACAAGGTGGTGGCTATTTATACTTAACAAGAGTACACAACTCCAGATCAAGGGAGATAATCAAGTCCTATCAAGGATCAACACCAATCACTTTGACAATCCCCAATCTAAACTAAGATACTTCCTTCATAAGGTCTTGGTGAGCAGTTGGTCGAATATAGTCCATTGTCTTAGAATAAGATAATCATTGATCTTTATTGTGAAGAGGTAGAAACCATGCTATATTGAGGGACTCCTGTATCAAATATTTTGTGGTGAGGTGATATTATATAATTGTTTGTGTATCTCTTAAACACACTAAGATATAGTATTAACTATGTTTTATTGTTAAGAATAGGTTTTTGATTATTATCATGTAGTTTTTTTGTTTTATAGAGATTTTACAGCAATTTTAACCACAGTTGTCTTATATACTCTACTGTTTTGCTTGGAATTTAAAAAGAAATGGTTGTGTATGAGAATAAAATCCAATTCAATTGCATCCCGAAAAAAAGGGATCTGATATATATATATATATATATATATATATATATATATATATATATATATATACACACACACAATTAGTCTTGATATACAGTTTTTGGTTAATATGGAGAATTAGAGCTTAATCAATTACATGGGCTAATTTTTTTAAAACTATACTGAATTACTCCTCCAAGACATTTTTCCTTTCTGTTTTTTTTTTTTTTATAAATCACCTCAGTCTCATACTGTGCATGGAATATCTACATGAGGGCTTCTTTATCCAAAGATTGACTTGCTAATAAAGTGAGATCTCATGATCAGCCAATCATTTTATATATATATATAAATAATGGAGTGTAATCTGACAATAAATATATAGAGAAAATTGATAACAAGTTAATAATATCTCCTACTTGGATTACCTTGTTATCAATTTATATATATATATATATATATATATATATATATATATATATAATGGAGTGTAATCTGACAATATATAGAGAAAATTGATTACAAGTTAATAAATATCTCCTACTTGGATTACCTTGTTATCAATTATATATATATATATATATATATATATAAAGTAAATAATAGAGTGTAATCTGACAATATATAGAGAAAATTGATAATAAGATAATAAATCTCTCCTTCTACTTGGATTACTTTGTTATCAATTTATATATGTATATGAGAGAGAGTGCTTTGGTCATGTTTGTAATATCTGCACTCAGGTTTGTTTTTCTCAAGCCAAATTTGCTTGTAATATGAGATCTGGTGACACCAAATATTTGCAGACTAATTTAACATAGGTTCTTTCTCAACAACCTACAGGTTGTCAATTCTATAACAAAGTATGTGGATCTGCTTATGAGAGTGCATGGGGGGGGGGGGGTTGAAATAAATGTCAAAGGAAAGTCTTTAGCTTGTTAGATGTGTAGCAGGGCTGGCTAGAATGATGTTAGCCCGATAAGGAGATGGCTCTCTGTAAAGAAGTGGTTATCATTACACATATATATAGTGTAATAATAACCACTTCATCCAATGGGTTATTCCCTCAGAGGTTTGAATCCTAGCAGCACCATATCCAAGTTGTTGAGTTTGGTAGATATAAAGTCAGCACTCAGTTGCATTTTGAAGTGAACTCTTCATAACTCTGAGGATGGAGATATTTATGGTCATTGGGCATTCCACTGTGCGAATGTGGATAAGTCTATTCCCTGGGCAGGGATTGGTTGCTGGCCCAGGATTGGACATATTGGTGTGTATATAGATATACCAGCTTGTTTTTTAGTGCTGGTGTTGGGTTTGTATTCAGTTACAGCCTATTTTATTTCTGTCTACCAACTGAACGTTAGTTGGGACCACTTAGCCAATAAATTTTATTACTGTTGTTATTCTGTACATTAGAGCAGTGACTTCTACATATATATATATATATATATATATATATATAATCAAAATGAGAATTGACAACTTATCATTACAATCCAAAACAACAGTAAATTTTGTAAGAAATGAGTTGAGAGCAAATATAATATATAAGAATATAAGAATATTAAAAAAAAAAAAGATTAAAAGGGAAATAAGATTTATGGGTCACAACTCTGGGTTTCACTACGTTGATCATCAGGGGAAATTTGTTAATCTTTTTTATCTTATATTAATAATATGTATAAGGAAAAAAATAACAACAAGGTAATCCAAGCAGGAGAGGTTTATTGAGAAACAATAATTAGTTATTAATATATATATATATATATATATATATATATATATATATATATATATATATATATATATGTGGTTGGCTGAATCAACTTATAATTCTTGTATTCTTTTTTATATTTTGTATACATCTTTATGGAGACATAATTTGGTATATAGAATAATTGGCCCAATTTAATTCCTTTCGCCCCAATTCAACACATTACCCAATTTTTTTCTCTATATAAATTAAAAATATTAATAATGCACATTTGATTATGGTTGTAATTTTTTTTTTTTTTTTTTTTTTTTTTTTTACATTTTTTAATTTAAATTTTTTTTTGTTTTTAGAAATGCCTATTGTAAAATGTTTCTGGAAAAAAAAACAGTTATAAATTTACGTGTAAGTTCTTGTTTTAAAATGCTGGTGAATACATTTTTATGACAACATTTTGTATAAAAAAATAAAACGTGTAGAAATAGTTTTTTTTTTTTTTTTTTAATAACAATGTTGGTGTCTGGACAAACTATTCTGTCTTATTCATTGATTTTTTTTTTTTTTTTTTTTTAATTTCTTTTTTCAAAGCCAAAATTTACATGCAAGATAATAAATTGGATTTTAAACAATAATTGTTTTTGCAAATTAATCACCACAATCGTATGCTGAATGCATGTTTTTTCTTGACTCTCTCTCTCACCATCCATTCCTATTGGTAAGTCTTCTAAATGACACCCAGTGTCTGTACAAAACTGATGAATATAACTTTTTGCTGGTTGGTCAACATTGGTGTGTCTATGGGTAGGAGTCCATAGGAGAACATTGCTTATGTGAATTCATTTGTACTTCTCCAGCAATGCTCACTTTACTTAAGTGGTTTGTGAGATGGGAGGTAAGTGGCTATGCTGCTTCCACAATTTGTTCAAAACAGCTTGAAGCTTCCCTTTAGTTTTCATAAAAAAATCAGTTTGAATTAAACCATCATGATTCGGTATAGACAATATGATGGATTTTTTTTTTTTTTTTTTTTTTTTTTTTTTTCACAGAAATTTTAGTCTTCGATCAGATTCCAATTCCCACCGCTCATCAAGTGTGTCTGGACACTGACATTCTTTTAGAACCAGTTAAAGATTTTTTTTTTTAATATTGATTTTTATGAAGCATTCAAAATTTTAATAATTTTTTTTTCTTTGTTGCATTTAATTTATATGTGAAAAAAAAAAATTCAAATCCTGAACAGAAATCTGTTTTTTTTTTTTTTAATTTCTGATTTATACAGACTTGTACTTTTATCTTGGTTGTTGTTGTCTGTCATTAAACCTACAACTTTATTTGGTCGCTTGTTCTCATCTGCCTGGCTATCCTCAGAGAATTTCTTGGATCAGTTAATTCTTTCTTGAGACATCACTTTTCTTTCTCTTCCACTGAAACTGACTATATGATTTTTTTTAGTTTTTTTTTGGGGGGGGGACATTCCCTGCTCAAAGGATAGATCTCAAAACCACTCTGGGTGAGCTGTGACTACCACTGACTCCACAAATGATCTTAAAAAGTCCCATATTGAGGTTTCTGTTGTTTTTTTTGTTTTTTTTTTTCCTTTCGTCCTTCCTTTTTGTGCCCATCACATTCCCTGCTAGCTCTCTCATCCCTTGTCTCCCCCTTGCCCCCATCTCACCTCCTCTGTCTCCCCCTCGCCTCCCTCTCGCTCCCCTATAGCCTCCTGTCTCTCCCTCCCTCTAGCCTCCTGTCTCTCACTATTCTTCATACACTAAAAAAAACTGTGACCAAACAGAATTGTTTGGTAACTAAATTATCGGATAAACAAAAAATATCCAGACAGCTTTCATAAAAAAAATTTTATGAAGACAATTGGTCATTCTTATGACAAATTAGAATAATTTATGACACCTTATTATTTGGTTGGGTGTCTATTAGCGTAAATTACTGCCTGACAGGTATGGGTGAATAGTCAGGCAGACTGTGCTCTTTGATCTTGGTATAGCAACTAATCTAGGCGAAGGAAAACTGAATTCAAATCAGTTATAGACCTGGAGAGGGATGGGCTCTGCCAGACTATTCCTGTCTTAGACATACAGCAGAAGTAGAATTTATCTGCTTCATTGGAAAATATCAGGAAAGATTGACAGAAATAGAAAAGATGCTTAGAGTATTGTACAAAAAAAAAACCAACAGCTAACATAAAAATTTTTTATTAAGATCATCATCATGTTGTGCAGCCAGCATGGATATCCCTGACCCCCTCTCTCCACATTTCCCTATCATTCATCGCCTCTTGCAGGTCTTCAGGGTTACATCCCATATCATCACATAGCGGCTGTATGTATGTTCGAGCTGGTCGTCCTGCTTTTGATTGGCCGTATGTGGGGGTCTACAGGAGTACATCACTTACGATCTCGTCCTTGCTTCTCCAGCAGTGTCCGACATGTCTGGTTCATCTATCTTGGATAGTTTTCGTGATAGGTGGTAGGTGACCGTATAGTTAATTGATGAGAACTGAGATGATGTTTATGACACCTTAGGGAAATTTATGATAAGTTCATAGTTGGTTGAGTATCCATTGGCATCATATTCAGTGGGGGGGGTCCTTTTTGATGATAATTTCCAGTTTTTTCAAAATTTTGGAGAAAAACATCAATTGATGAAAGATGGTGATTTCAATTTCTTTGTAATATTGTATTGTGACAGTCTAAAATGTGATTATATGCCACAATTTGACCTTTTTTTTGAACTCGGACAACTGCTTACACACCATCAGCAAAGGATTAATCATAGATTAATAGATATCAAATGTAGGGAATTAAAAATTTAAAGAAATTTTCTATTTTTGGTATTTCTGCAAATTATCTTTTAAGAAAATAATAACTTTTTACTAAGGGAACTTTAACAATAATAATCAAGGAAAATAATCACTTCCTGTGTGTGTCTAAGCCATTGAAGTTTCATTAAAATTTGTGGCAATAATAAAAAAAAAAATGGTTCAGCTTTTTCACTTTAAAAATATTTGTCTAATATTGTGTGTGTATATATATATATATATATATATATATATATATGCATTTTTGCACTACCTGGTCCAAGGATTGAACTTAAAACCTGCTAGTAACTAGATGCACTTTAATCAATGCTTTTAACCACTAGGCCATTGCTCCATTTTATTGTGCAGTTTGAAGTGAGACAAGCAACATCACTACAATTATAGGAGGCAAGGTTGATGTAAGGGTTAATGATCATAGAAAATGAAACTGATGATCTAAGTCCAAACCGCGGATGAGGCTGTTTTTGTTTCACTTTTCACTAATACCCTTGGGAAAAGAATGAATCTATTCACCCCCACCCCTTAGCTATGGGTAAATAATAGGGCAGACTGGGTTCGTTAGCCTTGATTAGGCAACCAGTCTAGGAGAAGGAAAACTCTGAATTCAAACCAGCTGTACTCCACTTAAAAATTGATCTTGTGTCACATACTTCTCGTGGTGGAGGGGTTGGGTCAATACAAGTATCACAAAGATAAACTTTCGAGTAAAAATTAACTGATACGAGATATTCTCCAAGCTTTGGATAGTAGAATGAGAACAACTTCCTATTCGATATTGAATGAAGGGTTCAGTTTTAAATTTCCAGATTAATAAATAAAGGTGGCGGATAAAACGTAAACTATACAACCAACCAACATAAAGAATGTATAAGCATTGAATTATGATAAGTCGTCATTCTAGAAATGCAGACAAAAATCAAGTTCATACATTTTACCAAATTTGCTATTTATGTAAATTATTTCACCAGTTAAAAATTTCCATTTAAATTTCTTGTATTGATTACAAATTATTTCTTCCCTCATTTAGAAATCTTCTTTTGTACATTAAAAAAAAAAAAAAAAGCTACATTTTGTTTTTTGTTTCTTAAAAATGTTTTCTTTCTTTCCATTCCATGTTTTTTTGTTTTGTTTCTTTCCATTCCATGTTTTTTGGAGTTTTTTTTCTCCATTCCATGTTTTTTTGTTTTGTTTCTTTCCATTCCATGTTTTTTGTTTTGTTTCTTTCGATTCCATGTTTTTTGTTTTGTTTCTTTCCATTCAATGTTTTTTGGAGTTTTTTTTTTCTCCATTCCATGTTTTTTTGTTTTGTTTCTTTCCATGTTAATTTCTCTTGACAATATGTAAATGACGTAATTTGTAAAAAGTTATCTAATCTTTTAAAAATAAAATTAAATATTTCATGTTTTTGTCTTGAATTTTTTTTTAATTGGTATTTACATTTTTTTTTTTTTTTTTTCTGTGAATCATTGTCATTTCACAAAGAAATCATTATTATTAATAATTTTGACTCGTATTATCCTTCATCTTTCTAATTCTACTTGCTTTGTCAATCATTATTATTAATAATTTTTACTCGTATTATCCTTCATCTTTCTAATTCTATTTGCTTTGTCAATCATTATTATTAATAATTTTGACTCAATTTATCCTTCATCAGAATTATTAATAATTTTGACTCGTATTATCCTTCATCTTTCTAATTCTACTTGCTTTGTCAATCATTATTATTAATAATTTTGACTCGTATTATCCTTCATCTTTCTAATTCTATTTGCTTTGTCAATCAGTATTATTAATAATTTTGACTCAATTTATCCTTCATCTTCCTAATTCTATTTGCTTTGTCAATCAGAATTATTAATAATTTTGACTCGTATTATCCTTCTAATTCTACTTGCTTTGTCAATCATTATTATTAATAATTTTGACTCGTATTATCCTTCATCTTTCTAATTCTACTTGCTTTGTCAATCAGAATTATTAATAATTTTGATTCTGTTATCCTTCATCTTCCTAATTCTATTTGCTTTGTCAATCATTATTATTAATAATTTTGACTCGTATTATCCTTCATCTTTCTAATTCTACTTGCTTTGTCAATCAGTATTATTAATAATTTTGACTCGTATTATTCTTCATCATTTTAATTCTATTTGCTTTGTCAATCAGTATCATTAATAATTTTGACTCGTATTATCCTTCATCTTTCTAATTCTATTTGCTTTGTCAATCAGTATTATTAATAATTTTGACTCGTATTATCCTTCATCTTTCTAATTCCATTTGCTTTGTCAATCAGTATTATTAATAATTTTGACTCGTATTCTCCTTCATCATTTTAATTCTATTTGCTTTGTCAATCAGTATTATTAATAATTTTGACTCGTATTATCCTTCATCTTTCTAATTCTACTTGCTTTGTCATTCAGTATTATTAATAATTTTGATTCTGTTATCCTTCATCTTTCTAATTCTATTTGCTTTGTCAATCAGTATTATTAATAATTTTGACTCGTATTATCCTTCATCTTTCTAATTCTACTTGCTTTGTCAATCATTATTATTAATGATTTTGATTCTGTTATCCTTCATCTTTCTAATTCTATTTGCTTTGTCAATCATTATTATTAATAATTTTTTACTTGTATTATCCTTCATCTTTCTAATTCTACTTGCTTTGTCAATCATTATTATTAATAATTTTTTACTTGTATTATCCTTCATCTTTCTAATTCTACTTGCTTTGTCAATCATTATTATTAATGATTTTGATTCTGTTATCCTTCATCTTTCTAATTCTATTTGGTTTGTCAATCAGTATCATTAATAATTTTGACTCGTATTATCCTTCATCTTCCTAATTCTACTTGCTTTGTCAATCATTATTATTAATAATTTTGACTCGTATTATCCTTCATCTTCCTAATTCTACTTGCTTTGTCAATCAGTATTATTAATAATTTTGACTCGTATTATCCTTCATCTTCCTAATTCTACTTGCTTTGTCAATCATTATTATTAATAATTTTGACTCGTATTATCCTTCCTCTTTCTAATTCTACTTGCTTTGTCAATCATTATTCTTAATAATTTTTTACTCGTATTATCCTTTATCTTTCTAATTCTACTTGCTTTGTCAATCATTATTCTTAATAATTTCGACTCGTATTATCCTTCATCTTTCTAATTCTACTTCCTTTGTCATTCAGTATTATTAATAATTTTGACTCGTATTATCCTTCATCTTTCTAATTCTATTTGCTTTGTCAATCATTATTATTAATAATTTTGACTCGTATTATCCTTCATCTTTCTAATTTTACTTGCTTTGTCAATCATTATTCTTAATAATTTTGACTCGTATTATCCTTCTTCTTTCTAATTCTACTTGCTTTGTCAATCATTATTCTTAATAATTTTGACTCGTATTATCCTTCATCTTTCTAATTCTACTTGCTTTGTCATTCAGTATTATTAATAATTTTGACTCGTATTATCCTTCATCTTTCTAATTCTACTTGCTTTGTCAATCATTATTATTAATAATTTTGACTCGTATTATCCTTCATCTTTCTAATTCTACTTGCTTTGTCAATCATTATTATTAATAATTTTGACTCGTATTATCCTTCATCTTTCTAATTCTACTTGCTTTGTCAATCATTATTATTAATAATTTTGACTCGTATTATCCTTCATCTTTCTAATTCTACTTGCTTTGTCAATCATTATTATTAATAATTTTGACTCAATTTATCCTTCATCTTCCTAATTCTATTTGCTTTGTCAATCAGAATTATTAATAATTTTGACTCGTATTATCCTTATAATTCTACTTGCTTTGTCAATCATTATTATTAATAATTTTTACTCGTATTATCCTTCATCTTTCTAATTCTACTTGCTTTGTCAATCAGTATTATTAATAATTTTGACTCGTATTATCCTTCATCTTTCTAATTCTATTTGCTTTGTCAATCAGTATTATTAATAATTTTGACTCGTATTATCCTTCATCCTTCTAATTCCATTTGCTTTGTCAATCAGTATTATTAATAATTTTGACTCGTATTCTCCTTCATCATTTTAATTCTATTTGCTTTGTCAATCAGTATTATTAATAATTTTGACTCGTATTATCCTTCATCTTTCTAATTCTACTTGCTTTGTCAATCATTATTATTAATAATTTTTTACTTGTATTATCCTTCATCTTTCTAATTCTACTTGCTTTGTCAATCATTATTATTAATAATTTTTTACTCGTATTATCCTTCATCTTTCTAATTCTACTTGCTTTGTCAATCATTATTCTTAATAATTTTGACTCGTATTATCCTTCATCTTTCTAATTCTACTTGCTTTGTCATTCAGTATTATTAATAATTTTGACTCGTATTATCCTTCATCTTTCTAATTCTACTTGCTTTGTCAATCATTATTCTTAATAATTTTGACTCGTATTATCCTTCATCTTTCTAATTCTACTTGCTTTGTCATTCAGTATTATTAATAATTTTGACTCATATTATCCTTCATCTTTCTAATTCTATTTGCTTTGTCAATCAGTATTATTAATAATTTTGACTCATATTATCCTTCATCTTCCAAATTCTACTTGCTTTGTCATTCAGTATTATTAATAATTTTGACTCATATTATCCTTCATCTTTCTAATTCTATTTGCTTTGTCAATCAGTATTATTAATAATTTTGACTCATATTAATAATAATTTTGAAATTAATTATGAATATTGATAGTGAATAATAGTAATAATAGATGTTTGTGTCAGCCTGCTGACTGATGGACCGGATGCTGCTATCCTTCTTGAGTACACCAGGTAAGTTTGCAGCCATCAAGTGTTTGTGCCTCAAGTTGTAGAAGAGCCAGCTATTTTCCCCCAAAAAGTTTCTACCTGGTGATAAGTGAAACAATATCCTGCAGACATCCAGGCCACCATGTGATTATACTGTCACTGCTACTTGCTGTGAAAGACGTTATGTGGAGTGTTTCATCAGAAGTCAATTTTTAGTTTAGTTTCAGGTCAATACTGTCTTTTTTGTTACAGTGGTCCTGGAGACCTGGGTTCAATCCCAGATTGTGTCATACTAAAGACTTTAGAAATGGTACTTGATACCTCCTTCCTTAACACTCAGCGATATAAGGTACCTATTAAGGGTAAAGTGGAGCAATCCAGGGAAAGGAGTTGCGCCCTCCTCTACACCTCGGTGTTGTAGATATTGAAAAGGGAGCCTTCTGGTAACCCTCGATTGTGATGATACGGAAAAGTACTCATATCTTTGACGATGTTCGATAGATCACATGAAATCTATTTGTTAATTGAAATCAAAGTGAAGTAAAGTTTATTGAATTTGTAGGACCAGGGTTTTTTTTAATTATTTACCTACTTTTCCACATTCAAACTACATATCCAAACCACATCGCTTTTTGCACTGGTAAAAAAGGTTGGAGCCCTGGCCTCAGTGTTCGAAAAATCAGCTACAGAGCTCAAACAAAAATTACTAAAATACAAACGAACAATACAAACAGCGACATTCAACGTCAGAACCTTAAATAAAATAGGACAACTACCAGAGCTAACTGCATCGGCCTTAGATCATAACATTAACATAATATGCATTCAAGAACACAGATACACACAAAGTGAGAATATTAGATATTACGATTCTGGCAACGGATGAATGGTAGCTACTGCATCAATATGGAAACACTCTGTCAATGCTACGATAGTAGGTGTAGGTATGCTTTTATGACCACGAGTCCTAAAACTCAAGCTATATATTTAAAATATATATGTATAAAGAGGATTTGGCATTAAATCACCTACAATGGTTGATATGCCATTAAACCAAACCAAACCAAATCATATATATTTAATATATATGTATAAAGAGGATTTCGCATTAAATAACCTACAAAGGTTGATATGCCATAAAACCCAACTAGTTGAACACAAGCCACGTAGATTGATTGGTTAACCAATCTTCGTGGCTCATGTTCAACTGTGTATTTACCATATCACATCTTCCCGTCGACTCTTTAAAGCCACAAGTCGTCTTCTTACTTCTGCCTGTTGTGTTGGCTGGAGGGACATCCACTTCCGTTCGCCCCACACATGTGCACAAGATTTCGAACCTCCAGGTTTTTTTTCTAGTCCTTTTTAATTACCACAAGTGCTTTTGGCCTGGCAATTCGAAGGCTGTTTTATTTATTCATCTATTCAATTTTAATTTTCGAATAGCCATTCAATTACGTTACAATTGGCGAGTCTTACCCCCTTGCAGAGAAGAAGTCAGTATATTCTGCAGCTCCAGCCAACTGGGCAAATTGAAGGTAAAGGAAATATTTAGTTGAGTCTTCATGCACCAAGAGCCAATACATGATATACTTACAAAATAAACAAAAGGGAAGACAAAAAACGCTCATTTACACATACAGAAACATTTTTAATTTTTTTTTTTATCATACGTGTGAAAGCACGTGCGATACCATGTCCTCATCAGCCGCCATCCAGGGGTGATAACACAGTTTCGGTAGCTCAAGGCGGTACTGCCACCCCTGGCGCTACCAAGCAGCATTTGCCACCGGACAGATATTAAGAGAATCATATATATATATATATATATATATATATATATATATATATACGCCAGATCAATTAAATGCAGAGACTACATGGGATGTTAATCTTCATTTTCTGAGTGCAGTTTGTGATTTAAAAAACGCGTTTACTTTCAGCGGTTGATGTTATTACGCGTTTACAGTAACCGTTTCTTACGTAATCACTCGGGAAAGGTGGTTCCGCGTGTATTAATATATAAGTGATACACGTACAATTTAGCTATTTAATAGTTTTAATGTGAGTAAAGCACTGATTTTAAACATATAGGTCTCGGGTTGCCTAGAAGATATTGATACTATTTAGTCAAGTCCCCATTCATTAAAGATGAATATGAACATTAGTTTAATTGTAATATTCTCATACCGAATAAATATAAAGAAAGATGGAATAATCTCACACATACAGAAACATTCAATATATATATAATTCTTTTTCTATCCTTTGCAAATGATTCAAATTTTAGTATGTTATTATGGATGATAACGACTACCAGTTGTCAAAATTTCAACTTTTCACAGTTGTTATTTCTTACAAATATTAAGTTTAAAAATTTTGTCCCTTAGTTTTGGACGCTACTGTACATAATTTACATACAATTTAACTATTATAACTGTTGATAACGAGGTTGATCAGTCCCGTTGCCTTTGTTATATTAAGACAAGGAAGAAAACAAATGAGTCGACGAGAATAATAATGAGTTTCAAAATTGTAATGTCAGCTTGAGACGAAATCCCCTTGTACTGTGAGTCGTACAAATAATAGAAGAAAAGAGTTGCAGATGTCAGAACAGGAATTAAACATCCAATTTGAAGTTTCGAGGATCAGTTGGTCGAAGAGGGATGAACAAGTGATAAAGGAATGATTTCCGAGAAAACAACGGTCCATAAATTGGATGTGCTCTCCTCATGTTAAATCGTGGTCTGCTGCTGAAGTGAGAAAAAGAGGATCAAAAATATGTCAGGAAGAGAAAGAGCGTGTGTTTACACCACCTTTTATATTGGCCGGGAAAGCCATCCGAGCAGAATGGGATAAATCATCCTCATTGGTCGAAAATATGAGATCGAAACCACAACAGTCAAAATAACGCGCTAAATAATAACCTGAATACTTTCTGCTACACTAAGTACGTGATTTGGTTTGATTTCTTTTTTTAATGGTATATTGTTATGTTTTTAACAAAATAAAACTGTTTTGGAAAAATATCACACTCACCGAGTTTTGGGAATAAACTAGGAATTTATTTTTGTGGGAAATAAGTACATTTAATGTTTATTTAAATTAACTAAAGACTTTCATTGAAATCCTAGAAAGGTCCTGCGTGCCGCGTCCCTGGTTTCATGGCAGAAGTTCCTTTTCTGTCTCCCAGCATGCACCTATTTGCTGGGGGTGAACTGTTCCTGGAATGGTCAAGACGAGATAACTTTGACTTTTTTATGTTGGTCCTAATATATATCTACCTTGAAAATAGGAAAGATATTTAGTCAAGGGTGACCCGAAGGATCCCTTTTCAATGGTTACTAGACCGAGATGTAGGGGAGGGCGCAACTCCATTCCCTGGATTGCTCCACTTTACCCTTGATCCGTACCTTATAATGCAGCATCAAGTACCATTTTTTGAGTCTTTGGTATGACTCAACCTGGGATTGAACCCCGGTCTCCTGGACCATTGGCAAACACTCTACTCATTAAACCAATAGCCTGGTCTCCACTCAGTAAGGGTCAATATTACCATGAGATTCATGATATACGAAACAGAAGGAAAGACTACATATGCTCATTTATACACACAAAAACATCTAATATATACGTAATATACGATGATCTTTAAGTTTCCAGTCTTTTTTCGTATGGGCACTTTTATTGATTGTACACACATGAAACTCTAGTCCCCTTCGAAGTAATCTCCTCCGGCTGCAATGCACTTGTACTGTTTCAATAACTTCTCGAAGGCCCCATGGAAGTCCTCTTGTGTGAGCATGTCAATGACCTTCGCCACAGTCTCTTTCATCTCCTCAATTGTCTCATAACGACAGCCTCTGAGCTTAGGGAATAACCAAAAGTCACAGGGAGCAACGTCTGGACTATTGGGATGGCGAGGAACTGTCTTGATGCCCATCTTGGTCAAATAGTCCGTGACAAGGATGGAGCTGTGGACTGGTGCATTGTCCTGGTGGAAATGCCACTGACCCGATTTGAAGAGTGCTGGCCTCTTCCAACGGAATCTTTTCCTGAACTCCCTTAAAACCTCAACATAGTAACCCTAACCCTAACCCTTTGGCCAATGAACTCTGGTGTATTGATTTCCTTACTCCTCCCCCACCTCTCATCATCCCTACCTTCCCTACCTTCCTTGAATCTCTTCTGCCACTCAAAAAATGATGCTTGATTCATGCAAGATGGTCGAAAAGCAATCTGAAGCATTCCATACGTTTTTGTGGCATTTTTTCCAATTTGAAAACAGAATTTTATTGCATATCGTTCTTCTAAAGTGTCCTCATGTCCAGATTGCATTTTTGAGATTCACCAGCTGTAACAATCAGATTTTCGTAGGGTGTATTCCAATTCCTGCTGTAGCTGTTCATTTGAAGCTGAAATCATAAAAATTGGTCAGTCATTTCATAAGATGTATAGCAATAACCTACTGAATTTTCAAGAGTCTACAACAATTTTAAATGCCCATGCGAAAAAGTCTGGAAACTTATTGAAGGAACCTCGTACATCTAACCCAATGTACTAACGCACTCAAGATCCATAGTGTCACAAACGTTTTATTCTCTAAGGAATTTCCAGACCGAGAAGCAAGCATTTTAAAAAGCAGTTTGGTTGGGTTTTATGGCATATCAACCATTGTTGGTTATTTAATGCCGAATTCTGTTTTTACATATTGTAAATGATTTATAAACTCATTTTGTGGATACATTTGTGAACAAGCTGAAACTCATTCCTTTTTATACAGTTAAATGATTCCAAATATTTTTAACACGAATATTTCTATAAACTACTTATCATTTGTTTACACACAGTTAAACGGTTACAAGTATAGCTATGTATCACTAACAATTTAACAGTCAATTTGTTTACACAATTGAATGATCAAACAGTTCTATTTCTAACAATTCAATTCAGCATAAGTCATTCGGTTTGGTTTTATGGCATATCAACCATTGTAGGTTATTTAATGCCAAATCCTCTTTAAACATATATATTAAATATATATGATTTGGTTTGGTCGGGTTTTATGGCATATCAACCATTGTTGGTTATTTAATGCCAAATTCTCTTTATACATATATATCAAATATATATGATTTGGTTTGGTCGGGTTTTATGGCATATCAACCATTGTTGGTTATTTAATGCCAAATCCTCTTTATACATATATATTAAATATATAGGATTTTGTTTAGTTGGATTTTATGGCATATCAACTATTATTGGTTATTTAATGCCAAATCATGTTTTAACATATATATTAAATATATGATTTGTAAACACATTTTGCTGATACATTTAAATGATCAAAAGATCTATTTTTTACAATTTAATTTAGCAGAAGTCAACAAAGTTAAATGGTTCCAAGTATTGCTAGCTCTAACAATTCAATCAAACATCAAATATTTGTTTACACACGGTTAAATGATCAAACAGCTGTATTTCTAACAATTCAATTCAGCACCAGTCAAAGTTATGTGGTTCCAAGTATGGCTATTTATCAGTAACAATTCGATCAAACATCAGCCATTTGTTTACACATAGTTAAATAATTAAACTGTTCTATTTCAAACAATTTAATTTAGCCTAAGTACACAGTTTAATTCTTTTTGACCCATAGATAAGACCCTGTTACGTGCTATCACTCCGGGCCTTAATGGACCTAGGAACGATGGTTATGAAGAGGTACTCCTCATTCCCCAAAAGCTCCAGCTTTAGTGGAGCCTAATCATCAGATTATTCAATATCATATCCAGAACACTGTCTCATCTCTCTGCGAAGATGCAACCGGTACATTCTACAGCTTCATCCGACTGAACTAGTTTTTAAAAGAATAGTACGCATTAAAAAAAAAATCGATATTCTCACTACATATATTTTGTAAGCTATTGACCATTACCAAAAAATGATTTATAAAAAGACAACGTTTGATTCAACTCAAAACTGTATTTGTTTCCTGAGTTCTACAAACACCTGAAGAAGGCCGGAGGACATATCGGCCGAAACTTTGAGGAAATAACAATAAAGATGAAGACAATAGTCCGAGAACCCTTAATGATAAAAATCATCAAGCTTCATCTAAAAAATTCAGACAACTAATATCCAGTCAGTACGGAATCGATACAATACATCAATGGAGACAGAAAAACTGAATCAAAAACTGGTACAAATGACGAACCACCTTACATTCCTATACACATATCAAGACAATAAAGATGAAGACAATAGTCCGAAAACCCTTAGTGATAAAAATCATCAAGCTTCATCTCAAAAATTCATCGACAAACACCTGAAGAAGGCCGGTGGACATATCAGCCGAAACGTCTTAGGAAATAACAATAAAGATGAAGACAATAGTCCGAAAACCCTTAGTGATAAAAATCATCAAGCTTCATCTCAAAAATTCATCGACAAACACCTGAAGAAGGCCGGTGGACATATCAGCCGAAACGTCTTAGGAAATAACAATAAAGATGAAGACAATAGTCCGAAAACCCTTAGTGATAAAAATCATCAAGCTTCATCTCAAAAATTCATCGACAAACACCTGAAGAAGGCCGGTGGACATATCAGCCGAAACGTCTTAGGAAATAACAATAAAGATGAAGACAATAGTCCGAAAACCCTTAGTGATAAAAATCATCAAGCTTCATCTCAAAAATTCATCGACAAACACCTGAAGAAGGCCGGTGGACATATCAGCCGAAACGTCTTAGGAAATAACAATAAAGATGAAGACAATAGTCCGAAAACCCTTAGTGATAAAAATCATCAAGCTTCATCTCAAAAATTCATCGACAAACACCTGAAGAAGGCCGGAGGACATATCAGCCGAAACGTCTTAGGAAATAACAATAAAGATGAAGACAATAGTCCGAAAACCCTTAGTGATAAAAATCATCGAGCTTCATCTCAAAAATTCATCGACAAACACCTGAAGAAGGCCGGAGGACATATCAGCCGAAACGTCTTAGGAAATAACAATAAAGATGAAGACAATAGTCCGAAAACCCTTAGTGATAAAAATCATCAAGCTTCATCTCAAAAATTCATCGACAAACACCTGAAGAAGGCCGGTGGACATATCAGCCGAAACGTCTTAGGAAATAACAATAAAGATGAAGACAATAGTCCGAAAACCCTTAGTGATAAAAATCATCGAGCTTCGTCTCAGAAATTTAGACAACTAAGTCGTTTCAGTATAAACTTTTTTTTCACGACAGCTGAAAAACTCCCCTCTGACAATATTAAGATTTCTTTACAAATCCATTACACATCTGTCGGTTTCTGTTTCTTTGTTAAATGGGATGTCAACCTGCATGGGTTATTTAATGCCAAAGCCATCCCCGAAGAAGGACAATAGCCCATAGCTGGGTCTTCTGAGGTTGTGAAATGAATACTAATTGTTTATTTCCTTCTTAGTTGATTTCTTTGTTAAATGGGATGTCAACCTGCATGGGTTATTTAATGCCAAAGCCATCCTTGTACAAGGACAGTAGTGGTTCTTTTTAACCCATAAGTGGCGGGAAGATATGGGGGTAAATAGCTCTCCCAAGGGTATAAGTCCAAAATTAAATGCAATGATTCGGCTAGAGTTCGATCCTGCTTACTTCAACCTACTACGTCACAGAGACTTCCCCACGCGTAATTTGCTACAATCCCTATGTATTTATCCAAACCCCTTGCCCCAAGCAAGATGTGACACAAGACTTTTTTTTAAAGCGGAGAGCCGCTAGTTTAAATTCTATTTTCCTTCTCCTTGGCTGGTTGCCTTATAAATAAGTTATGAGGCTAACGAACTCAGTCTGCCTTACTATTTCTACATAGGAGAACAGATAGATTCATGGCTTTCCTAAGGGCATTAGCGCCAACTGAAACACTTCCGAGAATGCTCATATTCATTTATGCTTCTCCCCAGCCAGAATTTGACACAAGACCCTTTTTTAGAGTGGGGATTTAGGGGAGATCACACACGAGCCGAGACTCGTACGCTGCTGGTTAACGCTGGTGAGGTTCCAGTAATGCCGGAGCTTTAGGAAATGTTGAGTACTCCTTCATTGCCATCGCTCCCAGGTCCATTCACGAGATGCTGCGTGAACTATGTTAGCCTTTGCTAAATCTCCCAGCACGTATGCCAGGTGGCCTAGTGCAAGACCAGAACAGCAAATGCCTAAGCTGTATTTATCCTACGCCCCACCAGCGTAAGAATGTGGCACAAGGCCGTTTTTAGGGTGGCTCCGGTCCCAGGGCCAAAACCCAACACGACAGGCAGTTTCAAAAATGCCTCTGGTCCCGTCGGCATTCCCATGTTCGGGACGCTTCAGGCGCCGGGCGATAAACCCAACCCCTCCGAAGAGGGTTAAAGCCTGGGGGACGGCCCCCTGAGGCCAGAGGAATGTATCCAGTGGTAGAACACACCCGAACGAACCATGCAGCACGCAACCACAGCCGGTCGAGGGCGCCCCACCACAGGACACAAAGCAGCATCGCCAAAAAAAAACGAGCTGTATTTATCCTACGTCCCACCAACGTACGAATATGGCACAAGGCCGTTTTTAAGGTGGGTCCTGTCGCAGGGCCGAAGCCCAACACGAGAGGCAGTTCCAAAAATGCCTCGGACCCCGTCGGCATTCCCCTTTTCGGGGCGCCTCAGGCGCCGGGCGATAAACCCAACCCCTCCGAAGAGGGTTTAAGCCTGGGGGGACGGCCCCCTGAGGCCAGAGGTGATGTATCCAGTGGTGGAAAAAAAAAAAAAACGAGCAAATGCCTAAGCTACACTTCCAAAAACTCTGCTACACGTTAAAATGAGTTTTTAGGTTTGACGTCATCTAGGTTTATGTCGTCGGCAATTTTTTTTTTCGTCACGTGACTAAAGAGATTTTTTTTTTTTTTGTCAAATTCATTTTCGAATAATCAAAGATAGACACAACAAGTCATTCGCTTCTTTTGTTGTTTTTTAAAAAAGCAGCATTCGGCGAATAACTTTCTTTCGAATTCATTGGTTCTTATAAACCATATGATAGTCAAATACTTTGATTGTTATTTCGATTTTTAATGAAAATAACCGGTTAGTATTTATAGAGGTGTCTGATGCCAGTATTTATCCACCAACTTTTTACCATGCGGTAACATAACTAAGTATATGCAGTGGAAGAAATTATCCGACATATTCTGAAATTAAAGACTGATATACCTGCTATAATTAATTAAAAAAATATTAAATTAATTCTTTCACCATGTCAAACGTTTACTCATTATCCGAAATGGTGGACCTGGCCCTTGCAACGCCGAAAATAGGAGTTGTAAATTGTTTCATGTTACATGCATTACTTCATGCACTGATAAAACGTTTGAAGATAGGCGAGTGTCATGCAACGATCGCGGCAAAAGGAGAAAAAAATTACCCTTGGACGGAATTGCCCGCTCGAACCTCAGAGTTTGGCACAGAAACCGAAGTTATTGAGCCGAACATCATCGTAAGTGTCAGTCCTATTCCGCAATCAGACGCTAATACCAAATCACAAGATATCAGGCGAGAAACATCCCCCACGAAAAATACGGAAGCCGCTCTTGATAAAAAATTGTCAAAACAAGACCGTTCTAAACGTCAGACTTCAGCGCCTACCCAAGACGGTGAAGATGCAGCCGATTCCCGAAGCATGCACAAGGAACCTTCCGTAAGCAAGAAAGACGTATCCAGTCAGGACTCTGAAATCCTAAAAAAGAAGCCGTCCAGTTCTGATCGCTCAAAATCTAAACGTATCGTTAGCCCAACTACATCGTTTACCCGAGACGGTGATGATTCACATGAGTCCCGGGGTTCGCAAAAAGAACCTTCTTCAAGCAAAAAAGACACAGCAGGTCGTGATTCTGAAAATTTGAAGAAAAAATCCTCCAGTTCCGACCGCTCAAAACCCAAACGTGGAACTAGCCAAATCTTACCGTCTCGTCAGGATAGTGATATTGCCAAAGATCCCCAGGGTTTACAAAAGGAATCTTCTGCTTCGAAAAAGGAACCACCCAGTCAGGATTCTTCAAGTATGAAAAAGAAACCGTCGTCACAAGGGAAATCAAAATCACAGCATCCGTTAGACGATGATTCAAGTGGTTCGGGAACAGCAGACGATGAGATAAAGATAACCCCGGAAGAAACTTCCCTGAAATCAGTTTTAGAAAGTGAAAAAGAAACGCCTAATGATTCATCTTTACAGACCACCGAAGATCAATTTGGTCTTCCGTTCCTAGAAAATGGAGTATCATCCCTCAAGTTGCACTTCAAAGATATCCCTAAGTTGCTTAAAAAGCTAAGTGTGAGGTTGGCAGCAAATGAAAATGAAATCAAACGAGTAAGTATCTTTATATAGAGCAAGTACTTGTAGATTCCTCGTACCCCAGATAAGCAGAGATTAGGAGATTTTGTTTGTAAACTTGTGTCTGTTCAGGAATGCCAATAAAGTACACAGCAGTAGATGATGTCACATAACGTTGTAGACAATATGGAAGCCCATTTTTTGGTCGTAAATGAAATCAAGAGAACTTTAGTGTTTTAAAAATGGTTTGTTTCCATAACACAATAAATTATTTGACAACACAAATAAATAGCGAAACTTCTTTTGAAAACACAACGAAAAGTTAATTATTTTCGCAGAAGTAAAAGAGTCAGAGTGAGAAAGTGTCCCTTTTGGTGTCGCCGGGTAGTATGTTGGTATGTTGGTCTTTGAGTTTGTAGGAAGTGTGTGTCACTGCAGCGAGTTGCTCGTGTGACTGACCGCAAGGCTGGTTCTTTCGTGTGTGAAGCTAGTAGCAGCGTGTTCTTCTGTGAAGACGAGAGATGTCAGTTATAGCCGCTAGCTAGGAGCTATCTGAGGTTGTCGGCTGACTACCAAAAGGACGAGAAAAAATAGTTCTAGAGGGGGCGAAGGAATCAATGCGCTCTGCCTGGCGATTGATCGGTCTATATCCGAATCGCTTGGCGGGGGCATTGATTCGCGAAAGGAAATAGTTCTGTAGGTTACCAACAGACGGCAACATAATAAAACAAAATAATCCTTCTTTTGAATATAAAAAAATCATTGTTTTTTTCTTTTTCGAGTTTACATTCATTTTTTTTCTAAACATCAGACAATAAAACAATAAAAAAAAGTTATTTTATTCGTGGGAGTCCCTGTAACGTTGTGGCTAACATGCTTGACGGTGACATCGAAGATAACGAGTTCGAACCCCAGTGGCGCTACAACATTCACTTTCCAACTAATACACTCGAGAAAAGTATAAAACCTCTTTATACGCCCACCCCACCCAGCTATGGGTTAAATTGTATCACCGCTGTTCTTCTGCAACGATGATTTTGGTTTTAGATAAACCAGGAATAATATGCGATTGAATAAAGAAACCAAATAAAATCTTTTTGATATATGAAAATTAAAAAATATAATTTTTTTTAGTTTAAAATTGTTTTTTTTTTTTTTCGGTTTGGTTTCTTTGTTTAATGGCATATCAACTCTTTTTAGATTATTTAATGCTAAAGCCATTCTCCTAGAAGAACAGTAGTGGTACTATTTAACCCATAGCTGGGAGGATAAGGGGATTCATACCTTTCCCATGGGTATTTGCCCGAAAGTGAACGTAATAGCGCGACTGAAGTACGAACTCGCGTACTACGATTCGGCAGTCCATCGCTTTAACCATTACACCACGAGGACACACTCTTTTTTTTCGGTGAAGGTCAGTTGTTGTATAGCCATGACCATGATTAAACTATACAAACACATAATATATATACATATGCATACAGAATCATAACGACACAATAACAAAGACGATGAGCGAAGACTTCTTTAAAAAAATATACCTCTCACTTTATTTGAAAGGGTTGTGTGTAAGCACATTTACCAACCCCTCCGCTCGGGCAGGATATGACACAAGGTTAATTTTTAAGCGGAGTTTAACAGGTTTTAATTCAGAGTTTTCCTTCTCCTAGACTAGTTGCCTCACCAAGGCTGAAGAACCTAGTCTGCCCTACTATTTACCCATAGCTGGAGGGAGAATATTTGGATTCATACCTTTCCCAAGGGTATTAGTGCTTTGTGAAATGCAATCAATCAGGTCCAGGATTTGAACTCGTGTCGCCGTGTCCATATCCTGCGACGATAACCATTACACCACGGGCACCTCCAAAAGGTTTGTGTGTGAGAGGGAGTTGGAGACCGAACAGAGCTGCAACATACTGACCCCCACTCTTATGGCCATCAGTATTTCTTTCCCGTTCTCTTGATGCTGCTCAACCGGAGGCCCAGGGGCCCAGCTCTCTGCTGGATGCTGGCTTTCTCTACCGCATCTTATCACCAACGGGTCTGGTCTCCATAACTAACTGACTTCCTGTCTTCACCGGGTTATATAATAGTTCCATCGCCCACTCAATATCTCCCCATAACTGGCCATCGGGATGTGTCACTTCCGCTGTCCTTGGAATGGCACGTTTGATTGTCACCGAGCGGAAATAACAGTCCTGCAGTTCACAGGTCACTCTCTTCCGGTGCATCAGTCTGACTGTACCGTGGGATTTTACTTTGTCCCATATTGTCAGCCAAGCCCACCTACGCCAATGGAATATGCAACTTCCGCGTCTTTGGAATGGCATGTTTGGCCGGGTCGAAGGTCAATATACAACACAGTATTAGGGTTGGGGTAGCGTTAAAAAGCAAGAAACAGACGATATTCCGTTGAAGCCGTTATTGATTCAAACTATGCGCATGATCTAGCGCTTCTTGTAAAACATCGAAGTTTTGCTACATAACATAGGAAAGGCAGCAATGACATTTGACTCTTGGTTTGGTTTGATTTGGTTGGGTTTTATGGCACATCAACCACTGTAGGTTATTTTATGCCAGATCCATTTTATACATATAAAAAGTTCTATTTCAAACAATTCAGTTTATCATAAGTGCACCGTTTAGTTGTATTTGACCAATACATAGGACTCTTATCAGAATGGACCTGGGAGCGAAGGCAATGAAGGGATACTCCGCATTCCCCAAAGCTCCAGCGTTACTGGACCCTAACCATCAGATTATCTAGTGTCATATCCAGAACACTCGTTGGAGAAGGGGTTACCCCTCTGCTGAGATGAAGTCGGTGTATTCTATTGACTGGGACAAAATTCTAAAATTTAAAAAACAGTTATATTTCAAACAATTCAATTCAGCATAAGTACACAGTTTGTTTCTCTTTTGTTTACACACAGTTAAATATAAGAACAATTCTATTTCAAGCAATCCAGTTTAGCATAAATACACTGTTTAGTTCTATTTGAACCATAGATAGGGCCCTATCAAATGCTAACATGCCAGGCCAGAATGGACCTGGGAGCGATGGCAATGAAGGAGTATTCCACATTTCCCAAAGCTCCAGCATTACTGGAGCCTCATAAATAGGACACTCGTTGGGGGGTGTCTTACCCCTCTGCAGAGATGCAGTTGGTGTATTCTACAAACCCAGCCAACTGAGCCAAATAATGTTGAATAGCGTCAGATTGTGATACTTGACACCATTTATATCCAAAAAAGTATCAGTGTTAGATAGGAATACTTGAAACCATTAAAAAATCATTGGCAAAGAAATGAGCACTGGTTTCTTTAAAATGTTACCCACAACCAATTGATTTACAAATCATATATATTTTATATATATGTATAAAGAGGATTTGGCATTAGATAACCTACGATGTTGGATATGCCATAAAACCCAACCAAACCAAATCATATACGAGGATCATTAAATAAGTTTCCGGACTTTTTTCGTATCGGCACTTTTATTGATAGTATATACATGAAACTCAAGTCCCCTTCAAAGTAATCTCCTCCGGCTGCAATGCACTTGTTGTACCGTTCCAACAACTTCTGAAAGGCCCCATGGAAGTCCTCTTGTGTGAGCGTGTCAATGACCTTCGTCACAGCCTCTTTCATCTCCTCAATTGTCTCATAACGATAGCCTCTAAGCTTAGGGAATAAACAAAAGTCATAGGGAGTAAGGTCGAGGAACTGTCTTGATGCCCATCTTGGTCAAATAGTCTGTGACAAGGATGGAGTTGTAGACCGATGTATTGTTCTGGTGGAAATGCCACTGACCCGATTTGAAGAGTGCTGGCCTCTTCCTAAGGAATATCTTGCTAAACTACCTTAAAACCTCAACACTTTGGCCAATCAACTCTGGTCTATTGTCCTCGTGGTGTAATGGTTAAAGCGATGAACTGCGGAATCGTAGTACGCGAGTTCGTACTCCAGTCGCGCTATTACGTTCACTTTCGGGCAAATACCCTTGGGAAAGGTATGAACCCCCTTATTCTCCCTCCAGCTATGGGTAAATAGTAGGACGGACTAGGTTCTTCAGCCTTGGTGAGGCAACTAGTCTAGGAGAAGGAAAACTCTGAATTCAAAACCTCTTAAACTCCGCTTAAAAATTGACCTTGTGTCATATCCTGTCCGAGCGGAGGGGTTGGTAAATAGTAACTCTGGTCTATTGACTTCCTTACTCCTCACACACCTCTCATCATCCCTCACAGACTCCTGCTTTCCTTGAATCTCTTATGCCACCCAAAAAATGATGCTCGATTCATGCAAGATGGTCGAAAAGCAATCTGAAGCATTCCATACGTTTCTCTGAGATTTTGTCCAAGTTTAAAACAGAATTTTATTGCATATCGTTCTTCTAAAGTGTCCTTGCGTCCAGATTGCATTTTTGAGATTCCCCAGCTGTGACAATCAGGCTTGAGTAGAGTGTATTCCAATTGCTGCTGTAGCTGTTCATTTGAAGCTGAAATCATAAAACTTGGTCAGTCATCTGATAAGATGTATAGCTATAAAATACTGAATTTTCAAGAGTCTATGACAATTTTAAATGCCAGTACAAAAAAAGTCTGGAAACCCATTGAAAGCACCACTTATGTATGTACTATGACTTTCCATGGCATGTTCCTCGTCATCAGAGACATATTTCCGTTTTTAAATTTCCAACGTCAACAAATCTGCACTGAGTGACTTTGCTGTTATCTAATGTCAAGACAAGATTAATGCGCTTTATGTTACAGTGGCAGACAATATTTTAGCGTTAGCGCTCTTTATTTATTTTGTACTGAGAAAAATATCTTCGTAGGAGTAAAAATTTATTACATAATCAGTTTTAGAAAAAAACCTGTTCCGAT
Source organism: Sepioteuthis lessoniana (assembly GCA_963585895.1). Classification (NCBI taxonomy): domain Eukaryota; kingdom Metazoa; phylum Mollusca; class Cephalopoda; order Myopsida; family Loliginidae; genus Sepioteuthis; species Sepioteuthis lessoniana. The sequence goes on along the minus strand of OY757947.1, from coordinate 48,083,252 downwards.
ACTTTAGCAGAAAGATCGGGAGGATCCTAGCTGCTACACCAGTGCTTATATTGAGGAGAAGAACTTATTTGCCACACACTATATTCCCAGTCAAATCAGGTTTATTATATGTGCTTTGTTGAAAAAGTATCGAAACTGAAGCTGTATTTACCAAGACAGATATGAACAATGAATAAATTGTTAATTTTCTTCAAAACAGCTCCCCATGGCATTCAGCAGTTTGTTTTTTTGGGGGTTGGGGGTAACTTTTTTTGATATGATGGGTAACAGCAAAATCTTTTTCCCAAAAAATATTCATTGGCAAGTTTGTGATATAGGTAGGAGTTGTTTTTTATGTGTTTTGTCCAAACCAAATCATATTTGTCTTATCTTTTTCTCAGTTGAAAGATAAAACATCGGACGGCGGAAAATCAAAGGTAAGTAATTGTTTAAACTGAGGCAGTTGGTGAAAAGACGCCGTGAAACTTGCCGTACTTTCTATTTATACTTGGTAAGTATTATACATAGGTCTATAAATTAATTCATATTTAAACAAGAAATGAAACGTTAATTTTCTTGAAAGTACGTTTCTAATAGTCTAGAAAGTTGTCTGTCCGACAAATAAATAATTTCCCATTCAATAATCCGGTCAACTTTCCCAACGGCCCATTGATTGACTCAGTTCATATTGTCTAGAGTAGGTAGGTCGTACGGATTAATAATTTTCCATCCTATAATCCGGGATCATCGATGAGCTTTGTACTGATTGTCTAGAAAGGGGTCAGTCGAATAAATAAATAATTTTTCATCCCACAATCCAGTATACTTTTACAGCGTCTCTAGATATCATAGATGGGCTCGGTTGTAATGGTCTGTCAGATAAATAATATCCCATCCTATAAACTAGTATCGTAGCCCTCCAAGATTTCTTTAACCTGTATACCAGAAAGAGCTTAGTAAAAAAAAAAAAAGAAAAAAGAAAACGTGATGACAGGTCTGTACCATAATAAGATGGGTGACCACTTGGTGACCATATAGGAAAGGAATGTTAAGCAATTATGAGTCTGTTCACTACTTAGATGGGTGACCACTTAGTAACAGCAGCTACTGTAAGCAACCTGAGGCCTTTGACTCAGACTAAACAAAGCTTAGTAAAATAATATAAGAAAGGAAGAAGTTAAGCAATAATGAGTCTGTTCACTACTTAGATGGGTGACCACTTAGTAACAGCAGCTACTGTAAGCAATCTGAGGTCTTTGACTCAGTCTAAATAAAGCTTAGTAAAATAATATAAGAAAAGAAGTTAAGCAATAATGAGCCTGTTCAGTACTTAGATGGGTGACAGCAGTTACTGTTATGGAAGCTTGTGTACCAAACCAAGCAAAGCTTAGTAAATAATAAGAAAAAAAGAAAGAAGTTGAGCAATAACGTTGATGAGTGATCACAGAGCATGTATTGTGCTAGCTGGGGCCTTTAGTCTTGTAAATAAAAAGTCTTGTAATAAAAAGTGCTTTTATTCCTGTCTGTTTGTAACTTGGCTCGAACCTCAACGGTAAGAGTTTCTTAGAAGATTTGCCATACACTTGGCAATCTTTATTTTCTCTCGATGCTAGTGACAATATGCAACTTTGCCAAAAGTGTAAAATAATTAGGGATTTTAGTAAATCGTTTTAGTGATAAATTGTTTTTAAGCTAAAGATTGCGTTCGTAATTACAGGTTTTCGATTTGTAAAGGTCGAAACCTTTTTTGCGGACACATATCAACGGATGTCAAAATAAGAATCGACAAGTTTGTTTTAGAATCAACTGTAAGCAAAATATATTAAGATAAATCATTCGATAGATATCAGCTGATATTTAGCTATGACGTGTCACTAAAAGGTTTTAGTGATTATGCGTGATTAAAGCATTAGTTAGGGAATAATTTGAAGAAAATATTTAAGTTGGGGTTAGAGTCAGAGTCGGGACAGACGACGAAGTGGTCTCGATGGGGGTAGAGCCGGGTCAGTAAAGAAGAAATGTCCATGCCTATGGTTGTCCCTTTCTTCTTCTCACACGGTTTATAGTTTTTGTCTATTTAAATAAATTAACGTATTCCTTTATTCTATCTCTCTCTTTTCGCCGACTGCTGTAAACGTTGCAGTCCCATATAAACTTGCGTATCCTGAAATTAAGAGTTTTTTTTTTTTTCGTTATAACTTTGGACATAAGTTTTAAGCTAAAACTCTTAAGTGACTGGATACTGTACTCTCATTTAGTGGAAAGCATGGCTGAATATATAGAAAAAAAAAACGAAAAAAAAAAAGAAAGAAAACAACTGTTCTCCGACCAACAAATAAATATCGATTCTTAGGAAACTACTCATTAAAACCATGAATAAACACATTTACTTTCAATTGCTTTTAAGTGAAAAAGACATTTGTCACTTTCATAGATTTTATTCACTATTTATTTGCTCATCTCAAGACAGTTTAAAAGCATCGGGTTAAAAATCTGCCCGAGACATTTCTTCTTACTCATTAAATGTCTACCCTACGGGGAACTGTCTGGGCGTCCTCAGGGGTAAACATTTGACGAATCACAAATGAATTCATTCTGGTTTTTATTTATTTATTTATTTATTTATTAAGGGACAAAGAATTATTAAATACTAGTTATTTTATTTACCGAAATTATTTGTCTGTAATACGTTCCTTTTTTCCAAATTTTTCAACTCACTGGCGAGGAGCGCGTCTTATACACGAAAATTAAATATTACCTTTTTATGTCGCCATATTCAGTACGGTATAATCGAAAGAAAGTTATATCTATGGTCTTATTGGGTGGATTATGGGCGGTTAATATTGGCCGGTTTTTTCGCCAATGGTCCGGGAGACCTGGGTTCAATCCCAGGTCGCGTCATACCAAAGAATTTAAAAATGGTACTTGATGATTCCTTGCTTAACACTCAGCAATATAAGGTACGTATCAAGGTTAAAATGGAGCAATCCAGGAAAAGGAGTAGCAACCTCCCCTACGGTGTAGTAGCTATTGAAAAGAGATCCTTTTGGTCGTCCTCTACAAAGGTCACCAACATTATAGACCGCTATTTGGTGCTTAGAAAGATCTTAAATCGTTCCAATAATAGTATTAGTATTTCTACTGATACACAAACACTGAATAAGCGGAAAGGAAAGACAAAATAAACTTTTAAACTATCTAATAGGTGCATATCATAAGGCAACAAATGTTACAACAAATAAAAACGTGTCCCAAAATAGATAAATTACTCATATTGCTCCAAGAGCAAACACCCATGCAAGGAGACGCAAAGAAAGGTATATATATATAAATTTTTTTTATTACGCTCAATAAGCAAAGATTTATATCAATTTTTCTGGAATACCCAGCTTATATATATATATATATATATATATAAGTAGGTCGACCCAAAGGTTCCTTTTTCTATAGCTACTACATCGTGGTGTAGGAGAAGGTGCTACTCTTTTCCCTGGATTGCTTCACTTACTCTTGATCCGTACTTTGTAATTCTAAGTGTTTAGTAAGGAGGCATCAAGTACCATTTTTTGAATTTTTAGTATAACTCGATCTGGGATTGAGCCCTAGTCTCTCGGACCGTTGGCAAACACTCTAACCACTTTTTCAATATAAGTCCACAACTGAATTTAAATTTGGTATTAAATTTTTTACTATTTCATATTCTTGCGCTGTACGCATGTTTCAGAATTTTACGTCTTGCTCAGGAGATTTTGAATGGCTAAGTTTAGACACAAAGAAAGGTATATGTACATAAAAAAATTTATTACGCCCAATAAGCGAAGATTTAAGATGACAACGCGTTTTCCTGTCTATGACGAAAACCAAAAAGAGTTGCGTAAATATCTTGTCTCCTGGTCTTCACAACGAGGCGAAATGAAGTATTTGCTGGAACTGAAAACAATGTCTTCATTTTGTTCAACGAACAAAAATAAAAATCTTTTCCATTTTCGCCCCACGAGTGCCGACTAAAAATGACCATGTCTTCTCCGTTCAATAAACGAAAGTAAAAGAGAAAGAAATAGGGGCATAAATTCTTCCATTACCAACGGTCATGGGAAGGCGGGGCCCCAACCCAAGGGAAGACATTTATTTTTGTTTCCTAACAGTCTAAACTCCCTAATGTATAACAAACACTTCCATTTTATACCGTTACAGAGAAATAGCGGCTGGAATGAGTGTTTGTTTATAATTTGCTTCTTGTATTGTGAATTTATTTTCGTTGAAATCTTGATACACTTTCATGTGAGCATGTCCTTGCCTTTGCCCTAAATTTTGGGTTTCGAAAACTATATAAATTCTTATTTAACTCAGTGAAAACTGGATAAAAAATTGAAAAATGTTAAAATTAGTCTGGAGGAGTCTTCGGAGTGTAAAGGCTAAAAAGCTAGACAGCAGCTCCGAAGTAAGCGAGTTCAAACTCCAGTTGCGCTATTACATTCACTTTCGGATTAATACCCTTGGGAAAGGCATGAACCCCCTTATCCCTCTATGTTGGACTGCAACATCATAGTGAGCGAGTTCAAACTCCAGTTGCGCTATTACATTCACTTTCGGATTAATACCCTTGGGAAAGGCATGAACCCCCTTATCCCTCTATGTTGGACTGCAACATCATAGTGAGTGAGTTCAAACTCCAGTTGCGCTATTACATTCACTTTCGGATTAATACCCTTGGGAAAGGCATGAACCCCCTTATCCCTCTATGTTGGACTGCAACATCATAGTGAGCGAGTTCAAACTCCAGTTGCGCTATTACATTCACTTTCGGATTAATACCCTTGGGAAAGGCATGAACCCCCTTATCCCTCTATGTTGGACTGCAACATCATAGTGAGTGAGTTCAAACTCCAGTTGCGCTATTACATTCACTTTTAGACTAATACCCTTGGGAAAGGCATGAACCCCCTTATCCCTCTATGTTGGACTGCAACATCATAGTGAGTGAGTTCAAACTCCAGTTGCGCTATTACATTCACTTTCGGATTAATACCCTTGGGAAAGGCATGAACCCCCTTATCCCTCTATGTTGGACTGCAACATCATAGTGAGCGAGTTCAAACTCCAGTTGCGCTATTACATTCACTTTCGGATTAATACCCTTGGGAAAGGCATGAACCCCCTTATCCCTCTATGTTGGACTGCAACATCATAGTGAGCGAGTTCAAACTCCAGTTGCGCTATTACATTCACTTTCGGATTAATACCCTTGGGAAAGGCATGAACCCCCTTATCCCTCTATGTTGGACTGCAACATCATAGTGAGCGAGTTCAAACTCCAGTTGCGCTATTACATTCACTTTCGGATTAATACCCTTGGGAAAGGCATGAACCCCCTTATCCCTCTATGTTGGACTGCAACATCATAGTGAGTGAGTTCAAACTCCAGTTGCGCTATTACATTCACTTTCGGATTAATACCCTTGGGAAAGGCATGAACCCCCTTATCCCTCTATGTTGGACTGCAACATCATAGTGAGCGAGTTCAAACTCCAGTTGCGCTATTACATTCACTTTCGGATTAATACCCTTGGGAAAGGCATGAACCCCCTTATCCCTCTATGTTGGACTGCAACATCATAGTGAGCGAGTTCAAACTCCAGTTGCGCTATTACATTCACTTTCGGATTAATACCCTTGGGAAAGGCATGAACCCCCTTATCCCTCTATGTTGGACTGCAACATCATAGTGAGCGAGTTCAAACTCCAGTTGCGCTATTACATTCACTTTCGGATTAATACCCTTGGGAAAGGCATGAACCCCCTTATCCCTCTATGTTGGACTGCAACATCATAGTGAGCGAGTTCAAACTCCAGTTGCGCTATTACATTCACTTTCGGATTAATACCCTTGGGAAAGGCATGAACCCCCTTATCCCTCTATGTTGGACTGCAACATCATAGTGAGTGAGTTCAAACTCCAGTTGCGCTATTACATTCACTTTCGGATTAATACCCTTGGGAAAGGCATGAACCCCCTTATCCCTCTATGTTGGACTGCAACATCATAGTGAGCGAGTTCAAACTCCAGTTGCGCTATTACATTCACTTTCGGATTAATACCCTTGGGAAAGGCATGAACCCCCTTATCCCTCTATGTTGGACTGCAACATCATAGTGAGTGAGTTCAAACTCCAGTTGCGCTATTACATTCACTTTCGGATTAATACCCTTGGGAAAGGCATGAACCCCCTTATCCCTCTATGTTGGACTGCAACATCATAGTGAGCGAGTTCAAACTCCAGTTGCGCTATTACATTCACTTTCGGATTAATACCCTTGGGAAAGGCATGAACCCCCTTATCCCTCTATGTTGGACTGCAACATCATAGTGAGTGAGTTCAAACTCCAGTTGCGCTATTACATTCACTTTTAGACTAATACCCTTGGGAAAGGCATGAACCCCCTTATCCCTCTATGTTGGACTGCAACATCATAGTGAGTGAGTTCAAACTCCAGTCATGCTATTACATTCACTTTTAGACTAATACCCTTGGGAAAGGCATGAACCCCCTTATCCCTCTATGTAGGACTGCAACATCATAGTGAGTGAGTTCAAACTCCAGTCCTGCTATTACATTCACTTTTAGACTAATACCCTTGGGAAAGGCATGAACCCCCTTATCCCTCTATGTTGGACTGCAACATCATAGTGAGTGAGTTCAAACTCCAGTCATGCTATTACATTCACTTTCGGACTAATACCCTTGGGAAAGGCATGAACCCCCATATCCCTCTATGTTGGACTGCAACATCGTAGTGAGTGAGTTCAAACTCCAGTCACGCTATTACATTCACTTTCAGATTAATACCCTTGGGAAAGGCATGAACCCCCTTATCCCTCTATGTTGGACTGCAACATCGTAGTGAGTGAGTTCAAACTCCAGTTGCGCTATTATATTCACTTTCGGACTAATACCCTTGGGAAAGGCAAGAACCCCCTTATCCCTCTATGTTGGACTGCAACATCATAGTGAGTGAGTTCAAACTCCAGTCATGCTATTACATTCACTTTCAGATTAATACCCTTGGGAAAGGCATGAACCCCCTTATCCCTCTATGTTGGACTGCAACATCATTGTGAGTGAGTTCAAACTCCAGTCCTGCTATTACATTCACTTTCGGACTAATACCCTTGGGAAAGGCATGAACCCCCTTATCCCTCTATGTTGGACTGCAACATCATAGTGAGTGAGTTCAAACTCCAGTCCTGCTATTACATTCACTTTTAGACTAATGCCCTTGGGAAAGACATGAACCCCCTTATCCCTCTATGTTGGACTGCAACATCGTAGTGAGTGAGTTCAAACTCCAGTCCTGCTATTACATTCACTTTCGGACTAATACCCTTGGGAAAGGCATGAACCCCCTTATCCCTCTATGTTGGACTGCAACATCATAGTGAGTGAGTTCAAACTCCAGTCCTACTATTACATTCACTTTTAGACTAATGCCCTTGGGAAAGACATGAACCCCCTTATCCCTCTATGTTGGACTGCAACATCATTGTGAGTGAGTTCAAACTCCAGTCCTGCTATTACATTCACTTTCGGACTAATACCCTTGGGAAAGGCATGAACCCCCTTATCCCTCTATGTTGGACTGCAACATCATAGTGAGTGAGTTCAAACTCCAGTCCTGCTATTACATTCACTTTTAGACTAATGCCCTTGGGAAAGACATGAACCCCCTTATCCCTCTATGTTGGACTGCAACATCATTGTGAGTGAGTTCAAACTCCAGTCCTGCTATTACATTCACTTTCGGACTAATACCCTTGGGAAAGGCATGAACCCCCTTATCCCTCTATGTTGGACTGCAACATCATAGTGAGTGAGTTCAAACTCCAGTCCTGCTATTACATTCACTTTTAGACTAATGCCCTTGGGAAAGACATGAACCCCCTTATCCCTCTATGTTGGACTGCAACATCATTGTGAGTGAGTTCAAACTCCAGTCCTGCTATTACATTCACTTTCGGACTAATACCCTTGGGAAAGGCATGAACCCCCTTATCCCTCTATGTTGGACTGCAACATCATAGTGAGTGAGTTCAAACTCCAGTCCTGCTATTACATTCACTTTTAGACTAATGCCCTTGGGAAAGACATGAACCCCCTTATCCCTCTATGTTGGACTGCAACATCATTGTGAGTGAGTTCAAACTCCAGTCCTGCTATTACATTCACTTTCGGACTAATACCCTTGGGAAAGGCATGAACACCCTTATCCCTCTATGTTGGACTGCAACATCATAGTGAGTGAGTTCAAACTCCAGTTGCGCTATTACATTCACTTTTAGACTAATACCCTTGGGAAAGGCATGAACCCCCTTATCCCTCTATGTTGGACTGCAACATCATAGTGAGTGAGTTCAAACTCCAGTCCTGCTATTACATTCACTTTCGGACTAATACCCTTGGGAAAGGCATGAACCCCCTTATCCCTCTATGTTGGACTGCAACATCATTGTGAGTGAGTTCAAACTCCAGTCCTGCTATTACATTCACTTTCGGACTAATACCCTTGGGAAAGGCATGAACCCCCTTATCCCTCTATGTTGGACTGCAACATCATAGTGAGTGAGTTCAAACTCCAGTCCTGCTATTACATTCACTTTTAGACTAATGCCCTTGGGAAAGACATGAACCCCCTTATCCCTCTATGTTGGACTGCAACATCATTGTGAGTGAGTTCAAACTCCAGTCCTGCTATTACATTCACTTTCGGACTAATACCCTTGGGAAAGGCATGAACCCCCTTATCCCTCTATGTTGGACTGCAACATCATAGTGAGTGAGTTCAAACTCCAGTCCTGCTATTACATTCACTTTTAGACTAATGCCCTTGGGAAAGACATGAACCCCCTTATCCCTCTATGTTGGACTGCAACATCATTGTGAGTGAGTTCAAACTCCAGTCCTGCTATTACATTCACTTTCGGACTAATACCCTTGGGAAAGGCATGAACCCCCTTATCCCTCTATGTTGGACTGCAACATCATAGTGAGTGAGTTCAAACTCCAGTTGCGCTATTACATTCACTTTTAGACTAATACCCTTGGGAAAGGCATGAACCCCCTTATCCCTCTATGTTGGACTGCAATATCATAGTGAGTGAGTTCAAACTCCAGTCATGCTATTACATTCACTTTTAGACTAATACCCTTGGGAAAGGCATGAACCCCCTTATCCCTCTATGTTGGACTGCAACATCGTAGTGAGTGAGTTCAAACTCCAGTCCTGCTATTACATTCACTTTCGGACTAATACCCTTGGGAAAGGCATGAACCCCCTTATCCCTCTATGTTGGACTGCAACATCATAGTGAGTGAGTTCAAACTCCAGTCCTGCTATTACATTCACTTTTAGACTAATGCCCTTGGGAAAGACATGAACCCCCTTATCCCTCTATGTTGGACTGCAACATCATTGTGAGTGAGTTCAAACTCCAGTCCTGCTATTACATTCACTTTCGGACTAATACCCTTGGGAAAGGCATGAACCCCCTTATCCCTCTATGTTGGACTGCAACATCATAGTGAGTGAGTTCAAACTCCAGTCCTGCTATTACATTCACTTTTAGACTAATGCCCTTGGGAAAGACATGAACCCCCTTATCCCTCTATGTTGGACTGCAACATCATTGTGAGTGAGTTCAAACTCCAGTCCTGCTATTACATTCACTTTCGGACTAATACCCTTGGGAAAGGCATGAACCCCCTTATCCCTCTATGTTGGACTGCAACATCATAGTGAGTGAGTTCAAACTCCAGTTGCGCTATTACATTCACTTTTAGACTAATACCCTTGGGAAAGGCATGAACCCCCTTATCCCTCTATGTTGGACTGCAATATCATAGTGAGTGAGTTCAAACTCCAGTCATGCTATTACATTCACTTTTAGACTAATACCCTTGGGAAAGGCATGAACCCCCTTATCCCTCTATGTTGGACTGCAACATCATAGTGAGTGAGTTCAAACTCCAGTTGCGCTATTACATTCACTTTCAGATTAATACCCTTGGGAAAGGCATGAACCCCCTTATCCCTCTATGTTGGACTGCAACATCATAGTGAGTGAGTTCAAACTCCAGTCCTGCTATTACATTCACTTTCGGACTAATACCCTTGGGAAAGGCATGAACCCCCTTATCCCTCTATGTTGGACTGCAACATCATAGTGAGTGAGTTCAAACTCCAGTCCTGCTATTACATTCACTTTTAGACTAATACCCTTGGGAAAGGCATGAACCCCCTTATCCCTCTATGTTGGACTGCAACATCATAGTGAGTGAGTTCAAACTCGAGTTGCGCTATTACATTCACTTTTAGACTAATACCCTTGGGAAAGGCATGAACCCCCTTATCCCTCTATGTTGGACTGCAATATCATAGTGAGTGAGTTCAAACTCCAGTCATGCTATTACATTCACTTTTAGACTAATACCCTTGGGAAAGACATGAACCCCCTTATCCCTCTATGTTGGACTGCAACATCATAGTGAGTGAGTTCAAACTCCAGTTGCGCTATTACATTCACTTTTAGACTAATACCCTTGGGAAAGGCATGAACCCCCTTATCCCTCTATGTTGGACTGCAATATCATAGTGAGTGAGTTCAAACTCCAGTCATGCTATTACATTCACTTTTAGACTAATACCCTTGGGAAAGGCATGAACCCCCTTATCCCTCTATGTTGGACTGCAACATCATAGTGAGTGAGTTCAAACTCCAGTCCTGCTATTACATTCACTTTTAGACTAATACCCTTGGGAAAGGCAAGAACCCCCTTATCCCTCTATGTTGGACTGCAACATCATAGTGAGTGAGTTCAAACTCCAGTCCTGCTATTACATTCACTTTCGGACTAATACCCTTGGGAAAGGCATGAACCCCCTTATCCCTCTATGTTGGACTGCAACATCATAGTGAGTGAGTTCAAACTCCAGTCCTGCTATTACATTCACTTTTAGACTAATACCCTTGGGAAAGGCATGAACCCCCTTATCCCTCTATGTTGGACTGCAACATCATAGTGAGTGAGTTCAAACTCCAGTCATGCTATTACATTCACTTTTAGACTAATACCCTTGGGAAAGGCATGAACCCCCTTATCCCTCTATGTTGGACTGCAACATCATAGTGAGTGAGTTCAAACTCCAGTCCTGCTATTACATTCACTTTTAGACTAATACCCTTGGGAAAGGCAAGAACCCCCTTATCCCTCTATGTTGGACTGCAACATCATAGTGAGTGAGTTCAAACTCCAGTCACACTATTATATTCACTTTCGGACTAATACCCTTGGGAAAGGCATGAACCCCCTTATCCCTCTATGTTGGACTGCAACATCATAGTGAGTGAGTTCAAACTCCAGTTGCGCTATTACATTCACTTTTAGACTAATACCCTTGGGAAAGGCATGAACCCCCTTATCCCTCTATGTTGGACTGCAACATCATAGTGAGTGAGTTCAAACTCCAGTCCTGCTATTACATTCACTTTCGGACTAATACCCTTGGGAAAGGCATGAACCCCCTTATCCCTCTATGTTGGACTGCAACATCATAGTGAGTGAGTTCAAACTCCAGTCCTGCTATTACATTCACTTTCGGACTAATACCCTTGGGAAAGACATGAACCCCCTTATCCCTCTATGTTGGACTGCAACATCATAGTGAGTGAGTTCAAACTCCAGTCCTGCTATTACATTCACTTTTAGACTAATACCCTTGGGAAAGGCATGAACCCCCTTATCCCTCTATGTTGGACTGCAACATCATAGTGAGTGAGTTCAAACTCCAGTTGCGCTATTACATTCACTTTTAGACTAATACCCTTGGGAAAGGCATGAACCCCCTTATCCCTCTATGTTGGACTGCAACATCATAGTGAGTGAGTTCAAACTCCAGTCCTGCTATTACATTCACTTTCGGACTAATACCCTTGGGAAAGGCATGAACCCCCTTATCCCTCTATGTTGGACTGCAACATCATAGTGAGTGAGTTCAAACTCCAGTCATGCTATTACATTCACTTTTAGACTAATACCCTTGGGAAAGGCATGAACCCCCTTATCCCTCTATGTTGGACTGCAACATCATAGTGAGTGAGTTCAAACTCCAGTCATGCTATTACATTCACTTTTAGACTAATACCCTTGGGAAAGGCATGAACCCCCTTATCCCTCTATGTTGGACTGCAACATCATAGTGAGTGAGTTCAAACTCCAGTCATGCTATTACATTCACTTTTAGACTAATACCCTTGGGAAAGGCATGAACCCCCTTATCCCTCTATGTTGGACTGCAACATCATAGTGAGTGAGTTCAAACTCCAGTTGCCCTATTACATTCACTTTTAGACTAATACCCTTGGGAAAGGCATGAACCCCCTTATCCCTCTATGTTGGACTGCAATATCATAGTGAGTGAGTTCAAACTCCAGTCATGCTATTACATTCACTTTTAGACTCATACCCTTGGGAAAGGCATGAACCCCCTTATCCCTCTATGTTGGACTGCAACATCATAGTGAGTGAGTTCAAACTCCAGTCATGCTATTACATTCACTTTTAGACTAATACCCTTGGGAAAGGCATGAACCCCCTTATCCCTCTATGTTGGACTGCAACATCATAGTGAGTGAGTTCAAACTCCAGTCATGCTATTACATTCACTTTTAGACTAATACCCTTGGGAAAGGCATGAACCCCCTTATCCCTCTATGTTGGACTGCAACATCATAGTGAGTGAGTTCAAACTCCAGTCATGCTATTACATTCACTTTCGGACTAATACCCTTGGGAAAGGCATGAACCCCCTTATCCCTCTATGTTGGACTGCAACATCATAGTGAGTGAGTTCAAACTCCAGTCCTGCTATTACATTCACTTTTAGACTAATACCCTTGGGAAAGGCAAGAACCCCCTTATCCCTCTATGTTGGACTGCAACATCATAGTGAGTGAGTTCAAACTCCAGTCGCACTATTATATTCACTTTCGGACTAATACCCTTGGGAAAGGCAAGAACCCCCTTATCCCTCTATGTTGGACTGCAACATCATAGTGAGTGAGTTCAAACTCCAGTCGCACTATTTACATTCACTTTCGGACTAATACCCTTGGGAAAGGCATGAACCCCCTTATCCCTCTATGTTGGACTGCAATATCATAGTGAGTGAGTTCAAACTCCAGTCATGCTATTACATTCACTTTTAGACTAATACCCTTGGGAAAGGCATGAACCCCCTTATCCCTCTATGTTGGACTGCAACATCATAGTGAGTGAGTTCAAACTCCAGTCATGCTATTACATTCACTTTTAGACTAATACCCTTGGGAAAGGCATGAACCCCCTTATCCCTCTATGTTGGACTGCAACATCATAGTGAGTGAGTTCAAACTCCAGTCATGCTATTACATTCACTTTTAGACTAATACCCTTGGGAAAGGCATGAACCCCCTTATCCCTCTATGTTGGACTGCAACATCATAGTGAGTGAGTTCAAACTCCAGTTGCGCTATTACATTCACTTTTAGACTAATACCCTTGGGAAAGGCATGAACCCCCTTATCCCTCTATGTTGGACTGCAATATCATAGTGAGTGAGTTCAAACTCCAGTCATGCTATTACATTCACTTTTAGACTAATACCCATGGGAAAGGCATGAACCCCCTTATCCCTCTATGTTGGACTGCAACATCATAGTGAGTGAGTTCAAACTCCAGTCATGCTATTACATTCACTTTTAGACTCATACCCTTGGGAAAGGCATGAACCCCCTTATCCCTCTATGTTGGACTGCAACATCATAGTGAGTGAGTTCAAACTCCAGTCATGCTATTACATTCACTTTTAGACTAATACCCTTGGGAAAGGCATGAACCCCCTTATCCCTCTATGTTGGACTGCAACATCATAGTGAGTGAGTTCAAACTCCAGTCCTGCTATTACATTCACTTTTAGACTAATACCCTTGGGAAAGGCATGAACCCCCTTATCCCTCTATGTTGGACTGCAACATCATAGTGAGTGAGTTCAAACTCCAGTCATGCTATTACATTCACTTTTAGACTAATACCCTTGGGAAAGGCATGAACCCCCTTATCCCTCTATGTTGGACTAAAACATCATAGTGAGTGAGTTCAAACTCCAGTCCTGCTATTACATTCACTTTTAGACTAATACCCTTGGGAAAGGCATGAACCCCCTTATCCCTCTATGTTGGACTGCAATATCATAGTGAGTGAGTTCAAACTCCAGTCATGCTATTACATTCACTTTTAGACTAATACCCTTGGGAAAGGCATGAACCCCCTTATCCCTCTATGTTGGACTGCAACATCATAGTGAGTGAGTTCAAACTCCAGTCATGCTATTACATTCACTTTTAGACTAATACCCTTGGGAAAGGCATGAACCCCCTTATCCCTCTATGTTGGACTGCAACATCATAGTGAGTGAGTTCAAACTCCAGTCGTGCTATTATATTCACTTTTAGACTAATACCCTTGGGAAAGGCATGAACCCCCTTATCCCTCTATGTTGGACTGCAACATCATAGTGAGTGAGTTCAAACTCCAGTCCTGCTATTACATTCACTTTTAGACTAATACCCTTTGGAAAGGCACGAACCCCCTTATCCCTCTATGTTGGACTGCAACATCATAGTGAGTGAGTTCAAACTCCAGTCATGCTATTACATTCACTTTTAGACTAATACCCTTGGGAAAGGCATGAACCCCCTTATGCCTCTATGTTGGACTGCAACATCATAGTGAGTGAGTTCAAACTCCAGTCATGCTATTACATTCACTTTTAGACTAATACCCTTTGGAAAGGCATGAACCCCCTTATCCCTCTATGTTGGACTGCAACATCATAGTGAGTGAGTTCAAACTCCAGTCGTGCTATTATATTCACTTTTAGACTAATACCCTTGGGAAAGGCATGAACCCCCTTATCCCTCTATGTTGGACTGCAATATCATAGTGAGTGAGTTCAAACTCCAGTTGCGCTATTACATTCACTTTCAGATTAATACCCTTGGGAAAGGCATGAACCCCCTTCTCCCTCTATGTTGGACTGCAACATCATAGTGAGTGTGTTCAAACTCCAGTCATGCTATTACATTCACTTTTAGACTAATACCCTTGGGAAAGGCATGAACCCCCTTCTCCCTCTATGTTGGACTGCAACATCATAGTGAGTGTGTTCAAACTCCAGTCATGCTATTACATTCACTTTTAGACTAATACCCTTGGGAAAGGCATGAACCCCCTTCTCCCTCTATGTTGGACTGCAACATCATAGTGAGTGAGTTCAAACTCCAGTTGCGCTATTACATTCACTTTCAGATTAATACCCTTGGGAATGGCATGAACCCCCTTCTCCCTCTATGTTGGACTGCAACATCATAGTGAGTGAGTTCAAACTCCAGTCGCGCTATTACATTCACTTTCGGACTAATACCCTTGGGAAAGGCATGAACCTCCTTATCCCTCTATGTTGGACTGCAACATCATAGTGAGTGAGTTCAAACTCCAGTCATGCTATTACATTCACTTTTAGACTAATACCCTTGGGAAAGGCATGAACCCCCTTATCCCTCTATGTTGGACTGCAACATCATAGTGAGTGAGTTCAAACTCCAGTTGCGCTATTACATTCACTTTCAGATTAATACCCTTGAGAAAGGCATGAACCCCCTTATCCCTCTATGTTGGACTGCAACATCATAGTGAGTGAGTTCAAACTCCAGTCATGCTATTACATTCACTTTCGGACTAATACCCTTGGGAAAGGCATGAACCCCCTTATCCCTCTATGTTGGACTGCAACATCATAGTGAGTGAGTTCAAACTCCAGTCATGCTATTACATTCACTTTTAGACTAATACCCTTGGGAAAGGCATGAACCCCCTTATCCCTCTATGTTGGACGGCAACATCATAGTGAGTGAGTTCAAACTCCAGTCATGCTATTACATTCACTTTCAGACTAATACCCTTGGGAAAGGCATGAACCCCCTTATCCCTCAATGTTGGACTGCAACATCATAGTGAGTGAGTTCAAACTCCAGTCGCACTATTACATTCACTTTCGGACTAATACCCTTGGGAAAGGCACGAACCCCCTTATCCCTCTATGTTGGACTGCAACATCATAGTGAGTGAGTTCAAACTCCAGTTGCGCTATTACATTCACTTTCGGACTAATACCCTTGGGAAAGGCATGAACCCCCTTATCCCTCTATGTTGGACTGCAACATCGTAGTGAGTGAGTTCAAACTCCAGTCGCACTATTACATTCACTTTCGGACTAATACCCTTGGGAAAGGCATGAACCCCCTTATCCCTCTATGTTGGACTGCAACATCATAGTGAGTGAGTTCAAACTCCAGTCATGCTATTACATTCACTTTTAGACTAATACCCTTGGGAAAGGCATATGAACCCCCTTATCCCTCTATGTTGGACTGCAACATCATAGTGAGTGAGTTCAAACTCCAGTTGCGCTATTACATTCACTTTCGGACTAATACCCTTGGGAAAGGCATGAACCCCCTTATCCCTCTATGTTGGACTGCAACATCGTAGTGAGTGAGTTCAAACTCCAGTCGCACTATTACATTCACTTTCGGACTAATACCCTTGGGAAAGGCATGAACCCCCTTATCCCTCTATGTTGGACTGCAACATCATAGTGAGTGAGTTCAAACTCCAGTCATGCTATTACATTCACTTTTAGACTAATACCCTTGGGAAAGGCATGAACCCCCTTATCCCTCTATGTTGGACTGCAACATCATAGTGAGTGAGTTCAAACTCCAGTCGCACTATTACATTCACTTTCGGACTAATACCCTTGGGAAAGGCATGAACCCCCTTATCCCTCTATGTTGGACTGCAACATCATAGTGAGTGAGTTCAAACTCCAGTTGCGCTATTACATTCACTTTCAGATTAATACCTATGGGAAAGGCATGAACCCTCTTATCCCTCAATGTTGGACTGCAACATCATAGTGAGTGAGTTCAAACTCCAGTCGCACTATTACATTCACTTTTAGACTAATACCCTTGGGAAAGGCATGAACCCCCTTATCCCTCTATGTTGGACTGCAACATCATAGTGAGTGTGTTCAAACTCCAGTCATGCTATTACATTCACTTTTAGACTAATACCCTTGGGAAAGGCATGAACCCCCTTCTCCCTCTATGTTGGACTGCAACATCATAGTGAGTGAGTTCAAACTCCAGTTGCGCTATTACATTCACTTTCAGATTAATACCCTTGGGAAAGGCATGAACCCCCTTCTCCCTCTATGTTGGACTGCAACATCATAGTGAGTGAGTTCAAACTCCAGTCGCGCTATTACATTCACTTTCGGACTAATACCCTTGGGAAAGGCATGAACCTCCTTATCCCTCTATGTTGGACTGCAACATCATAGTGAGTGAGTTCAAACTCCAGTCATGCTATTACATTCACTTTTAGACTAATACCCTTGGGAAAGGCATGAACCCCCTTATCCCTCTATGTTGGACTGCAACATCATAGTGAGTGAGTTCAAACTCCAGTTGCGCTATTACATTCACTTTCAGATTATACCCTTGAGAAAGGCATGAACCCCCTTATCCCTCTATGTTGGACTGCAACATCATAGTGAGTGAGTTCAAACTCCAGTCATGCTATTACATTCACTTTCGGACTAATACCCTTGGGAAAGGCATGAACCCCCTTATCCCTCTATGTTGGACTGCAACATCATAGTGAGTGAGTTCAAACTCCAGTCATGCTATTACATTCACTTTTAGACTAATACCCTTGGGAAAGGCATGAACCCCCTTATCCCTCTATGTTGGACTGCAACATCATAGTGAGTGAGTTCAAACTCCAGTCATGCTATTACATTCACTTTCAGACTAATACCCTTGGGAAAGGCATGAACCCCCTTATCCCTCAATGTTGGACTGCAACATCATAGTGAGTGAGTTCAAACTCCAGTCGCACTATTACATTCACTTTCGGACTAATACCCTTGGGAAAGGCACGAACCCCCTTATCCCTCTATGTTGGACTGCAACATCATAGTGAGTGAGTTCAAACTCCAGTTGCGCTATTACATTCACTTTCGGCCTAATACCCTTGGGAAAGGCATGAACCCCCTTATCCCTCTATGTTGGACTGCAACATCGTAGTGAGTGAGTTCAAACTCCAGTCGCACTATTACATTCACTTTCGGACTAATACCCTTGGGAAAGGCATGAACCCCCTTATCCCTCTATGTTGGACTGCAACATCATAGTGAGTGAGTTCAAACTCCAGTCATGCTATTACATTCACTTTTAGACTAATACCCTTGGGAAAGGCATGAACCCCCTTATCCCTCTATGTTGGACTGCAACATCATAGTGAGTGAGTTCCAACTCCAGTCGCACTATTACATTCACTTTCGGACTAATACCCTTGGGAAAGGCATGAACCCCCTTATCCCTCTATGTTGGACTGCAACATCATAGTGAGTGAGTTCAAACTCCAGTTGCGCTATTACATTCACTTTCAGATTAATACCCTTGGGAAAGGCATGAACCCTCTTATCCCTCAATGTTGGACTGCAACATCATAGTGAGTGAGTTCAAACTCCAGTCGCACTATTACATTCACTTTCGGACTAATACCCTTGGGAAAGGCATGAACCCCCTTATCCCTCTATGTTGGACTGCAACATCGTAGTGAGTGAGTTCAAACTCCAGTCGCACTATTACATTCACTTTCGGACTAATACCCTTGGGAAAGGCATGAACCCCCTTATCCCTCTATGTTGGACTGCAACATCATAGTGAGTGAGTTCAAACTTCAGTCGCACTATTACATTCACTTTTGGACTAATACCCTTGGGAAAGGCATGAACCCTCTTATCCCTCTATGTTGGACTGCAATATCATAGTGAGTGAGTTCAAACTCCAGTCGCACTATTACATTCACTTTTCGACTAATACCCTTGGGAAAGGCATGAACTCCCTTCTCCCTCTATGTTGGATTGCAATATCATAGTGAGTGAGTTCAAACTCCAGTCGCACTATTACATTCACTTTCAGACTAATACCCTTGGGAAAGGCATGAACCCCCTTCTCCCTCTATGTTGGACTGCAACATCATAGTGAGTGAGTTCAAACTCCAGTCACGCTATTACATTCACTTTCAGACTAATACCCTCGGGAAAGGCATGAACCCCTTTATCCACCCCCTGAGCTATGGGTTAAATAGTATCAATCCTGTTCCTTTTGCGAGGATGGCTTTGGCATTAAATAACCCATGAAGGCTGATATACCATTAAACAAATAAATTTAGCTGTGAGAAATTCCAAAAGTTAATATGTATTATACACAAGAAGTATTTTTCGAGAATATTGCTGCCGAAATTTAGGGGTGTGTATTATACACGATTGTAAATTTACATATTTTCGGCTGTCTTTAAAAGTGGTTGTATTTTTTCTTCTAGGTTGACCGTTTAAATGGAAAAGTATCATCCTTAATGAATTCAATGGTAAGATTTTTTAATTGGTTTGTTTTGACTTAATGTTGCGGAGATGCAGTCGATGTATTCTAAAACCAGAGTCGACTTGCCAGTGGCGGGGTGGGGTTGAGATTGATACCAATCTACAGTAGAGTCACTAGATAGTGAGGGTTCAGTTCTGGAGCTACTCCTTTATTGAAATTACTCTCAGGTCCACTGGGACCCGGAGTAGTATATCCTAGTCAGCTGAGACCCGTAGAATACGCTAACTGAATCTCTGCAGAAGGATAAGACCAACCCCCACCCAATGTGTATCCTGCATATGACACTAAATTGCCTCTGATGTTGAAGCTACAGTCATAGAACTTTCGAGAATATTTGAAATGGTACTCTGCATTCCCCAAGGCTCCAGATTTCCTGAACCCTCAACATCCAATTGTTTAGTGTCATATACAGGACACTCATTGGGGGAGTCTTACCCTTCTGCCGAGATAGAGTCGGTGTTATATCAGCATATGGTTGCAAGGAAAGAACGAAAACGCAGTTGAAAAAACAAGAACACGAAGGCACGTAAAAGTTTTAAAAGTATTGAAAAAAAAAAGTATAAAGTTCAAATAGTTGGGTTTGTATAAACGTGTTGATATGGAATTAAAAAATTGAAAAATGTTCTATGCTCAATAGTGGTAGGATTGTTAGACTTACGTTCACGCGGTCAATCAGATGTTACGAGTGCGAAGAGGAGAGGGGCGTTTGGGGATTTACGGTTTAGTCACTTCCATCAAAGCGGAGAAGAGGTAAGTATATGTGGGTGTTGCGGGGTTTCGAGTTTCGCCTCTCTCTCTCTTTCTCTCTCAGAGTTGGGGTTCTTGTCTGTGGGGTCGTCTGCCTTCTTTTGATCTGGTTCCGCTGTCGAGAAATTTGTCTTTTATATCGTTTTTCTCTTCTGATCGGATCAGATTGGGTTTTCTTTGGTTTTTGTTTTTTTACTGCGAAGGTCACGGATTGACCGAAAAATTATTTTTAATTGTTTTATTTTTGACAAATTTCATCGACATTTCGCTATGCGCTGATCCTATGCGCAGAAGCTCCTTTTTCCATTTTGAAGAAAGTCTCAGCATCGATAATATCTGGTGAATGCTCGCGTGGACGCTAGTTGCAATCATTATTTTGTGTGTAGGATAAATTAGAAGAGATCTCTTTCGGTCATATAACATCGACGCTAGCCAACTGGACTAAAATATAGAAAAGTAAGCCAAAATTTAGTTAATCGATTCAGTGTAACTCTATGGATTCTTACCATAGGAGTATAGAGTTAGACGTGTGTGTACGTGTCACAGTGGACATATAAGTGTTACATAGCCCCAATTAACGCCATGTGCGAAATAGACATATAATGTTTATAACGATAGAACATATAAAGAACATAGGAATCTCGAAATTCGAAAACACGTAACGACTTCTTGTTCAGGTACGAAACCTTTTTATTAACTTTGTGCGAAATAGACATATAATGTGTAGTGAAGGGAAATTTCGTATTTTGGTTTGGCGCGCAAATTTAATTCGACACTTAATTTCACCCAATCAGGATGAACTATCCTATTCAGCCCGGGCCTTTCTTTACGGGCAACAGTAAATTGGGTAAGCTGCCAAACCCACACTCTTTGGCTGGAGAACGCCGTCCAGTGCAGACATCACACTGGCTGATATTCAGTAACATGCTCTTTAGCTGGACAATGCCGCCCAGTGCAGACGTCTCACTGCGGCTCTAGAATAGCAGCAGCAGCAACATGGATACATGAGGGAACCCATCTAATTTATGGATTCCTTGCAAGGAATCCCAGTTGAATATAAATTAGATGCATTCAACATGCCTCGCACAGGCACAACTTTATGTCACCCCAAAATTAGCTATGTCGATCCGACAAGTCATCCCGCTCTCGACACCTAGCTCCCATTTTACCTCTGGGCCACTTTAATGGAGAGAACGCGTACTCTCCCCAAATGCCAGACACGAAACTCACGGTGACATCCAAAGTTCAATTCCTCCAACTGCAACATGGCTTTCGTTAAACTATAACGAACACAATCCCTCACACGTCCGACGACACACGCTGCCATCTCAACCTTCTCAACCTACTCATAACTCAATTTCGTCTCAATAAGCATAACCTCTCCACGAGTCTTGCAGCACCAAAAGCAAACCCAATATTCCATGCTGCAAAATAAAACCATTCCTACAAACATTTCGACCTTCGGCATCTTTCTTCATCATTCTACCTTTATTTACCCTTAAAACTTAGCGTGGGGACTAACAACACTAAACGAGGAAACAACTCAACGTAAACTCACATACGTTACACCATCTTCCTCGCTAAACACAAACAACACTTCCCTCTCGCTAACAACAACCAACTTCTCCGGCCAAAATTATTCTACAAATGTTCATAACGATAGAACATATAAAGAACATAGGAATCTCGAAATTTGAAAACACGTAACGACTTCTTGTTCAGGTACGAAACCTTTTTATTAACTTTGAGTTAAAGGTTTCGAGATTCATTTGGCCCCCATCTCGAGCGGCCCCCATAGGGCGCAAATTCGCCTGCTTCGGCGAGCTCGCAAAAGTCGAGCCTCCTCGTTTGGCGTCTAGTTTCCAACTCTCCTAACTTTCTTTCAATTCTCCACAAACCTCTGCGCGCTTACGGTGTGTGACGTCACTCGCACTCCGTCACCCGTTTCGTCTCGGACTATTGTGACATCTCTGAGTGACACCTTTGTCCGCCCGCGTTAACACCTGCATCAATGTTTCCACCTAACTAACCCATGTGCTGAGCCGAAAGGTTCTCAGCCTAACTAAACCCAAAGGCATGAACCGAAATCCCTCGGCTATTATATTACATAAGCTGGTGTTGGTAAATATATACATATCTATATATGTGTAGATGTATCCATGCTGTATGTAAAAAAAGAGGAGGAAGAAGTACACCTACCTACCAGCAGCCTGGAAGTCAATCGTGGGTTTGAACGTAATGACCTCACGACCTTGAATAAGTGTTGGGCTAAACAAGTCGCAGGAAAAGAGAAGGAAAAAACAGGAAATGACCAAGTACTTCCTGTTTTTTGTTTTCAAAGTACAGGGAGCCTCCAAGTGAAAAGAGTTACAGGAACCCTTCGGATAGAATTGGTCAGAGAAAGCAGCCGGAGTTGGAGATGTGTTCAGCATCTATTGGCACCCCCTGGGGTCATCTGCTTGGATCTGGCTTGGTAGAATGGACACAAAGCCTGTGTAGTGGAAGGAATTTTTGTATTTTGGTTTGGCGCGCAATTTAATTCGACGCATAATTTCACCCAATCAGGATGACCTATCCTATTCATCCCGGACCTTTCTTCAACAGAAATTGGGTAAGCTGCCAAACACACTCTCTATGGCTGAACAACTCCGTCCAGTGCAGACGTCTCACTGGCGGTTCTTCAATAGCAGCAGCAGCATGGACACATGAGGGAACCTATCTAATTTATGGATTCATTGCGTCTATTTCTCTCAGACCAAGGGATCCCAGTTGAATATGAATTAGATAAATTCAATACGCCACACACAGGAACAACTTTATATCACCCCCAAAATTGGCTATGTCGATGCGATGCCTTATTTCCGCTCTCGACACCTAGCTCTCATTTCATCTCTGGGCCACCTTAATCGAGACAACGTACGCCTCTCCACCAGACGCACAAAACTCACGGTGACTTCAAAATACCAAAATACCTTCTGTTACAGATTGAACTCCGATCTCCTGGACCATTGGCGAACACTCTGCTCATTAGGCCAATGGCTAATCAAAAGGAAGCAGTACACAGAACTAACAATGAAGACTCCTATCAAGAGCGTTCTTTTCTATACAAGGGTAATAACGCTATTTAACTAAATAGCGATTTACTATTCTTAATGGACACAACACAGACTTCTATTTGTGAGCTAACTCAGTCGTTCAAACTTTGAGATTAACTTTATTTTTGTCTTTTCTTTTATGATACTACCTCGAGCTCTGAGCAAACAACATAGTATGACGTCAGACAAACCAGTGATCTGCTGCACAGAGGCATGCCATCACATCAGTTTTTCATTTGTGTTTTTAATTAATTTCTTCTTTCACGTTTTATTTATTTCGACTTTCTAAATTGCAGGGAAAATTAGAAAATGCAGTTTTCGGAACGTCACCAATTCAAATGAAAGTAAGTAAAAATGTTTCTTAATTAAAAATAAACAAACAAATACAATACATTATGAAAAAAGATAATATGTTTCAGTTTTATAGAGTTTGATGATAAATAATATCTAATAGTATTTGTTTTAATTGTATAATATTCCACTAAAAATAATTAAATCCGTGTTAACTTTTTATATAAAAAAATTGTTGGGGCGTTCTTAATTATGGGTGATGGTGTAATAAGTAAGTAAAGTTGTCTCCCTTTAGTCGAGGGTGACTCGAAGGCTCCCTTTTCAATAGCTACTACACCGAGGTGTAGAGGAGGGGGCCACTCCTTTCCCTGGATTGCTCCACTCTACCCTTGATCCATACCTTATAATCCTGAGTATAAAGCAAGGCGGCATCAAGTACCATTTTTTGAGTCTTTGGTATGACTCTAAAGACCCGGTGCAATAGATGATAATATCTATTTTGATTGTATAATGTTCTTGAAGAAATAATAAAATCCTGCTATCTTTGGTTGAGAATAAAATAAACTTTGTACGAAAAAAATTCTTTGGGGTGTACTTTTTTATGGGTGATAGTATATTTACAAAGTTCTGTCTGACACATGGTCACTTATTTATATACGCTGGGTTCTTGGGAAGTAATACATTCTCTTTATTTCCACGAAAACTACTACAGATACAGAGACCACTGTAACACTGTTGGATTGGGAAAGTTTTCAGCCACTAAACATAATTTTTTTACATGGTAACTATCCTTTAGCTATGGACTTTCGCCAATAATGGACAGAAGCCTTCATCCTCCCGCGGGAAAATCTGCAAAGCCATGATAACATCGTTGTTGTTGGGAAAATGTTGTACCCAACGTCAATATTACATCGGTCTTGTCAAGGGCCTCTTTATTTCCTGGTTTGATAACTGTATTGCCCAGTGCCTAACTGTGCTCTAGTTCAGTGTTCTGTCAATAAATATCAGTGTGTGTAATTTTTCACAGCGTGGAGAAATTGAATGACACATCTCAGCTTTCAGGTCAGACATTATTTTGCTAGATTGTCGTTCAATTGTTATTTTTAAAAAAAAGAAATAAATGTGTTTTCGGTGGGAAACTCCACCCTCTAATGCCAAATCACCAACACCCAACTTAGACACCAGGTATCATAAAATAGAAAACATTAATTTTTCTAAAAAATGGCCGGTTTTTGGTGGGGCGGGGGTTATTTAATGCCTTGTTGAAGAACAGTCGAGGTACCATTTAAATCATCGATGGGAGGATAAGGGGTTAATGGCTTTCACAAGTGTATTAGTTCAATGTAATTTGGCTTTGTTGTGTTTTTTGGTTTTAATGGCATATCAAACAACGTGGGTTATTTAATTCCAAAGCCATCCTTCTAGTGGTACTATTAAACACATTAACCGTGTCTTCTAAAGTTGTGAAATAAATGCTAATTGTTTATTTCCTTCTTAACTGATTTACTTTGTTTAATGGCATATCAACCTTCGTGGGTTATTTAATGCCAAATCCATCCTTGTAGAAGAACAGTTGTGGTACTATTTAAGAGAGTTCATGTCCTTCCTAAGGGTATTAGTCTGAAAGTGAATGTAATAGCACGAGTGGAGTTTGAACTCACTCACTATGATGTTGCAGTCCAACATAGAGGGATAAGGGGGTTCATGCCTTTCCCAAGGGTATTAGTCCGAAAGTGAATGTAGTAGTGTGACTAGGGTGCGAACTCACACACTTTGAGGTCACATTCCTGAACGATAGCCACTACACAACAGCAAATCTCCCTAAAAAAATTGGTAGGGTTGTACTTATTCAAATATATTTTCTTAGATAAAATTTGTTTGTCCATTTGGCTAGGGGCTTTAGAATACACTGACAGCACATCAACAGGGGGTAAGAACCCCCTCCAATGTGTGCCCTGAATATGACACTAAACTGCATATGATAGGCTCCAGTCCTGTAGCTTGGGGGAATGTGGAGTACCTCTTTAAAGCCATTACTCCCAGGTCCACTCCGACCCAGAGTAGTAATACCTGTTAGGGTCCCATCTATGAGTCAAATAGAAATATCAAATCATTTACTATACACAAAACGATTTAACTATGTGCAAACAAATGAGCACTGGCTCGTTTAAAAATAATGTTACCTGCAAACGATTCGTTTAAAAGCCATATCTTACACACACACACACACACATATATATATATATATATATATATATATATATATATCCATGCTTGTGTGTGTTTTCCCAACTCCTCCATTGCCCAATCGGCTGGGGCTGTAGAATACAGCGACTGCTTCTCTACAGAGGGGTAAGACATCCCCCCCAACAACAACGAGTGTCCTGGACATGATACTAAACAATCTGATGGTGAGGTTCCAGCAATGCTGGAGCTTTGGGGAATGCGGAGTACCCCCTTCATTACCATCGCTCCCAGGTCCACTCTGGCCCGGAGTGGTAGTACCTGATAGGGCCATATCTATGGGTTAAATCGAACTAAGGCATACTTATGTTAAACTGAATTGTTTGATTAAACTGAATAGCTTGAAATGGAAATGTTTTTGACAATTAAACCGTACTTACATTTAAACTGCGTACCTATGCTAAACTGGATAGTTTGAAATTGAACTGTTTTTGACATTAAAACAGAACTTACACTAAACTGAATTGTTATATATAACTGCTTGAATAATTTGATATAGAAATGTTTTAGACAATTAAACTGTGTACTCATGCTAAACTGAATTGTTTTAAATAGAACAGATTATTTACATAAAAATGGATTTGGCTTTAAATAACCTACAAAGGTTGATATACCATAAAACCCAACCAACTCCTCCACACATGTAGGGTGAGGCACAAGGTCAATTTTTAAGTCGAGTTTAACAGGCTTGAATTCTCCAAGGTTAAAGAACCCATTCTGACCAAATTTTACCCGCAGTAGGAGGGAGAATAATTGTATTCAAACCTTTCCCAAGAGTATTAGCGTAATGTGAAATGCAAGCACTCTCGTCCAGTATTCGAACTTGCATTGCAGTGTCCATTTTCTGCGACGATGACCACTGCACCACGGCCACATCCATTTTTTTACCGAGTCCTCCGCTCAGGTCAGTTTTTAAGCGGACTTTAACAGGTTTGAATTCAGAGTTTTCCTTCTCCTAGACTGGTTTCCTAGCCAAGGCTAAAGAACCCTGTGTGCCCTACTATTTACCCATAGTTGGGGGAGAATAATTAGTCATATCTTTCCCAAGGGGTTAGTGCTATGAGGAATGCTTCTTCCAGGATTTGAACTAGTCTACGACGATAACCACGGCGACGATAACCGCGGCCACCTCCATATATGTATGTGTATATATATATATATATATATATATATATATATATAAACAAGATTTGACATTAAATAACCCTTGAGGGTTGATACACCATTAACTGATATAACCTAGTTTAACGTTATATAACCACAAGCAACTATCTGTTCTAATATTAAATCTCTTTGTGATAGGACACAAAATTTTCTGTGATTAAATACCTC
Source organism: Sepioteuthis lessoniana (assembly GCA_963585895.1). Taxonomy (NCBI): domain Eukaryota; kingdom Metazoa; phylum Mollusca; class Cephalopoda; order Myopsida; family Loliginidae; genus Sepioteuthis; species Sepioteuthis lessoniana. Next base: position 48,055,955 of record OY757947.1, on the reverse strand, counting down.
GAGTTTTTAACACGATAAAAATAAAATTGTTTTTTTTTTTAAGTCGACTCGGTTATCGGAAGTCGAGGCATGGATCCTTTTGCGTGTGTAGCGGGAGGGGTATTCCAAACTTTAGACCTTACGCACACCACTACAATAATCTTCCTTATACTTCACTTTTTCAAAATCAAATTGAACCTGAATAAGTTAAAGTTGTGTATTAATGTTTAAATTGTGAAAAGGATTTTGAAAATCAATACCCGACTTTTTTTTTATTCAGAAATTCTGCTTTGAATCGAAGATTGAAAAATATATCAAAATTAAGATATTTTTTTATTTGCAAAGTTATATGTTTTTATTTTAGAAAAAATTGATGGAATTATCTCTCAGTCTGTCTGTGTTCATATCTATCTATCTATCTATCTATCTCAGTCTAAGATTTATTTATCTATCTCAGTCTAAGATCTATCTATCTATCTATCTATCTATCTATCTATCTATCTATCTCAGTCTAAGATTTATCTATCTATCTATCTCAGTCTAAGATTTATTTATTTATCTATCTATCTATCTATGTCTAAGATCTATCTATCTATCTATCTATCTATCTATCTATCTATCTATCTCAGTCTCTTCATATCTATTTATCTATCTATCTATCAGTCTAAGATTTATCTATCTATCTATCTATCTATCTATCTATCTACAATAGTTTGCAATATTTATAAACCAATAGTGCTCTATATAGATGAAGGCATAGTCGAGAAACTGACTGTTACTAAGCACCTTTGTCTGCGTGTCTAGGCTATCCAAACTCTCTCTCTCTCTCTTTCTCTCTCTCTCTCTCTCTCTCTCTCTCTATGTATGTATGTATGTATGTGTCAGATAAATGTGTAAGTGAATGAATAGGACACCGATCAACAAATTTAATAAATTTTCAATATTTGAAAATATAATCAATTTTCCAAATCCAAACCTATTTAAACACAATGAATTCTCCCGAGAATATTTACCATTTAAAAATATAATTTCCCAAATTATGTTAATGAAGGAAAATTTTGTTAAAAAACAGAAGTTACAAAGTCTTTTCCCGTAAAAAGAAAAAGACAATATCAGCTTGAGTGTGAATATTTTCCAATATTTAAATTACAAAGAAGAAAAGTTTACACATTAAAGAACACAATTTGCATTGTCTAAATCTTGTTAATATATTTTGTGTGCGTTAAAGATCTTTGTGTGAGTTTATCACTATATAGGAGAGAAAGTATATTGCAATATTTGTACGAACATGTTTAAATAGATAATAATTTTTGTTCAATCAAGAATAATTTAGCGATGATAAAATTAAATCTGTTCTTCAAGAAACGGACTTTTAGATTTTATCTCAAAAGAAATGAAGTCGGAAGTTTTTACGATAGTGTTTGCTCTGAGAAAACACTATCGTAAAAAAAAAAAAAATACTCTAAATGTAATATATTCAGAATACGAATATGTGAAATATACGGATCTGTGAAAAGTTCACATGCATAGGAATCCCGAAACACTAACGACTTTCTTTAGTTCAGGTACGAAACTTTTATTACCTTCTTGACTTTTAGGTTTTCGATACGAGGAGAGAGAGACACACAATTTTTACTACACTGACTGTTCCAACTGACCCAACAAACGCGCGGCACAACTCGTACACCCAACTGGACTCGCCTAGGTTCGGATCTCAACTCTCTGACCCAACAAACGCACGCGCATCCCGTCCCCACAAACTGGACTCACCTCGCCCAGCTTCAAATCTCAACTAACTGCTTTTTATCAAAAATCACCCAAAATCCTCAGCCCATCGCTTCCGGGCATGACGTCATTCACATCCCCAGTCTTATTTCCTATCCCGGGTTTTTATTATGACATCTGTTATTACTATATCCGCCCCGCGGTAGCGTGAACACCTGCGCTCAATGTGTGCCCCTACCTGTGCACTAAGCCGAATAGTTCTAAGCCTAACTAAACCGAAAGATAAGATATAACCAACGAGAAATGATAATATAAAAAAATCCTTCCGCAATTATATAACATAAACAGTAAAACCCTCATAAAAAAAAACCAATTTAATCCTTTCTAGCATTATATAAGCCCCAGAGTTTGATATGCCGTTAAACAAAACTCAAAGTAAAAAAAAAATTACAAGAAAAAAAAAATTTTATTGATGAATTTTTGAACAGGTGCTCGTGCAGAATTTTCCCGACCGTTTATTGCTATACACAATTATATGTATTGTCATTCCGTACAGCCCGGACAACTCTGAGTGACCCTTCTAGTTACAATATCTTATTTTCTTTTGAACAGGATGATAAAGACCTTGACGAATTGAAAAATAAAGTAGACAAAATGCTTGAAATGTCTGTAAGTAAAGTTTATTCTAATTGCTAAAAAACGTAGATAAGAATTTATTTGGCTTAGGAAGACCATCGATTAACGATGACGTTCTTCTATACTTAGATGTGTTGGAGAAGGATTATATTTTTCCAGACACAAGACAATCCCCCATCCATCAACCGGAGAATTTATTTATTTCTAATTATTCATTTATTGATTCTATTTTGTTTTTTGAGTAAGATTTTTAAAAAAAAGTGCTATTTGATTACTTGATACGTTTAAATGGTGAATTGGTTTGGGAGAATTAATTATATTTTTAAATGGTCAATTTGTTAGGGAGAATTAATCATACGTTCTAATGGTGAATTGGTTTGGGAGATTTAATTATACTTTTAAATGGTTAATTTGTAAGGGAGAATTAATTATACGTTTTAATGATGAATTGGTTGGGGAGAATTAATTATACTTTTAAATGGTTAATTTGTTAGGGAGAATTAATTATACGTTTAAATGGTGAATTGGTTTGGGAGAATCAATTATATTTTTAAATGGTTAATTTTTTAGGGAGAATTAATTATACGTTTTAATGGTGAATTGATTTGGGAGATTTAATTATACTTTTAAATGGTTAATTTGTGAGGGAGAATTAATTATACGTTCTAATGGTGAATTGATTTGGGAGATTTAATTATACTTTTAAATGGTTAATTGCTTTGGTAGAATTGATTTTACTTGTAAATGCTGAATAGTTCGTGGAGAAATGAATATACATGGTAAATATTCTCGGGAGAATTTATAATATGTTTAAATGGGTTTTGGTTTGGAAAATGAATTATATTTTCAAATGCTGAATTAGTTTGGGAGAATTAATTATGTGTTTAGACAGTAAATTTCTTAAGTAGACTTTAATTGGTAATTTTTCAGGGAGAATTAAATGAGGAAAGGAATTTTGACATTTCCATATATTCAGGAACGTTTATAAAGGTCTATAAATTAATTTCATTATTTTTTTAAGCCAATATCCTTGTAGGTAATTTGGTCAGGGAGGATTAATTATATGATTAAATGGGTAAACAAATCTCGACAATTTTATACGTTCAGGAACATTCTTCAATGAATATAAAATAGTTTCATCCTTTTTTTTAACCAATATCCTAGTAGGTAATTTGGTGGGGGAGAATTAATTATATGATTAAATGGGTGAACAAATCTCGACAATTTTATACGTTCAGGAACATTCTTCAATGAATATAAAATAGTTTCATCCTTTTTTTTAACCAATATCCTAGTAGGTAATTTGGTGGGGGAGGATTAATTATATAATTAAAAGGGTGAACGAATTTAAACAATCGTGCAGAATAAATGTATACAGTGTGTATAAAATAATTTAATCTTTTCTTAGACCATCATCCTTGTAGGTAATTATTTTAGGGAGAATTAATTATATATTTAAATGGGTGAACGAATTTAACACGTTCGGGAACGTTCTTAAAGGTGTATAAACTAATTTTATCGTTTTTTGAACCAATATCTTTGTGGGCATATTGAAAGAAATTGTGGTAGTTATAATTTACTGGTTATTGTTGGTGCTAGGAAGGATGTTTAATCGTACAGTCGAGGGTGACCCGAGGGCTCCTTTTTCAATAGCTACTACACCGAATTGTCGGAGAGTGTGTTATCCTTTTTCCTGGATTGCTCCATTTACCCTTGATTTGCACCTTATAATGTTGAGTATTAAGCAAAGAGGCATAAAATACCATTTTTTGACTCTTTGGTATAACTCGACCAAGGACTGAACCCTGATTTCCTGGACCATTGACGAATACTCAAACAATTATACCAATGGTCAGTATTCAACTCGTATACATAATTAAAAAATTTGATAGGTATATATATATATAATAATAGAACAAATGTTACAACAATTAACAACGTGTCCCAAAACAAATGAATTACGTATATTGTTCCACATACAAACATGTATGGTAGGAGATACAAAGAAGGGTAATGTAAATGTTTTACTTGTCCTCTGGGGTTTTTTTTATGGTGGGGTGAAATAAAGTACCTCACCGAAGTTGGGAACAACGCCTCCATTTTGTTTAACCAACAAAAATAAAGATCATAACCACTTTTTCGCTCAACGGACGTTGACTGAAAAAAAAGCACGTCTTCTCCTTTGGAAGAACGAATGCAAAAGAGAAAGACTTACGGGTCTAAATTTCTCACGTGACCAAAAGACGCGTGACGTGGGAAGGCAGACCCACAATCCAAGGGAAGATGATCATTCGTGTCTCCCTAAGATGCGTAATAGTTAATGTGGTCCTGCAAGACGAACGAATTTCAAAGATTCCCTATTCACATTTTATCTCCCCTTAATATTCTTTTTTTTATTTACAGAATGATTTGGGAGATAATGTGCTTCATGAAATCGTCCCGGAAGGCTCGAGCGACGAAGCACTAAAAGTAAGTGTTTCTTCGAAGTGTTCATTTGGGGAAATTACAATTAAAAGATTTCATCTAATTTGCTCGTTCTTCTTCTTCTTCTTCTACTTCTTCTTCTTCTTCTTCTTCTTCTTCTTCTTCTTCTTCTTCTTATTATTATTATTATTATTATTATTATTATTATTATTCCTAGCGAGTTTTTCACCCCATCGTAAGCTGATGGTCTTTCCCATGAGTCTGAATGACAACAAGTCTCCTCAGATCTCCAGGACTCTTCTCAGTATTTTAGCCGATTTCAACAATGCTGCCGTCTGAATGCATCCCATTCTTTCTCTGATTTCCCATTGTTTTAATCCCCTTTTTGGGGAAACCATTCTAAGTACACCAACTATCACTGTCACCCTACCATTTGATAGAATGATCAACTTTCAATTTCTTGCACTATTCCCAGTGGATAACCTTTCACACCAAGTCGTGTCTTGTACTTCTCTTGTAGTAGTTTTCTGCATTCACTTATTATATGATTATTATTATTGTTATTATTCTTCTTCTTCTTCTTCTTGTTATTATTATTATTATTATTACTGGAGACGTTGTATTTCTAATTCTATTTTGTCTCCACATAGCCTACATTTGCAATTCTCTTGCGTATTATCAATTTTTGCTTTAAAATAATTGGTCTTTGTTTTGTAAGTTTTCTCAAATCTCCAGGACTTTTCTCAGTATTCTGGCCGATCTTAATAATGCTTTCTTTTGGATGGTCTCCACTCGTCCCCTTATTTCCAAGTTCTCTAGTCCCTTTGATAATCCTTTGGTAACTGTACTGAGTACACTGATTACAATTGGTATCACCGTCATTTTTATGTTCTATAGTTTGTTTGTTTTTTGTTGTTTTTTTTTTTTCAGTTCTCTAGCAAGGTCTACGTACTTATCTCTCTTTTCGCTTTCTTTCGGTTTTACCCTGGGGTCAGTCAGAACGGCAAAGTCCACTATACGGCAATTTTTTTTTTTTTTTTTTTGGTTGGCGATCACTAGGTCTGGTCATCTGGCCGGGATTAGTTGATCCGTTCGTATATCAAAATCCCAAAGAATTTTGTTCGTTTCATTTTCTAGGACGGATTTTGGGTTTTGCATATGGCATTTGTTCGTATGGTCAAATTTAAACTTCTTGCACAATTCCCAGTGGATCACCTATTCCATCCAGTCGTGTCTAGTCTTACACTCTTTTTGTATTTATCATTATTATTACTATTAGTAGTAGTAGTAGTATTGCTATTAGTAGTTGTATTATTATTATTATTATTTTACTGTTACGAACGTTACGAACGCAGAGGAGTTACCGTAGCGTAATGGCTAAAGTACTTGACTCCGGCTTCGAAGTAAGTGAGTTCGAACTATAGACGCTCTATTACGTTCATTTTCGGGTTAATACCCCTAGGAAAGGTATGAATCCCCTTATACCCCCTCAGCTATGGTTTAAATAGCATCACTGCTGTTCTTCTTCAAAGATGGCTTTGGCATTAAATAACCCATGAAGGTTGATATGCCATTAAAGAAAGAAACCGTTGATATTCCATTAAAAAAATAGATCAAACCACACATTATTTGTGTTTTGTGAAATGCAACCGCCCCATCCCGGATTTGAACCCGGGTTGGCGTGTCCATTTTTCTTTTCCTCCGATATATTTGCCGATAGTAAGTTATTCGTAAACCACTCCTTTCTGATTATTTTCAATGTAATTTGTTAAAGTTGCCATGTCTTAAGATAAGGATATGTAGAGCGAAATTAGACGAAAGAAAATAAAACGCGTGTGCTTCTTGAAAAGGAGAATAGAAGATTAATTTTATTTTACAAAAAGGAGAGTTACACAAAACAACTGCTTGGGTTATCTAACTTGATTTACCTCTTTTTAACATAATTCTTCAAATTTCCAAATTTATTACAGCCTGCAGTAAAAAGGAAAAACAAAAAAGAACCGAAAAAGTCTTCAAAAAAATCTAAAGTAAGTTAAAATTCCAAAGAAAAAATTTTTTTACGAGTTTTGTATAATTTGGCGTTGCCGATTCAAAATAGACGTTTTAGCATCCAATGTTTGAGTGGTATGATCATTCATAGGAACTGCAGACGTATTCAAAAAAAAAAATTCTTTTTCTTGTCTTTAATTGTAACTGTCAGATTTTAATGTTATAAACGTTAAACATCAGGAGATGCCCGTGGTGTAATGGTTATCGTCGTAGGAAATGGATACAGCGACACGAGTTCAAATCCTGTACGAGGCTGCATTTCACATAGCACTAATACCCTTGGGAAAGGAATGAACCCAATTATTCTCCCTCCAGCTATGGGCAAATAGTAGGACAGACTGGTTCTTCAGCAACTAGTCTAGAAGGAAAACTCTGAATTCAAACCTGTTAAACTTCACTTGAAAAATTGACCTTGTGTCATATACTGCCCGAGTGGAGGGGTCGATAAATAGGGTAAATATATATTGTGTTGGTATATCAATATTAAAATGTAAATACATATTATGTATGTATTGTAAATATATATATATATACTAGCTCGTTGTATGGGTAGGCGCTAAAGGTATAATGGTGTAATAGCAATGAAAATGGACACGGTGACCTGATTTCAATGCCTGGACAAGTCTGTTTGCATTTTACATAAGTCATCTGTATGCAGATGTCTTGCCGTATCAATATAAGAGATAATATATATATATATAGTCATCCACAGACAGATCTGTTTCGTTCTATCAGAACTCATCAGTGTGGCTAGACAGTATCTTCCCGTAGCTGGAATCGAAACCCGGTTGACTCAAACGCCAAGCCAAAGCCTCTAACCATTCAGCCACTAGGAGACATTAGCTGCGAAGTAAATTTTAAACGGTTATGAATCACAATTACTATTGTTTACATACATCCATTCAACGTTTGCCGAGACCTCAATTCATCTACGAAGAGGCTTGCAATAGACGCTAATGGCAACACGATTACTTCTTCGCCAGAGAACTCAACCCCACGTGGGTAGGGGAGTATATATATCTCTATAGTCATATATGATGTGTATACGATAAGTTTCCAGACATTCTTTGTATGGGCATTTAAAATTGTCGTAGACTCTTGAAAATGTTATTGCTATACATCTTATGAGATGACTGACCAATTTTCATGATTTCGCGTTCAAATGAACAGCTACAGCAGGAATTGGAATACACCCTACTAAAGCCCTCATTGTCACAGCTGCTGAATTTAAAAAATGCAATCTGAAACTTTAGAAGAACGATATGCAATAAAATTCTGTTTTAAACTAGGAAAAAATGCCACAGAAACGTATAGAATGCTTCAGACTGCTTTTCGACCATCTTGCATGAATCGAACATCAGTTTTTGAGTGGCATAAGAGATTCAAGGAAGGCAGGGAGTCTGTGAGGGATGATGAGAGGTATGGGAGGAGTAAGGAAGTCAATACACCCCAGTTGATTGGCTAAATGGTTAGGGTTACGATGTTGAGGTTTTAAGGTAGTTTACAAAGAGATTCCTTAGGAAGAGGCCAGCACTCTTCAAATCGGGTCAGTGGCATTTCCACCAGGACAATGCACCAGTCTACAACTACATCCTTGTCACAGACTATTTCACCAAGATGGGTATCAATACAATTCCTCAGCCCCCCTATAGTTCAGACCTTGCTCCCTGTGACTTTTGGTTATTCCCTAAACTCAGAGGCTGTCGTTATGAGATAATTGAGGCGATGAAAGAGGCTCTGACGAAGGTCATTGACACGCTCACACGAGAAGACTTCCATTGGGCCTTCCAGAAGTTGTTTGAACGATACAACAAGTGAATTGTAGCCGGAAGAGATTACTTCGAAGGGGACTAGAGTTTCATGTGTGACTTCCTAACTCCTCCCACACCTCTCATCATCCTTCATCAATAAAAATGCCCATACGAAAAAAGTCTGGAAACTTATCGTATGCATACGATAAGTTATAATATATATATATATATATATATAATTTTTTTGTTGGTCCAATGAGACAAAAATACTTTGAAAGGAATAGGTACACAAGTGAATTTGTTTTTAGGTTAATAATGAATAACGTAAAAACAAATTCTCTTGTGGATCTATTCATTTTAAAGTATATATATATATATATATATATATATATATATATTGTTTTTAAAAGTGTGTGCATAATAGAATATTTTGAAAGCGATTATAATATTTCAAAATCCTAAAAGGCTGTTTTATATAAGCCCTCAATGTATGCCGTCCTCGCGAATTTAAACAATGAATTTCAGTTATCAATACCGGAAGGCTTGCTTCTAACAAAGAATAAACCTGAGTTGGATATCCAAAAACCATTTTATGTACCATTAGTTTTCAACAACCCCATTGGACCACGTGAAAAAAACATTATTACTCACAACTCGTCTGGCTTTCGGCAATTTTTTTTATCAGTTTTCTTCCCCCTTCCAGGCTTTTCCGATGGACAATATTCCAGGTTAGTTTCCTCCGATGCAAACTTTGTTATCACTCACATAATTCTTTGAAGAGAACTGACCGAAAGAAAGGGTGCCCCTTTTTTTAGGATTTTAAAATACTTTAATCGTTTTCCAAATATTTTATTATGCGCACACTTTTAAAAACAATATTTAAATTTTGTACCTACCACAAAATCTTTATATATATATATATATATATATATATATGAGGCATATTTTGATGGGTACATTTGTGTTATGTCTAAGCTGTTCATAATTTTATTTTGTATATCAGCGTCGTTGATTTTATTAAGTAAGTCTGCAGAGTTTATAACGTTTGAGGGTCTAATTATGCCGAGTAAACGGATGAATATTAAGGAGGTGCCAGTGGTGTAATGGTTATCGTGGTAGGAAATGGACACAGCGACACGAGTTCAAATCCTAGATGAGACTGATTGCATTTCACATAGCACTAATATCCTTGGGAAAGGTATAAATCCAATTATGCTCCCTCCAGCTATGGGTAAATAGTAGGGCAGACTGGGTTCTTTAGCCTTAGTGAGGCAACTAGTCTAGGAGAAGGAAAACTCTGAATTCAAACCTGTTAAACTCTGCTTAAAAATTGACCTTGTGTCATGTCCTGCCCGAGCGGAAGGGTTGGTAAACATGGATTAATATTTTAGCTATGGCGCGAGATATTTTGTGATACCTCTCCCCCAACTCAGCACAATCAGCCCCCCAAACGTTATAAACTCTGCAGACTTAATAAAATCAAGGACATTGATATACAAAATGAAACTACGAACAGTTTTGATTTGGGGGTGGGAGTATGTTGTTTGCTGAATATTTTGGCCCCACAATTTATGTTGGTTCATTATTAAAAAGAAAACGAAGTAAAACGATGTAAAACGACGTGAACAAAATAACATTCAAAACAAAGAAGTACAAACAAAATTAAATTTTAAATAATAAAAATACATAAAAATGACACATTACAAAACATTACGAATATTCAAATATAGTCGGTTAAATATTCCTGTTAAAATGTTTTTTGAAGTTGTTGATTCATATCAATGCTCTTAACAGGATGGAAACAAATTTATATTTCTAATGTGAGGGAATATTGGTTTAAAAAAAGACATCGATACGCGGCTAACGAAGGCATGGACAGCTATCGATAAGCTATCGATCATATGGAAATCAGACCTGACCGATAAAATGAAACGCAGTTTCTTCCAGGCAGCGGACGTGTCGATACTGCTGTATGGATGCACCACTTGAACGCTAACAAAACGGCTGGAGAAGAAGCTAGACGGCAATTACACAAGAATGTTGAGAGCAATATTGAATAAGTCCTGGCGGCAACACCCCACACAGCACCAACTATACGACCACCTGCCTCCCATCACGAAAACTATCCAAGTTAGACGAACCAGACATTCAGGACACAGCTGGAGAAGCAGGGACGAGCTCATAAGTGATGTACTCCTATGGACCCCCACATATGGCCGGGCAAAAGCTGGACGACCAGCTCAAACATACATTCAGCAGCTATTTGAGGATACAGGATGTAATCCCTGAAGACCTGCGAGAGGCGATGAACGATAGGGAGAAGTGGCGAGAGAGGTTCTGGGATATCCGTCCTAGAAGCACGACATAAGGATGATGATATATATATATATATATATATATATATATATATATATATATATATATATATATATTTACTAATCTAATATCTACCAGCATTCACGGTACCAGAAAAAAAAACCCGCCAGGAACAAGAGATAAAAGTATCTCGAATCACCGCCCGGGGGAAAAAGAAAAAAATATTATAGGTCAAAAAGATAGAAAAGGCCAACCTCGTCAGACCCCTTGAAAAAAATCAAGGGATACGCTGTCAGTTGGTCAAAAGAAAACTAAAAACCTTCCGCGAATCTTGCAATGCTATAATTACAAGAGTGCTCAACACGAGTGGAGCCAGTTATAAAATTAACTTAAATCGCGAGTCGGAAATCTTCTACTAGAGTTTCACCTTATCGGATCATCAGGAAGTCTAAGCCCAACTTAGTTGGGCTTAGACTTCCTGATGATCGCGGAAGGTTTTAGTTTTCTTTTGACCAACTGACTGCGTATCCCTTGATTTTTTTCAAGGGGTCTGACGCAGTTGGGATTTTCTTTCTTTTTGACCTATGATATTTTTTTCTTTTTCCCCCGGGCGGTGATCATCGGATCATCAGGAAGTCTAAGCCCAACTAAGTTGGGCTTGTTGGGCTTAGACTTCCTGATGATCCGATAAGGTGAAACTTTAGTAGAAGATTTCCGACTCGCGATTTAAGTTAATTATATATATATATATATATATTCAATCAAGTTTTGTTAAAGACAATAGAACACTGTTTATTATTTTTAATTTCATTTTTTCAAGACTCCTTGTTATTTTTCTAGTGTCGGTATCAATGATAGTAAAGGAATTGTCCCATGTTATCTGTTATATCTTTTTGTTTTTGACTCATTCAAGAAGGCTTCTGCAAAAGAAAAGACTTCCCCAGTTGTAATAAAATCAGAATCTGATGAAGAAATACTCGCTGCAGTAGAAGAAACGCATTTGTCGTCAACTCCACCATTGTCATCTCCATCATCTTTTGAAGAAGAATTATTTCCATCTCCACCGGTTGCAGAAGCCTCACCAGCCCACACAACGGTAAGTCTAACTCGTCATTAAAAAAACACTTTAAATCAATGATTATCCAACTTTTTTTGGCCTATTCATTTTCCGAAGAGTATTCGAGGTACTTATAGCGCAACGGTTATCGACGAAAGAAGTGTGTGTGTCTGGTAGGGGGGGAATAATTCGGCAGAGTAGGCTATTTAACGATACGATGGCAACCGGTCTAGGAGAAGGAAAACTCTGAATTTCAACTGGTTGTATACCTGGATAGGGATTGGCTTCCCAAAAATTACTACTGATGGAGATTTTTTTCCGGGGAACCTGAGAATTAGCCAAAATTCCAATGACACAAAATATTTAAAAAGAAGAGAAATTAAAAAAATTTTCTTTGTCGATAATTCAAAATTAAAATTGACTTTTTTTCAACCAACGAGAGTAGATTACATTGCTCTAATTCCGTTTACCGTAATTTCGTTTACGATAATTATGTTAACAATAATTCCGTTAAACGTTGTCCGTTAACGATAATCCCGTTAACGATAATTCCATTTACAATCATTCAGTTAATCGTAACTCCATTCATCATAATTCCGTAACCCTAATTCCGTTAACCGTAATTTCGTTTACCATAATTCCGTTAACAATAATTTCGTTTACCATAATTCCGTTAACCCTAATTTCGTTTACCATAATTCCGTTAACCGTAATTTAGTTTGCCAAAATTTCCGTTAATCGTAATTCCGTTAAGTATAATTTAGTTTGCGATGATTCCGTTAACCGTAATTTCGTTAACCAAAATTCCCTTTATCGTGATTCCATTAAACGTAAATCCCTTTACCATAATTCCGTTAAACGTAATTCCGTTTACAGTAATTTCCTTTACCTGAATTCCCTTAATCTTAATTCCGTTTTCCATAATTCCGTTAACCGTAATTCCGTTTACCATAAGGGGATTGAACCTACAACCTCTATATGATTTCACTAAGAAGTACTTTAACCAAAGGTCTATAACCGTTACGTATCCTACTGCACATTGGTCATCTGTTTGCGTGTGCGTGCATGTGTATGTGAGGCACAAGGCCGTATGAACGGGGTACCCAGTGAACTTAGAACTCACTTTTGAAGGTTTCCTAGTCTAGCTTGTTAACCATTACACCACCCGAGATGGACTTGAAATTTTTTTTATTAAAATGGGTTTATCCCATTATGTTTTTTTTCGGAAAGAGGATTTTGGCACACACACACACACACACACACGTACACACTAATACACACATACCTACATGCATATACACATATGCACGCATACACACACATTAATACGTACACGCACACACATACCTCCGCATACAAACACACACGCGCACACATACGCATATACATGAATACGCACGCGCGCATACACACACATATATACCCGCACACACATAAATACGTATACACACGTACACACGCATGCAAGTATACGTATATACCAGTGGCGACTCTAGCCTATTTTTGCTACTCGTGCCCCCCCACCCCCACCCGCTGTCAACTTCAGTTTCCAACCCGTGGTCCGTGGACCCAAAGTAAGTCATCATAGTTGCTACTGCGTGATTCTCCATTGTATAGCACAGATTGACAAACCTACCTTGCATGGTGTTTTTTTTTGTAAACAATCAAGATACTATATAATTTGTAGTCTTGTTAATACAGTAGATAAGATAATTTTTTTTCCTTTCAAAAGTATAGAAGAAAAGAGAAGATGTTCATTACTATGACGAGATAAATATGTTTATTAGAATAAAGAAACTGATGACAATATACACAGACACAGCTAGTAGTTTCAATTTCGCTTAAAATAAAGATTATTTGTTGAAAATGTATTCAAATAAACAAATTTTAGTTACAGAATGTAATATATGCAACATTCATTAAAGAAATAGAGATCTGTTAGTGAAAAAACGAATTAAAACACGCCGTTTAACCAACATTTACCATCGCGATGATGATGACGTCGGCGACTGCTCTAATCTGCTATCCGCTCTCTCTCTCTGTCCCTCTCCCTCTTCCCAATATATCTATCAACAGTCGCACGTGCTAAGATTTTTTAGCACGGTGTTAGGGTTGCTCTTGCTATTGGCTACAGCTAAAAGCGTATTTCTCTAACATTACTGTTATTATAAGGGTCTATATGGGATGTTCAATGAATCTGACGGTGGCCGGACAAAGACCATCCGTTCAAAACAGCATCGTTATATTATTCCCAGATATATTTATCAACTTTTGGCTACTTAGTTATCGAAACTTGAATAGGTACGTAATTTAATCGAGATCAGACTAAGTATGTTTGCTTGAAATTAATGGATGATTTTTAATCCATTTTGAATAACATTGACTGAGTTATTGGTCGTGCCGGGCACGAGTAGCACTAGTCCCGTCTCCGCCCCTGGTATATACACATACTGTAATGAATTTGGACCCTGGGGATACTCATAAATATAGATTCTCTCTCTCTCTCTCTCTCTCTCTCTCTCTCTCTCTCTCTCTCTCTCTCTCTCTCTCTCCGTCTCCCTTTTTTTCTCTCACAAACCAGCGGAAGTAAACGAGACCATTGAAGAGTTGAATTCGGGTCAAAGTCACGTGCTGATCGATTGACGGTCAAGTTTCCCTAATATGGGTGCATGAATTGGCGAGCAGCACCTAGTAACTAACAAGCGACCGATTTGAAAGCTGGATGCCGATTGGCCAACTTGCCCACGTGATACGAGGCAGCGGAAAGGTCGAATCCGAAAAGAGGAAAAATCACACAAGGCAGTTGGCCAAAAGACCCCGTAACAGACAGACGTGTCTCTGGTACAAAGAATAAACTGTCTTCCCCGGGCCAGCTCATATGGGAAGATTAAAATGCCGTCAGAAAAAGATAAGAAACGTGTGACAATTTTCTTTTTCGACTGACAACGAGAAAAATCAAAGAACAAGAAGAAGATGTACAAAGAAAGAAAGAAAGAAAGAAAAAGTGAAAGAATGGGAAAAAGAAAGAAAGAAAGAAAGAACTGAAAGAAAGAAAAAGTGAAAGAATGGGATAAACAAAGAAACAAAGAGAAATGGCTTGCCTTGTCCCCAGCATAAGACGATGGATTATGAAGATAAAGAATGACCTGTTGAACATTCTGGAGAAAGGGAGAAAGAAAAATTCATGGTCGATGAAATGTGACACCAGAAAAAAAAGAAAAGAGTGAAAAATTAACGGTCGGTGAAACACAACGATCAGAAAAAAAGATATATATATATATATATGTGTGTGTGTGTGTGTGTGATTTTAAAAAAGGAGAGAAAGGGAGAAGTAAGATAAGCTTTTATTTTAATGTTTTTTTTGTTGTTCTTTTTTTCGCTTACCCTGTTCTTACCACACCCAATACACATCAAAAGAATTTTTTTGCACACATCATCACAAGAAAATTCTAGGTGAATTGTCCCCAAGTTGTTAAAACATAAACCTTTTTACTTTTGTTGCTAAGACTATCTTACTTTTTATGCATACCTTTTTTTGGTGTGGGGGGTGATAATAAAATAATTTGTATTCTAAATTGTGCATTTTCGTGTTGTCTTCATTTTCGGCTGGTTTGAAAATCTCTCTGTCATAGTTTTCCCTATTCCTTTGTAGTTGAATGATATCCCGAAATAAAATATTATCCGACCTTATACCAGCAATACGCTTGGCGTATTGCTGGTATAAAAGGGTCGAGACTATAAGCTTGTCCCCTTCACCGACAGTAAACCGGTCGGAGAAGTTTCGTAACAATACGTACACACACATATATTTACATACACATACACACATACACGTGCGTATGCACATATACATACACACCCGCATACATACATCGTATATGTGCAGGTGTGCATACGTATACACAAGTACACACTCACATGCATACATACAGATACCCGCCCGTGCACATGCATACACACCCATAAGCATACATATACATACGTGCACATACCCATACGCTTACACACATACGCAGGCAAGCATACACACACAAAAATACACAACCGCACACAGATATATGAACGCATACATACGTATGCACACATACACACCCACACGTATGCATACACATACATACATAAATACCCACATACACACGCAAACACACCCCAACACAGCCATACACAAACACACACGCATGCATGCATACGCACATACATACACACCCGCACACACTCATATACACCTGCATGCACACGTATACACATACACACGCTTGTGAGCATACGCTTATAGATGACCCATGTGCAGAAGGATATCCGTTTGGTTAAAGCGCTTTGAAGTGAAGTCATTTAGTGGTTGTTGGTTCAAACCTAACTACAGGTAGATAGCGAAGAATAATTACAACAGCTTAACACAAATACCCGGTGATAGTTAAAGGAATTAGAATAATCTACCCGGGTGCATTAAATAAAGGATTCAGTTCGAAGTTCTGGGTAGAGTCCTGAGTTCGACACGAAACACCTGAAGAAGACCGAAGGACACATCGGCCGAAACTTTGGGAATATTATAATAAAGATAAAGACAATAATTCGAATTCTCAAAATGATAAAAATGATCAAACTTTATCTCAGAAATTTCGCCCAAAAAATAACAGGAGGTTGAGTTGAAACAGACTTTTTTTTTAATGTATTATTTTTTGTAATTACCGGGCCATTGGCCTAACGAGTTGAATATTCGCCAATGGTCCGGGAAACCGGGGTTCAAACCCAGATCGAATCATACTAAAGACTCAAAAATGGTACTTGATGCCACCTTGCTTAACACTTAGCATTGTAAGGTGTGGATCAAGAGTAAAGTGGAACAATCCAGGGAATGGAGCGGCGCCCTCCCCTACACCTCAGTGTAGTAGCTGTTGAAAAGGGAGTCTTCGGGTCACCCTCGACTAAGGTTGACTATTTTTCGTAATAAGCTTGTAGAAGCGTGTTTGTGTGGATGGCTGCTCAAACCAAAATCTTGTTCTTTGTTCAAAATTTTTGGAATGTCATTGTTTTTCTTTTCTTTTATTTTTCTTTTTTTTTTCAAAAATTATTTAAAGTTTTTTATTGTTAAAATAGTTCAAGATGAATTTACTTTTGAATCCCATTTATTAACAGGAAGATGAAAAATCTCAAATACGTCAAGAAAAAGAATCAGATGTAAGTGAAAACTATTTATTATTTTTTGACAGAATATGTCATCTTTTAAACCAGAATGTAAAAAATGGAACCTTTTATTCAAGCAATTATACGTTTTCGGGTGACTATTTTTATTTAATAATACAGGTATACCTCGCTTTAAGTTGGCAATTCGTTCCAGGGCCCTCGTGGCGTCATAGTTAAAGTGCTGAATTGTGACCTTGAAGTAAGCAAGTTCAAACTCCAGTTGCGCTATTACATTCACTTTCGGACAAATATTCTAGGGAAAGGCATGAAACCCCTGATCTCCCAGCTATGGGTTTCATCGTTCCACTTCTATTCTTCGACAATGATGGCTTTGGCATTAAATAACCCACAAAGTTTGATATACCATTAAATAAAGAAACCTAACCAAATGTAAACTGCTGTCCTTCTACAAGAATGTCTTTGGCATTAAATAACCCACAAAGGTTGATATACCATTAAATAAAGAAACCTAACCAAATGTAAACTACTCTCCTCCTACAAGGATGGCTTTGGCATTAAATAACCAACAAAGGTTGATTTGCCATTAAACAAAAAAAAGCAGACCAAATTTTTCTATTGGACCTCAAGTCGAAGAATCTGTTCTGTATTTCAATAACGGGATCCAAGTAGAATTTGGATTCCTTACAAGACATCCTGTTTAAATGGAATTCAAATAACTTCTAATTTGCATATGCGAGGGTCATTAAATAAATAAAGGGAATTTTTTAAAGCAAGATACATTTTTCTTTCAGAATTTTTTTCCATAAATGTAAATTCTACCATGGGATTGGTTGATAGCAAAAATTTTAATCTCACAAAAATATTTGTTTTGAGACTATTCAAAATGGTGGCAAATAAAACAAAAGCCCTATTATCAAATTTGGCTTGGTTTGGTTTCTTTCTTTAATGGCATATCAACCTTCGTGGGTTATCTAAAGCCAAAGCCATCCTTATAGAAGAATAGAAGTGATACTACTTAACCTACAGCTGGGATGATAAGGGTTGGTTTCTGGTTTCTTTGTTTAATGGCATATCAACCTTCGTTGGTTATCTAAAGCCAAAGCAATCCTTATAGAAGAATAGAAGTGATACTACTTAACCTACAGCTGGGATGATAAGGGTTGGTTTCTGGTTTCTTTGTTTAATGGCATATCAACCTTCGTGGGTTATCTAAAGCCAAAGCCATCCTTGTAGAAGAACTGCAGTAATACTACTTAACCCCTTGTTGAGAGGATAAGGGGGTTCATACTTTTCCCAAAGATATTAATATGAAAGTGAACGTTATAGCACAACTGGAGTTTGAACTCTTTATCAAATTTTGGATAGCTGAGAAGTAAAAACTTTTGGAAATTTACAGAAGAATCTGTAATATATATGGAGAAACATGTTTTAGTCTATGAAGTAGAAATACTGACTCTCCGGTAAAGAAAAAAGTTCCTGGCACAGCAATCATTTAAAAAGGTCATGCTGAAAGTCTTATGGGACATGAAAGAACCCTTCACTTTTGATTTCTTTGAGAAAGGTGGCTCTGTAAATAGCACTTCCTACTGCCAACTTCTTTGGCAATATTTCACCTTATTTATTGAATGACCTTCGCATATACTTAAATTGAGATTTAAGAATATTAGTGTTTCAGAAAAACTGGTTAATTAAAAGAATATTACTCCTCCAAATCATTTTTTCATCCTTTGATGACAATTTTTCTTTTTATTTGATAAACTCTACTTTCTCGAAAAGAAACAGCCATTGTCGCGGTCAATCTCAACTCCACAAAGATATGACGTGAGTAAATCATTTAATTTTCTTTTGAATTATATTGGTGTGGAATCTTTTCATGTTTGAAGGACATTGTAATGTACAGTGAGTCTAGAGATCTCAAACACACAGGCTGTATGTAACACAGGGCCAAAATGTTGCATCTGAAAGAAAGGAGTCTGCAGAAAAAAAACCATTTAAACTCGAAATTTAAGGAAGAAAAATAGTAGTCGTTTTCATTCACTTGGACTACAGCGGGTTGCAGCTCAAAAATTCGTTTCATAGCGTTCTTCCTCTCTCCTCTTCTTGGTGGCGACTGCGGGTGTCGTGGTAGCCGGCTTGTTGACACGTTCCTGTCAGTCGTATCGTGGCAGGCTGGATATGCACGGGTCGGGGTCTCCTGAACCTCTGACGCACCTATTTAGAAACCTGCCTTGAACTCCCTAAAATCTCGTGACTTGATTTCTTATATAGAGATTGGGGGGGGGACAATTTGAAGCTTCCAGAATGTTCGGTGACACTAGTGAAAACGATAGTGAAACACGTGAAATGTCATATAAAAATTACGCCTGAACTCTGCAGGTCATTCTACCCGCACGCGCTAGGTTCGTGACATTTTTCACTGATTGATGACAGCCGATGTGCTCGCGAGTTCTCAACGACAGCGCCAGTCTGTAATATTACATCTAACGGCAGCACAATTTTCGAGGCAAATATTTTTAAAAAAACTTGATAATTTGTCCCTTATCTCTGACTCGGAGTATGATCTAACATAATATTTCAGTCGCTTTCACTACAAGATCAAAAGCTGAAAAGTAGAAATAATGTGTATTATTTTTTCAATGGCCGATGAGTTTTGCAGACGACAAACGTTCACCTGTAAGGCGAAAACAGGTTTAGGAAATCAACTGTTTTACATACTAAAAAAAGAGTTTATTTTTTAGCAAAAAATTAGAGAAGTTGTTATTGTTGTATATTCACAACCATGATTATATCAATAACAACAGTACATAAACAAATGTAGATATAGGCAAATACAAATGCAGGCGGGACTCCGTTGTTCAGATACGAACCGCATTTATAAACTTCTGACTTCAGTTCTTCGACACGAGGAGAGAGACACAATTCTTAAAAGTCTTTCGTAGTCATACTATGCTAACTACATCTTTCAATGACCGAAATCCAACTCTATGCCCCAATGGCAGGAACTCAACTATCGTCTTCCATGGTCCAACCTCAAAATCCCAACTGCCCGGTCGGACCCCAACTTCTCAACACCATGGTCGGAATTCAACTCTATGGCAGAGAAATCTATTCTCTGTCCCAATGGCAGAAGCCCAATTGTCTGCCTGCATGGTCCACAGTTAACTTCCAACTGACTCTTTTTTAAAATCTTCAAATTCTCAAGACCATCGCTTCCGGGCATGACGTCATTCACACTCCAGCCTGATTTCCTATCTGGGGTTTATTATGACAATAGTGATTGTCATATCCTTTGCGAGCGTGCGTAAACTGTCACCAATGCTATGCACCTGAACTAAGAACCGAATAGTTCAAAGATCAACCAAACTGAATGATAAAATATAATTAACGAAAAATGATTAATATAAAAATAATTCCTTAATAATATAACATTATTTTTGTGTTGGTATTTTTGCCTTTACTGTCCAATCGGCGCCTTTACGCTCGTTTTAAAATTTCTTCGAGAATTGGCAGACGACAATATTTGATTTGCTACGAAATATTTGAAGGATCAAAAAACCCAAAATAATTGAAGAAATTTTTCCTTTTCTGGTTGTTTAGAGTCAATTTTAAACCAGTTCGAATCCTTGATAAATAATCACCTTTTTTTATTTCATTTCGAGCCGACATCAATCTTACGAATCAGCGAAGAAAGAGATATTTCTTCAGTAGCAATGGATTTATTCTGAACTTACTAAAAAATCTTTTGGCTTATTTCTTTTGAGTGAAAAGTTATATTCTTTTCCTTAAAGAAAGCATTTAATTTCAACAGTACTTAATTATTTTAGATTGAACGAATATTAAATGATATTGGCATGGGGAAGGTGTACCTGAGATGACAGGCAACTAACACCCACAACAGTACACAAAGAAATTCATTTTGTTTCATATCGTGAAAAGAGGTAGATATATCAAATAATATTAGCATGGGGAAGGTGTATCTGAGATGACAGGCAACTAACACCCACAACAGCACACAAAGAAATTCATTTTGTTTCATATCGTGAGAAGAGGTAGATATATCAAATAATATTGGCATGGGGAAGGTGTATCTGAAATGACAGGCAACTAACACCCACAACAGAACACAAAGAAATTAATTTTGTTTCATCTTGTGAGAAAAGGTAAGATATGTCAATTGATATCGGCATGGGGAAGGTGTATCTGAGATGACAGGCAAATAACACCCACAAAAGAACACGAGGAAATTAGTTTTGTTTCACAACGTTAGAAGAAATTGATTTGTCAATTGATATTGACATGGGGAAGGTGTACCTGAGATGACAGATGATACAAATAGAAAAATCATAGAAAATGTTTGAGAGTATAATAAATAGAAATCATATCTGCTATTTCTTTAAAAATGTTAAAACTTTGAATTTTGCATTTGTTTTCTCTATTTTAATTTTCTTCATAGTGTTACATAATGAATAGGTCACCAATTAATTTTGTAAGGTAAGAGTATAATTCAAAATATATGAATTGAGAAGTTAACTTGTCATTCGTTAGAAGACCCAAGGAAAATAACCGGATATATGATAGACAAGACCTGATCCCTGTCTGTTCTTTTTAGCAGTTCTCTGATTGGTTGGTTAAGTCATGAGAATGGGTCAGTTAGGTAGAGTTGAGGAGAGTAGTCCGGGGGACCATAATGAACAAGACGCCTAAAATGGCTATTTCTCCAGCCGTGCAGTTGATGTGGGAATTTGGGTGAATAGGGACATTGAAATTCAAAGTCTTTGTGTCCATTTATAAGAACAGAAGTGGACACAAAAACCAAGATAAAGCACAAGACCACCAGAAGAAGTCCCAGAGAGAAGACCAGAAATTCCTACTTGATAGATAAGAATAAGAAAACGAATAAGGCGTATAAGATAGATAGATAGATAGATAGATAGATAGATAGATTATTTTCCAAATAAGTAGGTTGCTGATTAAGAAGACTACATTTTGGAATAGAAGATTTTATTCAAATTGGCAGAAGTCCATTTGGCCAAAAAACAGGATGTAAGACTGATATTGATGAGTTCAGGTCGCTTATTAATTTTGTAAGGTAAGAGTATAATTCAAAAAGTTAGACGAACCAGACATGCAGGACACCACTGGAAAAGCAGGGACGAGCTCATAAGTGATGTACTCCTATGGACCCCCACAGCAGCTATGTGAGGATACGGGATGTAGTCCTGAAGACCTACCAGAGGCGATGAACGATAGGGAGAAGAGGCGAGTGAGGATTAGGGATATCCATGCTGACGACACGACATGATGATGATGATGATGATTCAAAATATATGAATTGAAAATTTAACTGGTCATTCGTTTGAAGAGCTAAGGAAAATAGCCAGAGATATGATAGACAAGACCTGATCCCAGCCGGTTCTTTTTAGCAGTTCTCTGATTGGTTGATTCAGTTGTAACAACGGGTGGCTTACTTAGAGTAATTTGAGTAGATAAAAAACGGACGCCTAAAATGACTATCCTTATTTATCAACCCCTCCACTCGGGCAGGATATGACACAAGGTCAATTTTTAAGCGGAGTTTAACAGGTTTGAATTCAGAGTTTCCTTCTCCTAGACTAGTTGCCTCACTAAGGCTGAAGAACCCAGTCTGCCCTACTATTTACCCATAGCTGGAGGGAGAATATTTGGATTCATACCTTTCCCAAGAGTATTAGTGCTATGTGAAATGCAATCAGTCTCGTACAGGATTTGAACTCGTATCACCGTGTCCATTTCCTACGATGATAACCATTACACCACGGGCACCTCCTAAAATGACTATCTCTCTAGCCGTACGGTTTACTTGGATCCTTAAAATGCGTGACAATAAAATTAAAGCTCTTTTAAATCGTGGCTCCTTTTTATCTGACCATCTCCTCTTATACATACAGGATTGAATTAATGGTTCCCGCACAAAATATATACGGTCACAAATACACTCAACATACTCACGCAAATATGTCTTGGCCCCTATATGGACATACACATACATATACATACATATACCTATGGTCAACTCGCAACCATACTCATATGAATACACACGCACGAATATGCACACACACACACATACATATACTCACACCTACGCATGTGTCTACACACATGCATATTTCTGTAACGCTCACATCTGCATAAAAAGAAGAGAAAATAATTGATAGACAATTTAACAAATGAATAAATATTTCATTCAACCAAAATAACAAATTAATAGAAAATAAGATAAACAAAGATTGTTACTATACGTAACACTACCGGCCAAGCTATTACTGAAAGTCTTTTTCGATGAAGTCAAACCGATTGATTGTCATTCGACTAATGTCCTTTCGACTAACGTTCCATCCTAAACTGCATGGTACCTCTACCGACGTTATCTAGAGGCCCGCCACTTCCGACTACTGGTGATCAGTGTTTAATCACCAATCTCGCTTTATTTTTATATGACATATATACGTATAGGTAACTGCATATACTACCACACCAGGGTCAAGATTGTTACAACGGCGACCCGAGATCGGACCCTGGACAAGATTGTTGGCACTTCACATAGCGCTAATACACTTCGGAGAGGTATGAACCACACTAGTCTCGTTCCAGGCAGACTGGGTTCTCTAACCTTGGTATAACAACAGATCTAGGAGAAGGAAAAACTCTGAATTCAAACCTGTTAAAAATTGACCTTGTGTCACATCCTGCTCGTGTGTGGGGGGACAGATACAGATTATCGTTGGTATGTTTGTTTTCATTGAAAAATAAATAGCAGCTTATCAGCTACATTGCAGATTAGCATTAAATGCAGTGGAAATAATGTCTCTCCCTAATTTCATTTTTGACCCGCAATACCTCTCTTCAAGGACGTAAAAACCCTTTTGATTCTTTGAGTCTGTGACCCTTGATCTATCTTATTTCTTATATTTCTGGCTCAACCAAAGAAAACCGAACCCAAGCATCCAGATGTTATCGAGAATTTACAAAAGAAAGTCAACAGGGTTTTGCAACTTATGGTATGTACGAAACTTTTTTACTTTTCGAAATTTCAAAGGAAATAATTGGTTTGTTTTATGGCATATCAAACTTTGTGGGTTATTCAATGCCAAATCCTGTTCATACATATATTAGATATATGATTTGTAAACACATTTTGTTGATACACACAGTTAACTGATCAAGCAGTTCTATTTCTAACAATTCAATTTAGCACAAATCAAAAAAGTTAAATGGTTCAAAGTATTGCTATCACTAACAATTCAATCAGTTCGACCCATATATAGGGCCCTATCAAATGCTACCACTCCGGGCAAGAGAGAACCTGTGAGCAATGGTTATGAAGGTTTACTCAACATTTCCAAAATCTCCACCAAAATGAAATCAAACCCAGTCGGCTGGAGTTGTAAAATACACCGACTGCATCTCTGCAGAGGGGTAAAACTCCCTCCTCACGAGTCTCCTAGATATAACTTTAAACCATCTGATAGTGAGGCTTCAGGAATGCTGGAGCTTTGGGGAATGTGGAGTACTCCTTCATTGCCATTACTCCCAGGCCCGCTGTGACCTGGAATGGTAGCACCTGAAAAGGGTTCTATCTATGAATCAAATAGAACTCGGTCCCATTTAAACTGAGTGCAAACAAACGACTTATGCTGAATTGAATTGTTAGAAATAGAACTGTTTGATCCTTTAACTGTATATAGACAAATGACTAATGTTAAATTATGACTGTTGTATAGCAATACTTGAAACCATTTGTCTGTGAACAAAAAAGACCGCTGGCTCTCAGCAGAGAGGTAAGGCACGCACACACACACCCAATGAGTGTCCCAGATATGACACTAAACAATCTGATGGCTCCAGTAACGCTGGAGCTCTGGGGAATGCAGAGTACTCCTTCATTGCCATCACTCCCAGGTCCACTTTGGCCCGAAGTGGTAGCACCTGATAAGGTCCTATCTATTGGTCAAATAGAGCAGTTTTATATTTAAACTGTGCGAATAAAAGATTTATGTTAAACTGAATTGTTTAAAATATAATTGTTTGATCATTTAACTATGTGTAAACAAATGACAAACGTTTAATTAAATTGTTTGTGGTAAGTTGCAATACGTGAAAACTTTTGACTATTTGTAAATAAATGATTAACAGTAAATATACTTTATCCATATCAGGTAGAAATAAATGAAAACTGTAAAAAAAAAATAAAGCTCAGATTCATTTAAACATATTATCTATAAAATGTGTTTGCAAATTTAAAATGTATATATAAAGAGGATTTGGCATTAAATAACCTACAATGGTTGATATGCCATAAAACCCAAGCAAACTAAATCATATATGTTTAATATATATGTATAAAGAAGATTTGGCATTAAATAACCTACAATGGTTGATATGCCATAAAACACAAGCAAACCAAATCATATATATTTAAAATATATGTATAAAGAAGATTTGGCATTAAATAACCTACAATGGTTGATATGCCATAAAACCCAAGCAAACTAAATCATATATGTTTAATATATAAGTATAAAGAAGATTTGGCATTAAATAACCTACAATGGTTGATATGACATAAAACCCAACCAAAGCAAATCATATATATTTTAAATATATGTATAAAGAAGATTTGGCATTAAATAACCTACAATGGTTGATATGCCATAAAAGCCAACCAAACCAAATCATATATATTTAATATATATGTATAAAGAGGATTTGGCATTAAATAACATACAATGGTTGATATACCATAAAACCCAACCAAACCAAATCCTATATATTTAATATATATGTATAAAGAGGATTTGGCATTAAATAACCTACAATGGTTGATATGCCATAAAACCCAACCAAACCATATATATTTGATATATATGTATAAAGAGAATTTGGCAATAAATAACCTACAATGGTTGATATGCCATAAAACCCAACCAAACCATATATATTTGATATATATGTATAAAAAGAATTTGGCAATAAATAACCTACAATGGTCGCTATGCCATAGAACCCAACCCAACCAAATCATATATATTGTTCATCTTTATATATATATATATATATATATATATATATATATATGTATATACGCAAGGTATTCATAGGATGAGTTTATTCATAGTTGAATATTATGTCAAGGTTAAAGGTTTCAGTTATTTTAAAGATCAAACCATCATCAGGGCAATGTTAATAAGTAAGGGAGCATCTTCTGAATTATATTTGAATTTGAATATATTTGAAAATAGGAAAAACACCAACAATATTTTCAAAGAATGCATCCTATATATACGTATATATATATATATAGACAAATACTAAGAGACATATGCTATAATGGAGAAAAAAATTATACATCAGAAGTCGTTTAAAATAATGTAAACAGATGTTGTCACTTGACAAATATCAGATGAAAGGGCCTTTGCGATTCCAATAAAAAAAAATTTCTGTATAAATTTTACATGTACCAATATCTTATATATATTTATACTCGTATATATATATATATATATATATATATATATATATATATATATATATATATATATATATATATATATATATATATATATATATATATATATATATATATATATATATATATATATATATATATATATATATATATATATATATATATATATATATATATATATATATATATATATATATATATACCCTTTGAATAGATTGTTTTTATATTCACACATACACAGACGCATGCATTGAGCTTGAAGATTATCAATGGACACATTAATGCGAGTTCGAACCCTAGACGAGGCTGTCTGTGTTTCACTTTTACGCTAATTCCCTTGGGAAAAACCTGAATCCGTTTATTTTCTCCAGCTAAGAACAATTAGTTGGGCATACCAGTCTCTTTAAATTTGGCGAGGCAACGAATCTAGGAGAGGGAAAACTCTGAATTCAAACATGTGGCTAAAACTATATTCGCTGAATGCAGCTTGAGAGAAAGAGATACGTGGTGTATTCAATAAGTTTCCAGACTTTTTTTGTACAGGCATTTAAAATTGTCGTAGACTCTTGAAAAGTCACTATGTTATTGTTATACATCTTATCAGATGATTGACCGATTTTTATGATTTCAGCTTCAAATCAACAGCTACAGCAGCAATTGGAATACACTCTACTAAAGCCTGATTGTCACAGCTGGTGAATTTCAAAATGCAATCTGAACGTGAGGACACTTTAGAAGAACGATATGCAATAAAATTCTGTTTTAAACTTGGACAAAATCCCACAGAAACGTATGGAATGTTTCAGACTGCTTTTGGACAATCTTGCATGAATCGAGCATCATTTTTTGAGTGGCATAAGAGATTCAAGGAAGCTAGGGAGTCTGTGGAGGATGATGAGAGGTGTGGGAGGAGTAAGGAAGTCAATGCACCAGAGTTGATTGGCCAAAGGGTTAGGGTTAGGGTTACTATGTTGAGGTTTTAAGGGAGTTCAGCAAGACATTCCTAGGGAAGGGGCCAGCACTCTTCAAATCGAATCAGTGGCATTTCCACTAGGACAATGCACCAGTCCACAACTCCATCCTTGTCAAAGACTATTTGACCAAGATGGGAATCAAGTCAGTTCCTCACCCTCCCTATAGTCCAGACCTTGCTCCCTGTGACTTTTGCTTATTCCCTTAGCTCAGAGGCTGTCGTTATGAGACAATTGAGGAGATGAAAGAGGCTATGACGAAGGTCATTGACACGCTCATACAAGAGGACTTCCATGGGGCCTTCCAGAAGTTGTTGGAACGGTACAACAAGTGCATTGCCGCGGGAGGAGATTACTTCGAAGGGGACTAGAGTTTCATGCGTGTACTATTAATAAAAGTGCCGATACGAAAAAAGTCTGGAAACTTATTTAATGATCCTCGTATATAAGTTTACCGAAAAAGTGCTTTTTAATTTTTTCTAGACGGGAGTCAAGTGGTTTAGATGTCTTGAAAAAGCGACTAGATACTTTTTTCTATTTTGATTTATTTTTTAAAAAAAGGATTAAATATTTCAGGAAAATTTGGAGAAAGCGGTGAAAGCGGCCTCAGTTGGCAAAGAAAAATCTGTTGATCAGGGCAAAGAAAAATCTGTTGATGAGGGCAAAGAAAAATATGTTGATGAGGGCAAAGAACCAAAAGTAAGTATTTTCTTATATATCATCACGTCGCGCTGACAGCACAGTTTTGCCTTGCCCTACTCTCTCTCTCTCTCTTTCGCCATCCATCCCTATCATCCGTCACTCCCAGCAAATCCTCCAAACTCTGTCCACACAGGTCTTCCAAACCACACCCAGTGTCCGTACAGAGATGATGTAAATATGTTCTTGCAGGTCAGCCAACTCTGGCACGTCCATGTGTTGGGGTCCGTTGAAAAACATCGCTTAAAAGTTTGTCCTTGTTTCTCCAGCAGTGCTTCGCATGTCTTGATCGTCTTACTTGGACGGTTTATGAGATGGGAGGTAAGTGGCCGTACAGCTGCTGTTTTGTAGACTAGTTGTATTGAACATCTCCAGCTTGCTTCTTTCTTTTTTCCATTCTATGACTGTGTCAATACTACAATCAATACAATATATATATATATATATATACATCAATAATTTTAAGTAAAATTTAATTGATGAGTTCTATTCTGTTTGAATATATTAATAATATATATTCTTTATGGATTGTTCCTCTTAAGTCTATTGTGATGTACTCCTATGGACCCCCACATATGGCCGAGCAAAAGCAGGACGACCAGCACGAACATACATTCTGCAGCTATGGGAGGATACGAGATGCAGCCCTGAAGACCTGCCAGAGGCGATGAACGATAGGGAAAAGTGGCGAGAGAGGGTCAGGGATATCCGTGCTAGTGGCACGACAAGATGATGATGATGATATATTATCAACAATATATATGTCTGGTGGTGTCGTGAGATACTGCTGGGGCACTCTGGGTTAGTGGTAATGATGCTTCGGCCCCGAAACCATGCCTGAACCCAGAGTCATCATCTAATCAAGGCTTTGTTAGAAGCAATGCTGTTGTATAAACATCAGTTATTGTATGATACCTATATATATATATATTTATATATTAATTCTTGACCATTCTGAAAAGAATACCCACAATTTATTTTCAATGAAATTACAACAGATTCCCGGAACACCATAGCACCACTGGATAGAGCAAATTTCCACCTACACATCACTACTTTTACACTATTGTCAATGAATTATCGCCAATTATAAACAAATCTTTACGATCATATGATAATTGTTCCAAAAGTAGTGTTTTCAATTTAATACCTCAGAAACCCAAACATATATAGAGAACACAATAACACGGTTTGATAGAGCAAGTTTTCAACTATAAATACTACACACAAGGTGTTTTTTGCATTTTCACCAATGATGAACAAACAAGAGTGACGTAAAAGGTGGATACTGGTGGTATGGCAGTAGAGTTTGAACCTACCTGCCAATGACTTGTAATTTTTGTTCACTTGTAAAAATTCGTTGTCAATCATTGCTCCATGAAAGGAAAATCGTGTTTTGTAAATGAAATGGATATACCAAGAAAGTGCTTGATTAAAATAATGATACATTTATTTCATTTCTTTTTAAAGTAAAATATTTCAGTTCAATAATATCCGATTTTAGAATAAACTTTTATTTTTGATTTAATAAATTGAAACAGTTCTTCAATTAGTGAAAATATAATCTCTGAACATCTATGCCTTTATTAACAAGATTATTTGTTTCTGTATGATAAAACTTGAAAGGTTTTGATATCAAGAAATCTCTGAATGCAGTTTCTACTTCTCCATTGAAATGGAATGTTTTTGGCGTAAAACAGTGTCCAGGTGCTTGAAAAAAAAATGGTAATCGATGGGTTTAGAGAGATCAGAAGAATATGGTGGATGTGACAAAGTCTTATATCCCAAATCAGTAAATTCCTGCAATGTCATTCTGGCAACATGGCCGAGCATTGTCAAACAAAATTGGACCTTACCAATTAACAATTGCTGGTTACATTGTCTTTAACTTAACATGCATTT
This sequence comes from Sepioteuthis lessoniana, assembly GCA_963585895.1. NCBI lineage: Eukaryota > Metazoa > Mollusca > Cephalopoda > Myopsida > Loliginidae > Sepioteuthis > Sepioteuthis lessoniana. Next base: position 48,025,793 of record OY757947.1, on the reverse strand, counting down.
TATCCATCTGCAAATGACTGAATTGTTAACAGCACGAAAAATTCAGCAAGCAAATGTGTAATCACTTCGTACTAATGCCTTTGGGGAAGACTATCTCTTTCTATGTCTAGGAATAAAATAGCAAAGCCTTGGTTGATAATTAATATACGAGAAAGGCAACTCTTTATTCACAACCAGAAGCAGATCCTGCAGATTTTACATATGATTGTTATTATGGGCATTTTGGAGATCATATTTACCAACCCCTCCGCTCGGGCAGGATATGACACAAGGTCAATTTTTAAGCGGAGTTTAACAGGTTTGAATTTAGAGTTGTCCTTCTCCTAGACTAGTTACTTCATCAAGGCGGAAGAACCTAGTCTGCCCTACTATTTACCCATAGCTGGAGGGAGAATAATTGGATTCATACTTTTCCCAAGGGTATTAGTGCTATGTGAGGATTTGAACTCGTGTCGCTGTGTCCATATCCTGCGACGATAACCATTACACCACGGGCACTTTGGCATTTTGGAGATACCCGTGGTTTATTGGTTATCGTCATAGGAAATGGACACGGCGACACGAGTTCAAATCTGGCGAGAGGTTGATTACATTTCACATAGAACTAATACCCTCGTATCCAATTATTCTCCTTCCAGCTATCGGTAAATAGTAGGGTAGACTGTGTTCTTTACCTTGGTTAGGCGACCAGTCTAGGAGAAGGAAAACTCTTTACTCAAATCTGTTAGACTCTGCTTAAAAAATTGACCGTTTGTCGCATCCTACCTGTGCAGAAGGGTAAATACATATATATAACTACAAAATCAGTGATAGTAATCATCAGGTGTGTGGAAACGCAAAAACTCTACACGTCTGAAATGTAGGATTTTCTGTTGTTTTATAACTGCCGTTCAGTCACCAACACCGTGGAAATACGTAAAACGGAAGACTATCGCAGTGCGTGGATTAGATTAGATTCGTAAGTCTTTCTTTGTGTGACAATACCCCCTCAGCCCCCCGAATACATCAACTTCTTTAAACCATTTCAATCTTGGCCGGTGAATCATCTAGTAGTTCCGACAGGGGTATTACACATTTCTTTACGGCACAAGAAATACAATCAAGGGAGTGGGAGAAAAAGAACAAAGAACAAACGAACAATAAGGCTTGGGTCAACTCAAGTGCAAGAAGGTTAAGTTGTGACACTGCATTCCCAGTAGACTAACTCTAGCGTGTATTTCTTTCGAAAATTCTACAAACCACAAGGAGTACTGACTCATCTTGACTGGTCTTTCCTCACTGCTGCTGGACCCTATCTCATGCCGACTGGTCTCTTCGGCTGTCCGGTGTCGACTGCCCAACTACCCCTCTTCTTCGCCCGTCGCCAATTGCTTCCTCTGGGTTCCTTCTTCCAGCTTCTGACTTGCGTTCCCTTACCCACTTCCGGTCACGTCAAAGTCTCGAGCTCAGGCCTTTGTTTGGTTTCGCGCCAAAACAAACAAAAAGATCGTCTGCTTGGCACACCTCCTTCATATCGTCACATTTGTTCTTGTGGAAAGCAGCAATTCTCGTATCTTTTGGGTGGTTCTCTCTCTCTCTCAATCTTCGCTACACCTTGTCTTATTAAAGTCCTCAGCCACAAAAGAGAGTTCCAAATCGAAACACCAAACTTCTTTTGTTGGGTTTCTCAGAACACGAAACCCTCACTTGACTAACCTCCATGACCACTTGGATTGCTGATCATGTTTGTTGGTTTCAGCAACTTTTCAGTTCGCAGCGCTGGACAAAGTACCTCTTGTTATATATAGTCTACTGGACGAGATATTGAACTCTGTTGATTCGTTTCTCTTCCAGCTATATACATATATATATATATAATGGTTAGAATGTTTGTCAATTTCCTGGGAGACCAGGGTTCAATCCCCGGTCGAGTCATACTAAAGACTCAAAAAATAATACTTGATGTCTCTTTGCTTAAAATTCAGCATTATAAGGTATAGTCAGGGCGCAGATCCAGGAGGTGTTGAGAGAGTGGCCGATCTTATAACGTGAAAGTATGAGTATCTGTCGGCAGGTGGAGTTAGTGTAACAAATCTACAAGTGTTATATGCACTGACGGTTGATTTGGGGGTGTCCTCATGGTGTAATGGTTGAAGTGATGGACTGCGGGATCGTAGTAAG
>OY757947.1:47606133-48018633 GCA_963585895.1 Sepioteuthis lessoniana | reverse complement strand
CTTTAACTCAAAGTTAATAAAAAGGTTTCGTACCAGAACAAGAAGTCGTTACGTGTTTTCGAATTCCGAGATTCCTATGTTCTATCGTTATGAACATTATATGTCCATTTCGCACATGGCGTTAATTGTGAATAAGGAACAAAATGCAAGGATTATTTCATGACGAAGTCAGTCTTTTCGAAATCATTCATTTGCTTTCAAGTAAATAATGATAATAATAAGCCCAGTCAGCTAGAGAGACAGGCTGTAGAATAAACCGACTGCATATCTGACCCCACCCCCAACGAGAGTCCTGGGTATGACATTTAACAATCTGATGGTGAGGCTCGAGTAATGCTGGAACTTTGGGGAATGTGGAGTACTCCTTCATTGCCATTGCTCCCAGGTCTACTCTGGCCTGGATTGGTAGCACCTGAAAGGGTCCTATCTATAGGTCAAATAGACCTGTTTGACATTTAAATTGTCTGCAGATAAATGACTTATGCTGAATTGAATTGTTTGAGAAAGAAAGAAAGAAAGAAAGAAAGAAAGCTAAAAGTGAAAGAAAGAAAGAAAGAAAGAAAGAAAGCTAAAAGTGAAAGAAAGAAACAAAGAAAGAAAGAATAATGTCAAAGAAAGAAAGAAAGAAAGATGTGAAAGAAAGAAAGAATATGTCAAAGAAAAAAAGAAAGAATAATGTGAAAGAAAGAAAGAATAATGTGAAAGAAAGAAAGAAAGATGTCAAAGAAAGAAAGATGTAAAAGAAAGAAAGAAAGAATAATGTCAAAGAAAGAAAGAAAGAAAGAAATCAACTCGTGAAAAAATGAAAGCGAAGGGAGATAAAGAAAGAAAGAAGATGGAAAAAGAAAGAAATGTTTATATATTATTCTGCAAATAAGACTTCTATGTTTATATTTTTAAAAAAGGCAGTTATTTTAGCTTCACCATCTTGTCTGAAACAATAAATAAAAGGTATTTCCTCGTAGAATGGCATGGGAAATTATCTGAAATAGCCATTCAATTTCTTAAGGTTCGTTCTTACGGCCAGCCGTCTTAGAGCCAATCTAGCGAATCTCATTTGTCCAAAACATGAAACAGTTAACGCAATAGGTTTCTGTGTGAAATCAGCACATAAGTCACCGCATTCTGGTTAGGACCATCTCTTTAGAAAAGTACTCCGAAATTAATTTTTATCATTATTACATCATGAAAATAATGGAAATAATTCGTTACAATTTGTTTGTTACAGGACTTTGAAATTATTGGGGAACTGAAAGTAGTTGTCCGAAAGCTTTTTTCCGATTTCAAAAATCTGGATGCAATGGTTAAACAGGTGAGTTAAAAGAATAAAATTTGAATTGTTATCAATACCCTAGGACTTCACCATCCACGGTTTTACCACGTTGAGTTTCAGTTATCCACGGTCGACTCAATCACCAAAATTTTCATTTACAAAACTAATGTCTTTTTTTTAGTATTTTTTATTGAAAGATGTGACAAAGGAAACGGCAATAAAAACACAGAAAAGGGTTTTAATTCCAGTTAGGAATTATTGGTATCAAGTCCCTCAGTCAATAAACATTATATAACGGAGTTTGTATTAAATCCAAAAAGGATAAAAATAAGGATCTAAAGGATCTAAGGATAAAGGATAAAAATAAGGATATAAAGGATCTAAGGATAAAGGATAAAAAAAGGATCTAAAAAAAGGATCTAAAAAAAGGATAAAAAAAGGATCTAAAGGATCTAAGGATAAAGGATAAAAATAAGGATATAAAAAAGGATCTAAAAAAAGGATCTAAAAAAAGGATAAAAACAAGGATCTAAAAAAAAGGAAAAAATAAGGATCTAAAAAAAAGGAAAAAATAAGGATCTAAAAAAAGGATAAAAATAAGGATCTAAAAAAATGGATAAAAATAAGGATCTAAAGGATCTAAGGATAAAAGATAAAAATAAGGATCTACAAAAAGGATAAAAATAAGGATCTAAAAAAAGGATAAACATAAGGATCTAAAAAAAAGCATAAAAATAAGGATCTAAGGGATCTAAGGATAAAGGAAAAAAAATAAGGATCTAAAAAAAGGATAAAAATAATTATCTTAAGGATCTAAAGATAAAGGATAAAATAAGGATCTAAAAAAGGTTTAAAATAGGGATCTTAGAAAAAGGATAAAAATAAGGATCTAAAAAAAGGATTAAAATAAGGATCTAAAAAAAGGATAAAAATAACGATCTAAAAAAAGGATTAAAATAAGGATCTAAAAAAAAATAAGGATCTAAAAAAAAGGATAAAAATAACGATCTAAAGTATCTAAGGATAAAGGATAAAAATAAGGATCTAAAAAAAAGATAAAAATAAGGATCTCAAGGATCTAAATATATCAAAACAGCAAATCCAACATCGGAAAGATATTCTTTCTTTGCAGGAAATGTCTCATTAAATTACTTTTTATAATAAAGTAAAGTTGGCGACCGTAGTCGAGGGCGACCAGAAGGCTCCCTTTTCAACAGCTACTACACCGAGATGTAAGGGAAGGCGCTAATCCTTTCTCTGGATTACTCCGCTTTACTCTTGATACGTACCTTATATTGCTGAGTGTTAAGAAAGGAGGTATCAAGTACCATTTTTCAAGTCTTTGGTATGACGCTACCTGGGAGTGAACCCAGGTCTCCCGGACCATTGGCGAACACTCTACCCACAAGGCCAATGAGCCGGTTCTATAATAATTAGAAGATATATTTTTCCCAGAATGCAACATTGATAGTTATTAATTCCAGCCCGATTTAATTTATGGATTATACCTAAGACAATAATCCAACATGATTAACATCTCATAAATTAATCCACTTGTTTAATATTTTTAATTTCCAGTCGGAACTAATTTTTTTTCTACCTTTATGATGCCTCTTGTAAAAAAAAATCTAAAAGCATTTCAAAACATTGTCGCTATTTTCAAAATTAATTCTATTAATCTTAGGGTTTTTGTTTTTATATGTAGGACTTCTAGGATTAATTTTGAAAATAGCGACAATGTTTTGAAATTTTTTTAGTTTGTTTGTTTTCCCCGTATTCCTATAGTATTCTATTTCTGTTGATAGCGTTCCCTTTTTAAATACATCAGTTACCCTTTTTTATCCAACTCTGCGTTCCCATATTTTCGTTATGGTATAAACTTTAAAAAACTTTCAAAATCCTTTTTTTTTTAATACAAACACACCTTACACAAGCAAGCAACCCCTGATGAAGGGTCCGAAATTCATCAACCAATTCCAACCTGAAACTAAGACACTTATCAGAAAACTTGAAAGGATTTTGAATAAATCATACAGACAAAATTTGTCTTTATTATTTAATGAAACATGCTTAAATGAACAACTGCTGCCTAACCACACACACACACACACACACACACATATATATATATATATATATATATATCGATTTCTTTATCTCACTATTCGTTCATGGCCTTCTCTATGCCCCACTCGATCTATCTATCTATCTATCTATCATTTATTTCAATCTGTTTCAATCAATCTCTCTATCAATACATTTATACACACACACAGACACACACACACACACATACACACACACCTATAGGGAAAACGGCTTTGAGCTGACAAAGAAAAGAAGCAGAAAGTACCCCGCAAAAACAATTACCGACGCCGACTACGCCGACTACAGAGCGCGACTGGCCAATACGCCTAACCAAGCCGAAACACAACTGCATAGTTTGGAAGGAGCCGCTGCAGGCATTGGACTCCATGTCAATGCACACAAAACTGAATTTATGTGCTTTAATCAGAAAGGCGACATCTCCACACTAGACGCAATCTCCCTGAAACTGGTTGACAAATTCACCTACCTAGGAAGCAGCGTCTCATCAACCGAAAAAGACATCGACACACGGCTAACGAAGACATGAACAGCTATCGATAGGCTTTCGATCATATGGAAATCAAACTTGACCGATAAAATGAAACACAGTTTCTTCCAGGCTGCGGTCGTGTCGATACTGCTGTATGGATGCACTACTTGGACGCTGACTAAACGGTTGGAGAAGAAGCTCGACGGCAATTATACAAGAATGTTAAGAGCAATATTGAACAGGTCTTGGCAGCAACACCCCACAAGGCGCCAACTGTACGGCCACCTACCACCTATCACGAAAACTATACAAGCTAGACGAACCAGACACGCCGGACACTGCTGGAGAAGCAAGGACGAGATCGTAAGTGATGTGCTCCTGTGGACCCCCGCATATGGCCAATCAAAAGCAGGACGACCAGCTCGAACATTCATACAGCAGCTATGTGATGATGCGGGATGTAACCCTGAAGACCTGCCGGAGGCGATGAATGATAGGGAGACGTGGAGAGAGAGGGTCAGGGATATCCGTGCTAGCCGCACGTCATGATGATGTTGACATCTATCTATCTATCTGTTCAGTTAATAGCATTCTCTCTCTCTCTCTCTCTCTGCCTATCTCAATCAGTTACAATTTATTTCAATCTGGTTCTATCTATATATCTATCTATCTATCAACACATTTATACACACACACACACACACACACACACACACACACACCTATTTCAGTCACTTCATATCTATCTATAGGCGCCTCTGGTGGTGTCATGGTTAGCAAGCTCGACTAGCAAACCTACACGAGTGAGTTCGAGTCTCATTGGGTGCCCCTTTCATATGGCCTTGTGCCACATCTAAGCAAAAAGCTTAGTAAATTTCCACTTCATATCTATCTATCTGTTCATAGTGTCACAAGTTGTTTTTTTAATCTAAGATTAATGTTTTTCTTCTTTATGTTTGTAGGACAGAAACATATTGCTCAACTTGACAGTAACCGTGGATAATTTGATTAGTGGTCTCGATGAGACGAAGACATATTTCGCAGGAAAAATGGAAAACTTAAGAAATAGTTTGATTGTAAGTATTGAAGAGATATTCATGAACAGATTCAATTTTATATATTGAATGATAGATTGATATTTAATGGCATCAATAGCTCTAAATCTGTCTTGTTTTAAAGCCTCATTTCTCCTCCAATTCTTTGAGTTGGCCAATTTTCTTCAAATTGGACAAGTTCTTCGGTAAGTTTGTGATCTGCGCTTTGAATTCTACCAGAAACGACAGTGATATCAACATGAATTTTTTTTTTTGAAAGATGTACTATGAATAGAACTCACGAAGTCAGATATATTTTAAAACCTCTTTTTTTCCGCCAATTCTTTGAGTTGGCCAATTTTCTTCGAATTGGACACGTTCTTCGATAGGATTGTAATCAATGAATTGTGCTCGCTTTGTCAGAAACATTTTAAAGCTTTGCTTTTTATTTAATTTTTGTATATTGATTAATTGATTTATTTCAACGGCATATCAACCCGTCTAAGGTCATTTTACGCATAGTGGTCGGGCAGTTGCGTTCATTGTTCGTTCATATCTATATCTTTGTGTAATTGTTTTTAAGAGTTTGTTTTTTTTTGCACGCTGTCATATGACATAAAGTATTTCTATCTAATACAAAATCTTGCATACAGTTGTATAGTTTCATTTATTCCTATCTAATACTAATAACTCATTCAAAACTATATTGCTAAAAAGTAACTATTCCTATTTGAGAATAATAGTAATAATAATAATAGTGCCCATTGTACCAATTGTGATTGGTGCTTTTGGCACAATAACTAAAGGATTATTAAAAGGCCTGGAGGACTTAGACGTTGACGGACGGGTAGAGACTATCCAAATGACAGCATTACTGAGAACGCCCAAAATACTGAGAAAAGTCCTGGAGACATGAGAAGACTTGCTGTCACTCAAACTCCAGTGAAAAACTATCAGCTAATACTGATGTGAAAAACTCTTAAGGAGTAAATTATAATAATAATAATAATAATAATAACTTGTTTGCACACAGAGGATTTCAAGTATTCCTATCTAACCCTAAGAATTTGCAAGGAATCATATGGTTTCAAGTAACTACTCCTTCGTAAACAATAGTAACTTCAATGATTGATCAATTCATTGATTTTAAGGCATGTCAACCCGTCTAGGGTTATTCTATGCTAAGAAGTTAAGGAATCACATTCATTGCACGTTCATATTTCCTTTTTTTACTTTAGTTATTTCTTAACATTTTCACGGTCAGATAATCTTTTTGATCCTTTTAGAATGGGCTGATTATTATATACATTGGGCTCCCGCAAAAAAAAATTTCACTCTACCTACTATTTACCCATAGCTGGAGGGAGAATAATTGGATTCATACCTTTCCCAAGGGTATTAGTGCTATGTGAAATGCAATCAGTCAGATCCAGGATTTGAACTCGTGTCGCCGTGTCCACATCCTGCGACGATAACCATTACACTACGGGCACCACCTCTGTAGAAGGGTAAGATACCCAACGTGTTCTACGTCTCACCGCGAAGACAATAATTTTTTTTTTTAATTGGCATATTTTAATAGTAGTGCTAGCATTGTTCTCCTCGCTTTCCAATTTCTTAATATGAACCACATTTGGCAGGACATAAGACCCCTAATGGTAAACTAACAAGAACCTGTTGTAGGGAGACAACAAATAATTATATTCCTTTGGATTGTTAGAGTGTCTTTTAATATCGAATGTCCGTTGATCACGTGCAAGACAAATGACAATCGTTTACCTCGCTATTGAGATGGAACCCGAATTTGGTACTCCCTGCTTGAACAAGGAACACAGCGAACATCTCAACGGTCTGAGGTATGTTTGTGTATTTTTTAAAATATCATTTATGTACGTTAAGCTCTTGTATGTTTATACGAGATTATCTTGTCTTTTCTTTCTGGTTATTCAGTGTTAGTGTATCCGCTTGTGCTTATATTCCATCTTGGTGAGTGTAGATGAAACTGAATATCCTCTGGAGAACCAAATGCCGGCAACATCTCCAGGAGATTGTAAAAATTCTAATTCTAGTTTGAATTTCTTTATTATTTTGGACAGTGTCAACGTTCATTCCATTAAATATTAAACGTTTTTCTCCAACTTCAGCAAAAGGCAGACAGACAAGATGTTGATAACATTGTGTCGTCTATCGCGAAGAAGTTGAACATCAGTGATTATCGAAGGGAAATGGATCAACTAAAATTAGATATGAAGAATCAGGTGAGACAAAAATTTTAATACATGTATATATATATATATATATATATAAAGGGTTTCATTATTATACAACAGTTCATCGAAACATTTGTCATTTTGTTATGATCAGAGTATTCAGACATCTTGGTATTTGTTCATATTCCTACTCCTACTTTCAACTTGTATGATCCTTCATCTTCCTAATCCAACTTCTAAATACCATTATCCTTCATCTTCCTAATGCTACTTCTAAATACCATTATCCTTCATCTTCCTAATCCAACTTCTAAATACCATTATCCTTCATCTTCCTAATGCTACTTCTAAATACCATTATCCTTCATCTTCCTAATCCAACTTCTAAATACCATTATCCTTCATCTTCCAAATGCTACTTCTAAATACCATTATCCTTCATCTTCCAAATGCTACTTCTAAATACCATTATCCTTCATCCTCCTAATCCTGCTTCTAAACACCATTATCCTTCATCCTCCTAATCCTGCTTCTAAATACCATTATCCTTCATCCTCCTAATCCTGCTTCTAAACACCATTATCCTTCATCCTCCTAATCCTGCTTCTAAATACCATTATCCTTCATCCTCCTAATCCAACTTCTAAATACCATTATCCTTCATCCTCCTAATCTAACTTCTAAATAGCATTATCCTTCATCTTCCTAATCCAACTTTTAAATACCATTATCCTTCATCCTCCTAATCCTACTTCTAAATACCATTATCCTTCATCTTTCTAATCCAACTTCTAAATACCATTATCCTCATCTTTCTAATCCTACTTCTAAATACCATTATCCTTCATCCTCCTAATCCAACTTCTAAATACCATTATCCTTCATCCTCCTAATCCAACTTCTAAATACCATTATCCTTCATCCTCCTAATCCTACTTCTAAATACCATTATCCTTCATCCTCCTAATCCAACTTCTAAATACCATTATCCTTCATCCTCCTAATCCTGCTTCTAAATACCATTATCCTTCATCCTCCTAATCCAACTTCTAAATACCATTATCCTTCATCCTCCTAATCCAACTTCTAAATACCATTATCCTTCATCCTCCTAATCCTACTTCTAAATACCATTATCCTTCATCCTCCTAATCCTACTTCTAAATACCATTATCCTTCATCCTCCTAATCCAACTTCTAAATACCATTATCCTTCATCCTCCTAATCCTACTTCTAAATACCATTATCCTTCATCCTCCTAATCCAACTTCTAAATACCATTATCCTTCATCCTCCTAATCCTACTTCTAAATACCATTATCCTTCATCCTCCTAATCCTGCTTCTAAATACCATTATCCTTCATCCTCCTAATCCAACTTCTAAATACCATTATCCTTCATCCTCCTAATCTAACTTCTAAATAGCATTATCCTTCATCTTCCTAATCCAACTTTTAAATACCATTATCCTTCATCCTCCTAATCCTACTTCTAAATACCATTATCCTTCATCTTTCTAATCCAACTTCTAAATACCATTATCCTCATCTTTCTAATCCTACTTCTAAATACCATTATCCTTCATCCTCCTAATCCAACTTCTAAATACCATTATCCTTCATCCTCCTAATCCAACTTCTAAATACCATTATCCTTCATCCTCCTAATCCTACTTCTAAATACCATTATCCTTCATCCTCCTAATCCAACTTCTAAATACCATTATCCTTCATCCTCCTAATCCTGCTTCTAAATACCATTATCCTTCATCCTCCTAATCCAACTTCTAAATACCATTATCCTTCATCCTCCTAATCCAACTTCTAAATACCATTATCCTTCATCCTCCTAATCCTACTTCTAAATACCATTATCCTTCATCCTCCTAATCCTACTTCTAAATACCATTATCCTTCATCCTCCTAATCCAACTTCTAAATACCATTATCCTTCATCCTCCTAATCCTACTTCTAAATACCATTATCCTTCATCCTCCTAATCCAACTTCTAAATACCATTATCCTTCATCCTCCTAATCCAACTTCTAAATACCATTATCCTTCATCTTCCTAATCCAACTTCTAAATACCATTATCCTTCATCCTCCTAATCCAACTTCTAAATACCATTATCCTTCATCCTCCTAATCCTGCTTCTAAATACCATTATCCTTCATCCTCCTAATCCTACTTCTAAATACCATTATCCTTCATCCTCCTAATCCAACTTCTAAATACCATTATCCTTCATCCTCCTAATCCAACTTCTAAATACCATTATCCTTCATCTTCCTAATCCAACTTCTAAATACCATTATCCTCATCTTTCTAATCCTACTTCTAAATACCATTATCCTTCATCCTCCTAATCCAACTTCTAAATACCATTATCCTTCATCCTCCTAATCCAACTTCTAAATACCATTATCCTTCATCTTCCTAATCCAACTTCTAAATACCATTATCCTTCATCCTCCTAATCCAACTTCTAAATACCATTATCCTTCATCCTCCTAATCCTGCTTCTAAATACCATTATCCTTCATCCTCCTAATCCAACTTCTAAATACCATTATCCTTCATCCTCCTAATCCTACTTCTAAACACTTTTATACTTCATCTTCTTGTTTCTATATTTAACCTCTATTCTTCTTCATCTTCTCAATCCTTTTCAACCACCATTTTATCATTATCTTCATCATCCTACTTTTAACCACTTTTATCTGTCATCTTTCTAATCTTACTTTAAGACAATATTATCCTTTATCCTCAAAATCCTTCTTTTAACTAATATCATCCTTAAACTTATTAATCCTTATTAGAAGATTTTTACCATTCATCTTCCTAATCCTACTTTTAGCCGCTATTATCCTCCATCTTCCTATCCCTACTTTTAAACTCTATTATCCTTCTTCTAGATCCTATTTTTGGCCGCCATTATCCTCAATCTTTCAAATCCTTCTCTTAACCCGAATTATCGTTCTTTTTTGGCCCGACTGTCCATATCATAGTCATGTTCTAGTGAGTTGGAAAAGTGTTTAAAAGGGCAGATATTGATGTCGTTCATTCACAAATTGATGCTTTTTTATTTCATTTAAGGAAAACAATTTCATGATGGATATCCAACAACTGAAAAATGACAAATATGATCGCTTTGAAATGGACATATTCCGTATGTGGGTGGAATGTAAATTATCTGCCACGAAAAAGATCCCTAAAGCCAATGTCGGTGAAGAACTCTATCAAGACGATGGGGCAATTCTTAAAAAGTAAGTGGGAATTGGTCAAAAGGGCTTTCTCAAAATAAATCTCTCAGTAAATCGCTTTATCCTTATATTAGGGGGTGAGCTATAGGGGGTCATGTTATAGGATTACATCTCTCGTCTGCCAAAATGTTCTACAATTGACCCCCAAGTGGCATAGTCACACCTGCATAATGGGTGTACGAAAGAAAAAGTCTCTTACCACCTGCGACGACAATGTCTTCAATAGGTCCTTCGGGATACGGGAGCTTTTCTCCCCCAACAACCATGTGTCTCATTGAACAAAGACTTTTACAACCAACACTGTCCTTCTTGTATTCATACTATTTAGTTTACTCAAGCAATAAGGGCCATTGGCGAACATTATGTATTAATAGTCAGTTTATTGTTTTAGAGGATATACGAGGTGCATACGATAAGTTTCCAGAGTTTTTCCGTATAGGCATTTAAAATTGTCGAAGACTCTTGAAAATTCACTGTTATTGCTATACATAATTTGAGATGACTAACCAATTTTTATGATTTCACGTTCAAATGAACAGCTACAGCAGCAATTGGAATACACCCTACTAAAGCTGATTGTCACAACTGGTGAATTTCAAAAATGCAATCTGACACTTTAGAAGAACGATATGCAATAAAATTCTGTTTTAAACTTGGACAAAATCCCACAGAAACGTATGGAATGCTTCAGACTGATTTTCGACCATATTGCATGAATCGAGCATCAGTTTTTAAGTGGCATAAGAGATTCAAGGAAGGCACGGAGTCTGTGAGGGATGATGAGAGGTGTGGGAGGAGTTCCTTAAGTCAGAACACCAGAGTTGATTGGCCAAAGGGTTAGGGTTAGGGTTACTATGTTGAGGTTTTAAGGGAGTCCAGGAAGAGATTCCTTAGGAAAGGGTCAGCACTCTTCAAATCGAGTCAGTGGCATTTCCACCAGGACAATGCACCCGTCCACAACTACATCCTTTTCTCAGACTATTTGACCAAGATGGGCATCAAGACAGTTCCTCACCGTCCCTATAGTCCAGACGTTGCTCCCTGTGACTTTTGGTTATTCCCTAAGCTCAAAGGCTGTCGTTATGAGACAATTGAGAAGATGAAAGAGGCTGTGACGAGGGTGATTGACACGTTCACACAAGACGACTTCCATATGGCCTTCCAGAAGTTGTTGGAACGGTACAACAAGTGCATTGCAGTCGGAGGAGATTACTTCGAAGGGGATCGAGTTTCATGTATGTACAATCAATAAAAATGCCCATACGAAAAAAGTCTGGAAACTTATTGTATGCACCTCGTATGTGGTATGAATTACAAGAAAATCAGATTTTCTTAAATTTTGGAGGATTTTTTGGCCAAAAAGAGATCCTGCACGAAAGTGATGGGTGATGTCTCAATTTTGGTTGAAAATTTTTATTTCTAGGTTGGTTTTGTGTGTGTGTGTGTGTGTGTGTGTGTGTGTGTGTGTGTGTGTGTGTGTGTGTGTGTTTTAATAGACCAAACTTTCTAAAAAAAAATGTCCTCACTTGAATTTAAAAATGACCAAAAAAAAATCTTTTTTCTGAAATTTACTAAAATTATATAAAAAAACAGGGTGTACCATCATGTTTCTCACCAGACGCTTGTCGTACTACGACACCCGACAGACACGTGTACCGCCAGGGTTCTAAAGGGTCTATAAGAGTAGCATTACCCCTTAAGTTTTAGTCGGACGTCGAAGTGAAAAACAAAAACAATATGAATTGTGTCAACCGTTTGAGAAATAAAGCATTACAGGACGAGAGAGCAAACAGAGACCTTGGTAGTATTCTTCACGGTCATTGTGGGACTTCTTCGTGGAGCTCACCCAAAATGGCTGCCGTAATTTTCGTCTCGTCTTCACATTTCCATGGCTGGTCTCCAAGTAACTTTCTTTTCTTCTTTTATATAACACGCCCCCTTTAACAGCTTCTCCGTTTGACATTCTTCCGGGCAATCAGAGCCCATCGACCGATTGTTCCTGATACATTTGTTCTTTTTTTTAACTTGGGGGTCTGCTGCTATCCTGACCTTGATTGCGAGAACCTACCGTTCACTTTTCATTTCGTTTCTCCTTAATCATCGTGCCTGCCTCTCTCTCTCTCTCTCTCTCTCTCTCTCTCTTACTACTTCGAATTTCTTTCTCATATATGTTCTTCCTTTTCCAGTATTCTGGTTGGCCTCCAACTCTAGCTAGGAAACAACTTACAACTAAAACAATCACCCAATACATTTAGTTACTAAATTAAAGAAAATGTCATTTTTTTTACTTTCTTGTAAGGATTCAATCTATCGGTCAAATAGATCTTTTTGAATATAACTCATGTTTAAGAAGACAGTTTACAAAGAAAAAACCTCTTCACAAATAACAATACAAAAATGTAAATATGAACGCGATTCCCAAACTTTTAGACATAAAACCCCCCAGACGGGTTGACATGCTCTTAAAACCAATCAATAGAAATCAATTCATCGTGCATATCTTCTACTGATTGATTTTAATGGTAAATCAATCAGTCTAGGGTTATTCTATGCCTAGAGGTCATGGGATCGTATTCATTGCTCATTTTTTGTATTTTTAAAGATTTTTTTATTTGCAAACGATCCCATTGAATACGAATCATTTTTAGAAAGATCTGTTTAAACCCGAACTGGGACCCTAACGAGTGCTATCACTTCGGTTTGAGTGGACCTGGGAGTAATGTCAATGGAGAAGTACTTCACACTCCTCAGAGCTGTACCCTTACCATCAAATACTTACTTAAGGCATCTCTTTTTGAGGGGGGGTATTACCTTTCCCCAGGGAATAGAGTTTGAGTATTCCAAGCCCCACTGACTGGGTAGGCATATCTTAGACGGTTTTTGTTTGTTTTTGTTTTGTTTGTTTTACAATATATTAGTTAAGCATTTTTGCCATTATTTTATTACTAATTTTGATTTTTTTTAACTAATTTTAAAACATAAAATAAGACAATGAAGATGAAAATATTTTATAAAAAAATGAAAACTAGTTTAATTCCAGTAGGACTTCTTTTTTTTTTTGTACGAATATAATTTCGGTTTTTTCATATTTACAGACAAATACCTTTCCATTGTTTGTCATGTGACAAAAGTCTACTGATTACACCACAACCGTGAGTATTATGGCGACTAAATTATCTTTGAAGTGTTTGTGATAAACCCAGGAACACCGAGGTTATCAATTTTGTAGAGAATCTAGAACTGAAATGTTCGCGATAAACCCAGGAACATCGAGGTTATCAATTTTGTAGAGAATCTAGAACTGAAGTGTTCGCGATAAACCCAGGAACGTCGAGATTATCAATTTTGTAGAGAATCTAGAACTGAAGTGTTCGCGATAAACCCAGGAACATTGAGGTTATCAATTTTGTAGAGAATCTAGAACTGAAGTGTTCGCGATAAACCCAGGAACATCGAGGTTATCAATTTTGTAGAGAATCTAGAACTGAAGTGTTCGCGATAAACCCAGGAACATCGAGGTTATCAATTTTGTAGAGAATCTAGAACTGAAGTGTTCGCGATAAACCCAGGAACATCGAGGTTATGAATTTTGAAGAGAATCTAGAATTGGAGTGTTCGCGATAAACCCAGGAACATTGAGGTTATATATTTCGCAGAGAATGTGGAACAAAAAACGCAGGTTCCTTCCAGCAATCAATTCAACGACAACTTTGTGTGTAGCTGCAAGTCGTTGTAATAAACGTTAAATAATTCTAGCTGTCCATTGTATCTAATGATGACCTCCTGGTGATTTTTTTTCTTGTATTTTTTTCGAATTTGGGACAAATGTTGCCAATTGTCGTAAGTGATGTTCACAACCCAACCTCGTTTTTTTTTTATGATGTCCTGATATTTGATTTTTTGTCTACCTGTTTGACGTGACCCTTTCTCTGCGTTGAAATTACAGGATCTGTTTTGACAGTCTGCTGTCCTCAAATCTGTTTAAATGGCCTGCCCATCTTAAATTACGTTGGGCGAGTATACCGTAGATGCCAGGGAGCAGTGTACCGTGCCATAATTATCTTAACGCACCAGTCCGGCGCAGGAACTCGGATTGTATACAAAACGGATGCCTAAAGAATTCACATCTTCATGACGCGTCACTTTTACAAAATATTAAATGTCTAAAGTGTTTTATTCAAGTGTAAACAAGGAAGACCCATGTACAGATACCCACTCTTAAAAAGAGACTATTTTTTATAACTCAACTTTCTTGGTGTAATCACGCAGGAGCGAAGATACGAAGAAGTTTTGGTTTCTTTGTTTAATGGCATGTCAATCCTCGTGGGGTAGTTAATATCAAAGCAATCCTTGTAGAAGAACATACTATTTAACCCATATCTAGATTTGATTTGGTTTGGTTTTATGGCATATCAACCATTTTTGGTTATTTAATGCCAAATCCTGTTTTTGCATATATATCAAATATATGACTTGTAAACACATTTTTGTATATGCACACAGTTAAATGATCAAACACTTCTATTTCTAACAATTCAATTTAGCATAAGTCAACAAAGTTAAATGGTTTCAAGTATTGCTACGGATATATTTAAATTTAATATTAACCATTGTAGGTTATTTAATGTCAAATCCATTTTTTTACATACAAACAGTTCTATTTCAAACCATTCAAACCAAATCCTTTATATTTAATATATCTGTATAAAGATGATTTAGCATTTAATAACCTACAACAGGTTGATATGCCCTTAAACCCAATCAAACCAAATCTTATATATCTAATATATATGTATAAAGAGGATTTGGCATTAAATAACCCTCAAAGTTTGATATGCTTTAAACCAAACCATGCTAAATTCAAATGGCTTCAAGCAAAGTTATCTAACATCAATAGTTTTATTTGCACACAGTTAAATGGTTTCAAGTATTTCTATGTAACAAGCTATTCAATTTAACATCAGTTATTTGTTTGCACACAGTTAAATGGTGAAATAGTTCTATTTGACCTATAGATGGGACCCTGTCAGATACTATCACACCGGGTCAGAGTGGAACTAGGAGTGATGGCAATAAAGGGGTTCGCCACTTTTCCCAAAACTCCAAGATTGGAGTCTCACCATCAGATAGTTTAGACTCATATCCAGGACACTCGTTGGGGGTGGATCTTACCCCTCTACAGAGATGCAGTTGGTGTATTCTACAACCCCACCTCCATCATTCCATCCTGGCCAGGAGATCAGATCTCATTTTAATTTACAAGAAAAGAACTAAATGAAAGGAAAACGAAAAACAGGATGAATACGATGATCTTACCGGAGAGGTGAAATAATTAAGGGATATAGAAGTGACAGTGATGTCCGGAGGCCTTGGAATAATTCCGAAAAACCAGGAAAAGGAACTGGGACAATTAGAGAATTGAGATCGTCCAGATCCCAGCACTGCTAGAATACTGAGAAGAGTCCTGGAAAAGCTGAGGGAACTTCCTGTTACTTCCATGAAAACCACCACTACTATAGTATAAAAAAAACTCTCAAAGAGATTATAATTATTTTAGCCTAATACGGAACGAAAGTTCATGCCCCACCCCAACACGTCAATGAAGGTACTATTAACCAACCCCTCTGCTCGGGCAGGATATGACACAAGGTCAATTTTTAAGCGGAGTTTAACAGGTTTTAATTCAGAGTTTTCCTTCTCCTAGACTAGTTGCCTCACCAAGGCTGAAGAACCTAGTCCGTCCTACTATTTACCCATAGCTGGAGGGAGAATAAGTCAATGAAGGTGTTGAGGTTTCATTAGAATCAAGTTTTATTAGTTTCTTGAATGGTGGCTCGGAAGTGACATACGTAGTTACCATAGCAACAAGAATGAAGTGCAAATTCGGTTCTCTTCTGTTTAACACGCTGCAGAAAATAGACGTCAGTACTTAGGCATGCCCATTCCCTTTAGGGTCCTGGGTCTCTGTACTATGGACACATTGACACAGTTTTAGAAGCTTTTATGAATTACTGACATGTCTATGAAAACGGAACTTTACCAAGTAGATAAATGAATCTTTTTCTTTCATAAACATCTTTTCACATGCATACATTTTTTTTAAATTCCGAGATTTGGCAGTCAAGTTAGTCGGGGCTGTAGAATATATCGACTGCATCTCTGCAGAGGAGAAAGATCCACCTCACCTCATTACAAGTGTCCTGAATATGACACTAATCAATCTGATGGTGAGGCTCCAGTAATGCTGGAGCTGTGGGGAATGTGAAGCACCGCTTCATTGCCATCACTCCCAGGTACACCCTGGCCCAGATTGGTAGTCCCTGATAGGGTACTATCTATGGATCAAATAGAAGCGTTTAATATTTAAACTGAGTGTAAACAAATGTGTTATGCTAAGTTGTATAGTTTGAAATAGAATTGTTTGATCATTTAACTGTGTGCAAACAAATAACTTTTATGAGATTGAATTGTTTGTGTTACATCGTTATACTTGAAACCATTTAACTGGGTGTAAATAAAGCTATTATTGTTAGATAGCTTTACTTAAAGCGATTTAAATTTAGTATGGTTTGGTTTTAAAGCATATCAACCCTTGAGGGTTATTTAATGCCAAATCCTATTTATACATATATATTAGATAAATATGATTTAGTTTGGTTGGGTTTTATCACATATCAAATATTGTAGGCTATTTAATGCCAAATCCTTTTTATACATATATATTAAATATATATGATTTGGTTTGAATTGTTTGAAATAGAACTGTTTATATGTAAAAAATGGATTTGACATTAAATAACCGACAATGGTTGATATGCCATAAAACCCAACCAAACCAAATCATATATATTTAATATATATGTATAAAGAGGATTTGGCATTAAATAACCTACAATGGTTGATATGCCATAAAACACAACCAAACCAAATCATATATATTTAATATATATGTATAAAGAGGATTTGGCATTAAATAACCTACAATGGTTGATATGCCATAAAACACAACCAAACCAAATCAACATTAATGAATTAAAGCTAAAAAATGAGTAATTTCAAATCACTGCATTTGTGTAACTGATGTGGATTAATGAATGGTAATCAAAACAATACTTTTCTTTCGTAGCCTCATCCCGCCCAGAGCTTTGTCTACAATGCCTCCTACCAAGCAAAATCGATTAATATCAGCTAATGAAGGGGACTCTGCAAGGCTGCTTCGAAAACGGTAAAACATCTTCATTATTTTTTGATTATTACAATTTTCTCTACAAATGTAATTAAGGAGTGAGTCAAAAGTTTTGCAATCTTTCAAGCTAACAGGTTGAGTCAAAAGATTTTTTTTTTTAAATTTTCCCTGATGATTTTTGGCAATTTGTATCTCTGTGTTCTGGTTTGGTTGGTTTCTTTGTTTAATGACATATCAACCTTTGTGGGTTATTTAATGCCAAAGCCATCCATATAGAAGAACAGCAGTGATAATATTTCACCCATTGCTGGAGGGATAAAGGGGTTCATATATTTCCTAAGGGTATTAGTCTGAAAGTGAAGGTAATAGCACAATAAGAACTTGAACTTGCTGTCTCTGATACCGCAGCCCTAGTCTGTCCCACTATCTTATTCATAGCTAGAGGGAAAATTATAGGATTCATGCCTTTCCCAAAGAATATTAGTGCTATGTGAATTGCAAGCAGCCTTGTCCAGGATTTGA
The DNA here is from genome assembly GCA_963585895.1 of Sepioteuthis lessoniana. Lineage (NCBI taxonomy): Eukaryota > Metazoa > Mollusca > Cephalopoda > Myopsida > Loliginidae > Sepioteuthis > Sepioteuthis lessoniana. Next base: position 48,000,562 of record OY757947.1, on the reverse strand, counting down.
ACCCGTGTCACCATGTCTATATATATATATATATATTAGATTTATATATTCAATGTCATGGAATTTAGTCTGCGACTCCTGGGTTTCAAGGAATTTTTACAAAACAACAATCATCAGGCAGTTGACTGTATATTTCGATCCATTTCATTTTGTTAACTGCCTGATGATTGTTGTTTTATAAAAAACTCCATGACACACAGGGGTCACCGACTAAATTTCATGGAATATATAAATCTAATATTATATATATATATATATATATTATTTATTATTATTATGTAATAGCTCTATCCTAGATATTGAGCACTCTCATTATATTGCACTTGGTTCGCCACAAACCGACAAAGTGATTTAGTGACAACCAACCCTGTTATAACATTATATATATATATATATATATATATATATATCTGCAGGTGTCATTTTTTTCTGTTCTTTGAGTATATATATATATATATATATATATATATATATATATATATATATATGCAGGTGTCATTTTTTTCTGTTCTTACTGTTCTTTATATATATATATATATATCATTGTTCTTTGAGTAAAGTATTTGTAAGCACCTTTTGTTTCCTTTTCTACAATTCTTGATTTCGTTTTATCGGCAGAAACTAAGAGATACCAAATTATAATCGATTTTGATTTTTTTTTTTTTTTTTTTGTCAGGAACCAAATTACAAAAACCGTAATGAAACCAATGTAAGTAGTCGATATATTTTCTAGATTTTCTCATGAAATTGAAATTATCATTTGTAATAACAGTTCAAATTTTTGCAGATTTATTAACTTTTTGGGAATCGTGTACAAAAAAAACAAACTACTTTTGTATAAAATGAAATTTACGCAGCAGATAAATTAAATACGGAAATATATTTTCTCCAGGTGAACAGTTTCTTTTTTATGTTGAAGTGATTCAACTTACAATATTTTCTTCAGTTTGTAATAATTTTGGTTGCCAATACGAATAAAAACAGAAGAAAGCTTGATTTCCCAAAACAAACCTGAAACCATGTCTGCAACAACGTCCAAATATTGGTTATCTTGTAGAGTTTTTGTACGCAGATCGATGCCCACTTCAGCCATGAGGCTGAGAGGAATCACACGTGTACTTTCTCGTCCCATCGGTCGAAACCGACCGGATAATACAAATCTATTTTTAACGGTGATGGAAGAGACAAATGTACGAATACTCATAAAATGAATAAACCCTTTGGGGGGAATTTTTTTTCCAGAGATAAAATCTTGCTGGAAGGAAAGGATAATAAACTTTATCAGGGACACCAAAAGCCAGCCGATGATAATGAGAAAAAAGTCAAGACTCCAGATGAGGTTAGTAACGTCTAAATTATAATCAAGAATATATATATATATATATATATATATATATATATATATATATATATATGTGTGTGTGTGTGTGTGTGTGTGTTTGTGTGTAAGGTCGGGTAACGTCGTCACAGAATCATTTCTTGACGAAAATATTTTCTTCTTCAATACACGGATCATATTCAAAAAGAATACATTGATTTTTCATCGTTCAGGGTTTTCGGGCTATTGTCTTTATCTTTATTGTTATATTCACAACGTTCCGACCGATATATCCTTCGACCTTCTTCTGGTATTTCTTGTCGAACTCTGGAGCCTAAACGCAACTTCAAATCATGTTCTTTTATTTAATCCGAGGGGGTCGCTTGCTCTGATTCCGTTAACCACAACCGAGGACAAGTGTTAACTTCGCTAAGCTTCTAAAGAGACAATCATCTGGAGGTTGCAGGTTCAATCCTGACGGCAGGCGAGTAACAATACAGGAAAACTTAACACTTGTACCTTGTTATGGTTAACAGAATCAGAGCAAGCAACCCCCGCCCCTTTTGATTAAATAAACGATGTGGTTTGAAGTTCTGTGTAGGCTCCCGAGTTCGACAAGAAACACCTGAAGAAGGTCGGAGGATATACCGGCCGAAACGTTGTGACTATAGCAATGAAGATGAAAGCAATTGTCCGAAAACCCCGAATGATGAAAAATCATTAAACCTCGTCTCAGAAAATCAGACAAGTAATTGATTCTTTAATTCTTTTTATTTTATTTTTTTTTAAATTTTACCGTCATAGCGACAGCAAGAGTTGATTGCGTTTGATATCAGGGGTCCTTTTCCCAATTTTCTAAGACAGTTGATTAAGCGAATGGCCAACTGTATGTTTGTTTTTTTAATAGCATATCAACCTTCGTGGGTTATTTAATGCCAAAGCCATCCTTCGAGAAGAACAGCAGTGGCACTACTTTACCCATTGCTGGGAGGATAAGGGGGTTCATACTTGTCCCAAAGTGAACGTAAAAGCCCGACTGCAGCTCGAACTCGCTTACTATGAGTCCACAGTCCAGTGCTTTAATCATTACGCCACGAGGACACTCCCTCACCAGCTGGAGTTGTTGATATAACTTCAACCCAAAAAGTTTTTTGTAGAGTTGGCCGCCTGATGATAAGCCATGTTCTATTTGGCCCACCTAACGAAAGAGCCGTGTCTCATTTCGCCCAACCTGAAGGTAAGCCATATCTCATTTGACCCACCGAACGAAAGAGCTATGTCTCATTTTGATCCACCCGATGATGAGCTGTATCTCATTTGTATCCATCTGATAATGAGCAGTGTCATTTTGAACCACCAGATGGTGGGCCAGGACTTATTTTGACCCACCCAATGATGAGTCGTGTCTCATTTTGATTCACCCGTTGATTGGACATGTCTTATTTTGATTCACCCGACGACGGACCGTATCTCATTTTGACCCACCTGATAATGAGCAGTGTATCATTTTGATTTTTGATCCACCAGATGATGAGCCGTGTCTCATTTTGACCCAACCGACGACGGACCATGTCTCATTTTGACCGACCGATGATGAGCCATGTTTCATTTTTGATCCGCTATATGTTCAAAACATTTTTAACCCTTTAGAAATTAATTAAAAGACCGAACACTTGTATGATTACTTACAAAGTAAAACTGGTCAGAACTTAGTAAGTAATGATATTAAAGCTATTTTGGAATGAATTTATAGGAGTTACGCTCCAATATTTTAAAATGGCCATTATGCCACTTGTTCCCGAAACAAAGATGGCGGACACACGTAAACAATCAGTCTCGGGAACCCATTGGCCAAGAGAACTACGTGGTCAGTGCTCAAAACTACGTCCGCCACTTCAATTTCGTCCCGCGTTTTTGGAGCCTACTCCATGACAAGAATTTTCTATAAATACGCTCATCTTCCAACACTCTTTCACATTTCCACTTCCAGAGAGAACACTATGACTCTCATTTTCAACTAACAGCAGTCAATCGCTACAAAAATGTATTCGCCATGCAAACATTCTCTTACATTTTATACCTTTCCGGTGAGATTTTTTTTCAGCTTCAAAAACAACAGAAATTTCGTCAAACCACCGAAAGAAACAAACAACATGGGAGAAGACACGTTCCTCCTAATATACACTATTAAGATGCTATAGAAAATACTTAGTCAATACGCATAGGACACTTTTATTATTTAGTTCCCTTTTTGTAGTATTAGTGTTAGTTACACACACACACACACACACACAGAGGAATACTTAACAAACTATATTAGAACACTAATGTTTTAAAATATTTAATTACATGTGTTGTTGAGATATAAATTTGAATTTTGTTTGTACCGCTTTGTCTTTAATTGTATTTTTGTCCGCGTCGTTACACACATCATTTGCCTCCTTTGCCTTTATATCAAATATATACCAAACTTAAATGGTGGGGGAAAACATAAACACCAGACTGCCTGCCTTCCTTGAATCTCTTATGCCACTCAAAAACTGATGCTCGATTCATGCAAGATGGTCTAAAAGTAGTCTGAAGCATTCCATACGTTTCTGTGGCATTTTTTTCCAAATTTCAAACAGAATTTTATTGCAGATCGTTCTTCTAAAAAGTGTCTTCACGTCCAGATTGCATTTTTGAAATTCACCAGCTGAGACAATCAGGCTTTAGTAGGGTGTTATTCCAATTCCTGGTGTAGCTGTTGATTTGAACCTGAAATCAAAAAATTGGCCTGTCATCTCATAAGATGTATAGCAATAACATAGTGAATTTTCAAGAGTCTACGACAATTTTAAATGCCTGTACAAAAAAAGTCTGGAAACTTATTGAATGCACCACATAATATAGCAAGTAATAGTAATGATACTAGTGTAAGTAATGATACACTAATTAGTAATAGTACTATTATTACTTAACAAAGCAGTGATGAGTAATAATACTAGTGTACGATTTAGTAAGGAATTCTTTTTGTGACTATTTCAGAGTACTAATTGTCAAAAAAGAACTTCTCAAGTATCGTAACTTTTTTTTCTTGAAACGCTTCCAACAAAACAAGATTTATGATTATCAAAATACATTATAGGTGACGTCACATCCGGAAAAGAAAGAACAACTTCCTCCATTAAATGGTGCAGTTCCGTCAAAGAGTGAACATGGTTTATCAAGAAGAATAACAAAAAGGAAATCTTCGCAAAGTCAGAAAAGTATCATTAGCGATGAAAAAGAGAAACATCCGGAAACATCGGAACCAAAATTGGAAAGCAACAACTAAATAAGTCTAAAATAAAAAAAAAAGAAGTAAATATACAAAAAAAAAGTATTTAAAAAATAAATAAAGTTTTGAAAAAATAAAAGTAAAAAAAAAAAAAAAAAAAAAAAAAAAAAAAGTTTAAAAACAATACAAAGAAAAGGTCAAAAAATGACGAAAAAATATAATGGCTTTTCAAGAGGAAAAAAAAAAATTTCAGAAAAATAAAAATTGTTAATTTTTTCATTTTTCAAATTCTTCGTAATTTTTTTAATTTTTTTTTTTATTGTTTACTTTTGAAATTGTAATGACTTGATCCAAATTTGAATCCAAAAGTTAATTCTTTACTGTAATTACTCGACTATAACAATTATTAGTCCATAATACGCAACACTAAAATGAGATAGGTTCCCAAAACAATGTATCCAACAAATACCACCATCGACTTAATGATCGTGCATTATGATCCAAAATCCCCTGAATGAAAGATACTCCGAAATGAATTTACTCGATATATTAACCCAACCACCACCTTAAACCAGGTTATGGTGTATTATTTTTCAAGTTCTAAAGAATATTCCGTTAATTATCATTATTACTCGTCTATAAGACGCATTTGTCTATAATGCGCAACCCCTGAATGAGACATGTCCCGAAAATTATTTACTTTATATATTAACCCAACCACCACCTAAAAACAAGTTATGGTGTATTATGTTTCATGTTCTACGGAATATTCTGTTCATTATCCTTATTACTCGTCTATAACGCGCAAGCCCTCAATGAGAGAAACCCCGAAAAACATTTACTAGATATTTATCCTAATCACCAGCTAAAACCAGGTTATGGTGTATTATTTTTCAAGTTCTAAAGAATATTCCGGTAATTATCGTTATTGCTCGTCTATAACACGCATTTGTCTATAATGCGCCACCCCTGAATGAGAGATACCCCCAAAATAATTTACTCGAGATATTATCGCAACCATCACCTAAAACCAGGTTATGGTGTATTATTTTTCCTGTTCTAAAGAATATTCTGTTAATTGTTGTTATTACTTGTCCATAAAACGCATTTGTCTATAATGCGCAACCTCTGAATGAGAGATGCTGCTAAAATATTTTACTCGATATATTATCACAACCACCACCTAAAAACAGGTTATGGTGTATCATTTTTTAAGTTCTAAAGAATATTCCGGTAATTATCGTTATTACTCGTCTATAAAACGCATTCGTCTATAATGCGCAACCTCTAAATTAGAGATGCCCCGAAAATAATATACTCCGTTAATTATTGTTATTACTCGTCTATAATGCGCAAACCTTGAATGAGAGATGCCCCGAAAATAATATACACGATATATTATCGCAACCATCATCGTTATTACTCGTCTATAACACGCATACGAAAACCCTAAATTTAAGATGCCCCGAAAATAATATACTTGTTATATTATCGAAACCCTCACCTAAAAACAGGTTATGATGTATTATTTTTCAAGTTCTAAAGAATATTCTGTTAATGATCCTTATTACTTGTCTATAATACGCATTCGTCTATAATGCGCAACCTCTGAATGAGAGATGCCCCGAAAATAATATACTCGATATATTATCTCAACTATCACCAAAAAGAGGTTATGATGTATCATTTTTCAAGTTCTAAAGAATATTCCGTTAATTATCGTTATTACTCGTCTATAACGCGCAACACCTGATTGAGAGATGCACTAAAAAGAAATTAATCAATATATTGCCCAAACCACCACCTTAAAAAAGATAATGGTTTATGTTCCAAAGTTAAATGATGTTCAGCTAATCATCGTAATTACTCGTCTATAACACGCATTCGTCTATAAGCGCACCCCACTGAATGAGAGATGCACCAAAAGAATTTACTGGATATATTGCCCCAACCACCACCTAAAAAAGCTTACGGGTACTTATGTTCCAAGGAATAGTCCGCTAATTATCGTAATTACTAATTATCTTATTTACTCGTCTATAATACACTTCGTCTATAATGCGCAACCCCGGTATGGGAGATGCACCAAAAAGAATTTACTCGATATAGTGCCCTAACCACCACCTAAAAAATGGTTATATTGTATTATGTTCCAAAGGGGGAATTATCGTAATTACTCGTGTATGGGATGCATTCGTCTATAAAATGCAACCGCTGAATAAGACATGCCCCGGAAAGAATTTATTCGATATATTACCCCAATCGCCACCTAAAATATCATATGGTGTAGTATGTTCGAAAGTCCAAAGAATATTCCGTTTATCATCGTAATTACTCGTCTATAATCTGCATTTGTCTATAATGCGCAACCCATAAAAGAGATGTGTAACGTTACTGCCCTCGCCCCCACCTACGTTACATCCTCTCTTCTAACCATTTCACTTCTTGGCCGGTGATCAACTAGTGGTCCGAGGTGGGCAACGCACATTTCTTGCCACCACAAGAATACGATCGAGGGGGCCGGAGAAAATAGAAGGACAAACGAACAAACACGAACAATGCTTGGGGTTAACTCAAGAGCAGAAGGAGAGTTATGCAACACTTTGCATTCCTGATAGCATATCTGGACAAACGCTAGCGTGGATTACTAGCGGAAATTCCACAAAGCAACTGGAATGCCGACTCATCTTGACTCAATCTTCTTCGCTGGACCCTATCTTCTCTGCCACTGTCTCCAGAGTCGACCGCATCTGTCCGTGGTTCCACGCCAACTGCCTGTCAGCTCCTTTCTCCAACCAACTCTCTTTCGCGTCCCCTTACCATTTCCGGATACGGCGAGATTTCAGGTCCAAAAATCCTTTGTCTGGTTTCGCGCCAAAACAGACAAAGGAATCGTCTGCTTGGCGGGCCACCTATATAGTGTTACAGATGCCCTTCAAGGAACTGACTCGATCTATCACCGAAACTAACACCTAAAAAAGGTTATCGTGTTTTATATTCCAAATTTTACAGAATATTCCGTTAATTATCGTAATTACTCGTCTTTAACACGTCTTCTATAATGCGTGAACACCTGAATGAGAGATGTATCGAAAAGGATTCACTCGATATATTACCCCGTGGTGCAATGGTTATCGTCGTAGGAACTGAACACGGCGACACGAGTTCATATCTTGGACGGGACTGATTGCATTTCACATAGCACTAATACCCTTGGGAAAAGTATGAATCCAATTATTCTCCCTCCAGCTATGGGTAAATAGTAGGGCAGACTGTACTCTTCAGCCTTGGTGAGGCAACTAGTCTAGGAGAAGGAAAACGCTGAATTCAAACCTGTTAAACTTCTCTTAAAAAATTGACCTTGGGTCATATCCTGCCCGAGCGGAGGGGTTGGTAAATATGATATAATATATTACCCCAACCACCACCAAGAAAAGCTGATTGTTTCTTATGTCCCAGAATCCAACGATGTTCCGCTAATTATCGTAATTACTCGTCTATAATACGCATTCTTCTACAATAAGCCACCCTTAAATGAGAGATGCACCAAAAAGAATTTACTCGATATATTGCCCAAACCACCACCTAAAAAAGCATATGGTGTATTATGTCCCAAAGTCTAACGAAGTTCCGCTAATTATCGTAATTACTCATGAATTAATTCCCAAATTTTACAGAATATTCATTAATAATCGTATTTGCACGTCTATAACACGCAGTCTTCTATAAACCGTAACCCCTGGGGAGAGATACCTCAAAATGAAATTTTCTCGATATATTACCCCAACAACCTAAAATAAGCTTATGGTGTATTATGTTCCAAAATCTAAAGAATATTTCGCTAATTATCAAATTACTCGTCTATAACACGCATTCGTATATAATGCGCACACCCTGAATGAGAGATGCACCCAAAAGAATTTACTCGATGAGCAGCCACAGGTATAGGCCTCTATGTCAATGCACACAAAACGGAATGTATGTGCTATAATCAAACGGATGACATCTCCACCCTAGACGGAACCCCTCTTAAACTAGTAGACAAATTCACTTACCTAGGAAGCAGCGACGCATCAACCGAAAAGGACATCGACACGAGGTTAACGAAAGCATGCACAGCTATCAATAGGCTATCGATTATATGGAAATCAGACCTAACTGATAAAATGAAACGCAGTTTCTTCCAGGCAGCGGTCGCATCGATGCTGCTATATGGATGCACTACATGGACTCTAACAAAACGGCTGGAGAAGAAGCTAGATGGCAATTACACAAGAATGCTGCGAGCAATCTTGAACAAGTCTTGGCGGCAACACCCAACAAGACACCAACTGTACGGCCACCTGCCTCCTATCACGAAAACCATTCAAGTTAGACGAACCAGACATGCAGGACACTGCTGGAGAAGCAGAGACGAACTCATAAGTGATGTACTCTAATGGACCCCAACACATGGCCGTGCAAAAGCAGGACGACCAGCACGAACATACATTCAGTAACTATGTGAGGATACGGGATGTTGTCCAGAAGACCTGCCTGAGGCGATGAACGATGGGGAGGAGTGGCGAGAGAGGGTCAGGGATATCCGTGCTACCAGCACGACATGATGATGATGATGATTGCCCCAACCGCCACCTAAAAAACTTATGGTTACAAATGTTTCAAAGTTCAACGATGTTCTGCTAATTATCGTAATTACTCGTCTTTAACACACATTCGTGTATAATGCGCAACACCTAAAGGAGAGATTCCCCGAAAAGAATCAGCGCGAAATATCACCGTCACCACGACCTAACAAAAGTTATGGTGTATCAAGATCGAAAATCTAAAGTATATTCAGGTAATTATCGTAATTACTCATCTATAACACGCGTTCTTCTATAATGTCCAATCCCTGAATGAGAGATGCCCCGAAAAGAATATACTCGACATATCCCCCTAACGTAAACCTAAAAAAAGGTTATGGTGTATTATGTTCCAGATTCTAAAGATTATTCCGATAAATATTGTAATTACTCGTCTATAATACGCAACACTAAATGGAGAGATGCCCGAAAAGAATGGACTCTACATATTAAATTCACCACCACCTAAAAAAGGGTTATGGTATATTATGTTCCAGACTCTTAAGAATATTCCGTTATTTCTTGAACTTACCATAGTATTACACATATTCGTCTATAAGGCGCAATTCTTAAATGAGAGTTGCCCCGAAAAGAATTGCACAATTTATTACCCTAACCACCACCTTAAGAATGGTTATGGTGTATTATGTTACAGAATCTAAAGAGTATTTGGTTAATTATTGAAATACCCGTCTATAAGACGCATTTTTCTTTAATAATCAAACCCTAAATAAGAGCAGTTTCCAAAAGAATTTACTCGATATATCACTCCAACCACCACCAATAAAAACGTTAAAGTGTATTATGTTGCAGAGTCTAAAGAATATTCTTTTAATAAGTGTAATTACCTGTCTATAAGACATTTTTCTATAATCCACAACCCCTAAATCGGAGAGGCTTCGAAAAGAATTTAATCGATATATCACCCCAATCCCCACCTATAAAAAAGTTATGGTGTATTGTTGCAGAGTCTAAAGAATATTCTGTTAATTAGTGTAATTACCCATCATTTATCGATTGGTTATCTGTCATATGCAAATCATATCTGACCGATTAAATGAAACGCAGTTTCTTCCCAGCAGCGGTCGTGTCGATACTGCTATATGGATGCACTACATGGACGCTAAATAAACGTATGGAGAAAAAGCTTGACGGCAACTACACAAGAATGCTGCTAGCCATATTGAACAAGTCCTAGAGGTAGCACCCTACAAAGTAGCAGCTGTACGGCCACTTACCACCTATCATGAAAACTATCCATGTTAGACGAACCAGACATGCGGGCCACTGCTGGAGAAGTAGGAACGAACTCATAAGTGACGTACTCCTGTAGACCCCTACACATGGACGAGCAAAGGCAGGACGACTAGCTAGAATCTACACTCAGCAGCTCTGTGCAGATAGGGGATGTAGCCCTGAAGACCTGCTGGAAGCAATGGACGATAGGGAGAAGTGGCGAGAGAGGGTCAGGGATATCCGTGCTGATGGCACGACATGATGATGATGACCCGTCTAGAAGACGATACATCGATAATACGCAACCACTAAATGAGTAATTGTAACGAAAAGAGTGACTTACCGCGGAATCCAAAACGGGCCAGAAGGTGTTTTGCATGTGAAGTGAGGAAACGAAACATTCCTGAGGGTGAGGGTGCAAGTGCGAGTTGTAGAACGTAGAGACGCTCTCATGCAAATTTGGGCCAGTCTGGACGATGATAAAAACAGCAGCTTTCGTTCTCTTGTGGCAACGAGAAGAGACTTACGGTTGGACTTTGTTTTGTTAAGAAGGTTTCGGTTCCTTTGTTTAATGGCATATCAACCTTTGTAGGTTATTTAATGCCAAAGCCATTCTCCTAGAAGAACAGTAGTAGTACTATTTAACCCATAGCTGGGAGGATAAGGGGGTTCATACCTTTCCCCAGGGTATTTGTATGAAAGTGAACGTAATAGCGCAACTGGAGTACGAACTCGCTTACTACGATTTCGCAGTCCATCGCTTTAACCATTACACCACGAGGACACCCCCCTTTGTTAAAAAGTTTACCAATCAAGCTTGCGAGTGAAAAAACTTACGGTTGGACTCGTTTTATTAATTTATTTTTTTGTTTTGTTATTTGATGACCAATTAGACTTGCCAGTGAAAGAGACAGACAGACTCTATTGGTGCGTCCGAGACTTCCGCTTGCGACAAGGAAGCGAGCCTAAAAAAATTTTTTGCTTTAGTAAATCCCCCAAAAGAATTACTTGATATCTTATTCCAGCCACCACTTATAAAAAGGTTATGAGGAGGTACCCGTGGTGTAATGGTTATCGTCGTAGGAAATGGCCATGGCGACACGAGTTCAAATCCTGGACGAGGCTAATTGCATTTCATATAGCACTAATACCTTGGGTAAGGTATGAATACAATTATTCTCCCTCCAGCTATGGGTAAATAGCAGGACAGACTGAATTCTTCAGCCTTAGTGAGGCAACTAGTCTAAGAGAAGGAAAACTCTGAATTCAAACCTGTTAAACTCCGCTTAAAAATTGACCTTGTGTCATATCCTGCCCGAGCGGAGGAGTTGGGTAAATATGATAAAAAGGTTATGATGTATTGTGTTCCACAGTCTAAAGAGTATTCCGTTAGTTATCGTAATTACCCGTCTATAACGCGCAACCCCTAAAATGAGACATGTTCCAAAAATAATAACTCGACATATCACCCCAACCACCATCATAAAAAAGATTATGGTGTATTATGTTGAAGAGTCTAAAGAATATTCCGTTAATCATTCTAATTACCCGTGTATAACATGCATTCCTCTATAAAACGCAACCCCTAAAAGAGAGATGCCTCGAAAAGAATTTACTCGATATATCACCCTAACCACCATCTAACAAAAGTTATGGTGTATTGTGTGGCAGAGTCTAAAGAATATTCCGTTATTTCTTGTACTTACCCTTGTATAACACATATTCATCTATAAGGCGCAACCCCTAAATGAGAGATGCCCCGACAAGAATTACACGATTTATTACCCCAACCACTACCTTAAAAATGGTTAATGGTGTATCGCTCCAGAGTCTAAAGAATATTACGTTAATTATCGTAATTACCCGTCTATAACACGCATTTGTCTATAATGTGTACCCCCGAAATGAGAAATAGCCCTAAAGAATTACTTGATATATTACCCTAATCACCACTTTAAAAAAAAGTTATGGTGAATTATGTTCCAGAGACTAAAGCATACTCCGTTAATTATCGTAATTACCCGTCTATAACACGCATTTGTCTATAATGCGCCACCCCTAAATAGAAGATGCCCCGAAAAGAATTATTCGATATCCGCCCCCACTACCTAAAAAAAGGGTTTATGGTGAATTATGTTCCTGAGTCTAAAGAATATTCCATCGTTATCGTAATTACTCGTGAATAACACACATTTGTCAATAAAGCGCAACCCCTAAATGAGCTATACCCCGAAAAGAATTACTCGATACATCACCCCCACCACCAACTAAAATAGGTTATGGTGAATTATGTTCCTGAGTCTAAAGAATATTCCATCGTTATCGTAATTACTCGTGAATAACACACATTTGTCAATAAAGCGCAACCCCTAAATGAGCTATACCCCGAAAAGAATTACTCGATACATCACCCCCACCACCAACTAAAATAGGTTATGGTGTATTATGTTCCTGAGTCTAAAGAATATTCCTTTTATTATCGTAATGATCCGTATGCAACAGGTATTCGTCTATCATACGCACCCTCTTAAAGGAAATACTAGACTTTTCACCCCAACCATCTCCTAAAAAAAGATTATGGTGTATGACGATCCAGAATCTAAAAAAAAAAAAAAAAAAAAAAAAAATACGGACCGGACAAACGAGAAGCAAAGTTGGAATAACTTCCAACTTTGCTTCTCGTTGCGAGATAGTATTAATATTATTGACCCCACCCCAAGAGACGAAAATTTTTTTGAAAGGCGAATACCATAATTAATTTCAACACAAAGGTTGATATGCCATTAAAACCAAAGAAACAAGACATACATAAATAGTAAACAACGTTATGTAAAAACTTCATTCTCTCAACTAAAAGCACTTGTTTAGTTATGCGGAAACATGTTAGATCTGACTGACGAGAAATTAGACTGAATAAAATTAAAAAAATAAATACTTCCTAAGTGTTCTTAATCAATTAAATAACCAATTGTTATATTATTAATGCAATTGAGCATGACTGAAATAACCCAGTAAGCTACATCAAGGTCTAGACTACATTACTTATTTATCAGTAGTGGGGTTTTGTTATGTAATTTACAAAGCGCTTTGCTTTGATGTGGCACAAGGCCGAATGAATGGAGCGCCCAATGAGACTCGAACTCACTCGTGTAGGTCTGCTTGTCTGGCTTGCTAACCGTTACACCACCAGAGGTGCCCGGTGGGGTTTTGTTATAGTATTTCAATTGGGGGGGGGGTACTGTTCGATTTTAATTTTTATTTTAAATGAAGACATGAATAAAACAATGATCTGGTCCAGCCGAAACAAATGAAATAAATTAAATTTCCGTTCAGCAACCAACTAAACAAAATAAATGACAAACCCTCGACAGTGTAGCAGCCATGCTTTGATGTTCATGCTAAACCAGGGGTATGAAAACAGGATGGCCGTGGGCCAGTCAATGTGACCCTCACTGACCGTTTTTATCTTTTACCTTGTACACTCTCGCTACAAACGCTAATTTTAAATTCATTTTGGAGCAATAAGACAAGCTTTATCATATCATATTTACCCAACCCCTCCGCTCGGGCAGGTCAATTTTTAAGCGGAGTTTAACAGGTTTGAATTCAGAGTTTTCCTTCTCCTAGACTAGTGGCCTCACCAAGGCTGAAGAACTCAGTCTGCCCTACTATTTACCCATAGCTGGAGGGAGAATAATTGAATTCATACCTTTCCCAAGGGTATTAGTACTTTGTGAAATGTCATCAGTCTCGTCCAGGATTTGAACTCGTGTCGCCGTGTCCATTTCCTATGACGATAACCATTACACCGCGGACAAGCTTCATAGTTTTCGATTTGACCCGACAGAATGTCAAAAACGTCACATTTTTGGCTACTGCTTCTTGGATTTGTTCAAAACAACGAGTAACATTTTTGTGAATTACATATCTGACTTTATCTCCATGCGTTTCGTTTGCGTCCAGTTGATGCAACCATACAGTAGCACTGACACATGTTGATGATTTCAGTTAAATTCTTTAAAAAATAAAATTTAGTAATTTTATTTATTTGAAATGGAAACCTGATGTTATGATCCCAATCGTCTGGGGCTGGAGAATATAGCGACCGCTTCTCTGTAGAGGAGTAAGAGTCCCTTAACGAGTGTCCTGGATATAACACGAAGCCATCTGATGGTGAGGCTTCAGTCCAGGAGCTTTTGGGAAATGCAGAGTACCCGTTCATTGCTATTACTCCCAGGTCCACTCTGACCCAGAGTGGCAATACCTGATAGGGTTCCATCAATGACACAAATCAAACTGTTTGAACATTTAACTATGTGCAAACAAATGACTGATGTTAAATTGAATTGTTAGTTACATAGCAATACTTGGAAACATTTGACTGTGCAAATTAATTAAGTCTTGAATGGAATTATTAGTGTTAGAAAGAAATACTTGAAACCATTTAGCTGTGTGCAAACTAATGAGCTCTGGCTCATTTAAAAGTGATATCTACAAATTTTGTGCTTACAAATCACATTTGATCTCATTGGCCTAGTGGGTAGAGTGTTTGCCAATGGTCCAGTAGACCTAGGTTCAATCCCAGGTCGCGTCATACCAAAAACTTTTAAAATGGTACTTGATACCTCCTTGCTTACCACTCAGCAATATAAGGTACGTATCAAGGGTAAAGTGGAGCAACTCAAGGAAAGGAGTAGCACCCTACCAACACCTCGGTGTAGTAGCTATTGAAAAGGGAGCCTTCAGGTCGCCCCTGACTAAGGTCGGCAACTTTACTATATATATATATATATATATATATATATATGAACAAACAGGATTTGGCATTAAATTACCTACAGGGGTTGGTATGCCATAAAACATAACCAACCAACCAATACTGTGCAAAAACTTAGTTTTATTTATCTTCTTTATTTCAAAATATATTTATAACCCAATATGTGATTTGCCATTGAATTCCATATTTTTGAAAGTGACTCACCTTAAATATGGTTACAATGTTCGAATATGGCCTACCAATTAAAAATGCAGCACACCCGTGTTAGATGGTCATAAAAATTTGGTGAAGGATTTTGGGTAGTAAGGGGAGAGTGTGTTTTCAAGCAAAAGAGAGGTTATTCAACCATCAGAGAGAGTAGGCGACCAGAATAGTGTGGGTTTGAGCAAAAGAGAGAGCATCCGCCCATCAACACGGACAGTCAGTAAGTTTTGATCAATCGTATTTTGACTAAATATCGACGAACATATAACTAAAAAAACCTTCTGCTTTTTGGTTGCTTCAACGGCATACCAACCTTTGTAGGTTATTTAATGCCAAAGCTATCCTTGCAAAAGAGCAGCATTGATACTGTTTAACCCATAGCTGGAGGGATGATGGGGGTTCATGCCTTTCCAAAGAGTATTAATCCGAAAGTGAACATAATAGCACAACTGGGGATTGAACTCGCCTACTTCGAGACTGCAGTCCAACACTTTAGATACTACGCTATGGGAACTCCCCACCCCACCCTCAAAGTAAAACGGAAATTCCTTGTTGGTTAGTAGAAACATGACAAAAGCAGTCTCTTTCATCCAGAAAGAAATCTGCTTGCTTCTTAGGAAACAAAAGAACAACTGAGAATTCAGCCACTCTTTACAGAAAGCAGAACTGATGAGCCAAGGAGTGCTTTGTACGTCACACTCAACACTCCCTTTAAAAAAGAAAAAAAACCAAAAAAACCCTCACCCAACATAGCAGTTTGACATTAAAACTGAGTGCAAACAAATGACTTATGCTTAATTGAATTGTTAGAAATAGAACTGTTTGATCGTTTAACTATGTCAACAAATGATTGATGTTTAATTGAATTGTTAGTGATACATAGCAATAATTTGAACCATTTAACTTTGTTGACTTATTAGAAATAGAACTGTTTGCACGTTTAACTGTATCTTCAGAAACCATATATATATGTAAAACTGTATCTTCAGAAACCATATATATATATGTAAAAAAAGGTCCTGGTATTAAATAACCGACAATGGTTGATATGCCATAAAAGCCAACCAAACCAAATCCTATATATTTAATATATATGTATAAAGAGGATTTGGCATTAAATAACCGACAATGGTTGATATGCCATAAAAGCCAACCCAACCAAATCCTATATATTTAATATATATGTATAAAGAGGATTTGGCATTAAATAACCTACAATGGTTGATATGCCATAAAAGCCAACCCAACCAAATTATATATATCTAATATATATGTATAAAGAGGATTTGGCATTAAATAACCTACAATGGTTGATATGCCATAAAAGCCAACCCAACCAAGTTCATTGCCTGCTCTGTCCTGTTTTAAGAAGCTATAAATATCTACACTTGGTCAACTGATCCAATCACTTGAGCAGAGTAGATATTATTATAGACTGATATAATATTAACAATAATATAATGAATTTGTCATTAAGTTGTACTGATAGCAGAATCTCTTGCAATCTGTCCCTATCAGCCATCGCTCTAAGTAGATGTTCTAGACGACATGCAGTGTCCACACAGTGCTGATGTACGTAGGTCGGGCTGGTCAGACAAAATTGGTGTGTCCATGTGTTGGTGTCCAGAGGAAAAATTTGCTTATACATTTTTCCTTACTTCGCAAGAAGTTCTGAGCAGGTCTTGCTCATCTTAGTTGGGCTATGAGAAGGGAGGTAATATCATGAATTTGTCATCAAGTTGTGTTGATAGAAGATTCTCTGGACTTTCTCTCACCATACAACAGAATTGATGACATTCCAAAACACAAAAGATATCCGATGAAGAGTGGAGGATACTAAGTTGTCGGTAAATAAGTCCAAAACAGCAATATTACTTAACACATTTGGCTAAAAAGATTAGAGAAATTAAAATTTGCTATTTTCAGTATCAATGTATTTTCATAAATTTTGACTCCAAAGTTGATTTCAGCGAAGCATCTAAAAACCATGGAGCCATTTCAATATTAAATCGTTTGGTTCAGTTTGATGGCATATCAACAGTTCTAAGTTATTTAATGCCAAATCCTCTTAATACATATTTATCAAATATGTATGATTTGTAAACACATCTTGTTTTTAAACGAGCCAAACTTCATTAGTTTACACACAGTTAAATGGTTCCAAGTATTGCTATGTATCACCAACAATTCAATTAAATATCAGTCATTTGTTTACACACAGTTAAATGATCAAACACTTCTATTTCAAACAATTCCATTTAGCATAGGTCATTTGTTTACACTCAGTTCAAATGTCAAATACTTCTATTTGACCCATAGATAGGATTTTTTCAGGTGCTACCACTCCAGGACAGAGTGGACCTGGGAGTGGTGGTAATGAAGGGCTACTCCATATTCCTCAGACCACCAAGACCTGAGCCTCACCATCAGATTGTTTAATGTCACATCTGGGACACTGGTCAGAGATGCAGTTGACTGGACTGTCCATATCAAATTGCAAACTTCTGAAATCAGAAGACCAGTCCACATAGCTCAGTAGTAACATCTCATCTACGGAAAGCAATGTCAATATATGCATATGAAAGGCATGAACTGCTATTGAAAATCTAATGGCTCTGATAAAATAAAACAGGAATTCTTCCAAGGTCTGCCTGTGTCAGTATTATTGTATAGCTGCACCACTTGGACTCTTATAAAAAAAAAAAAAAAAAAAAAAAGAAAAAAGCTAAATGGGAATTACACAATAGGGATGGATGCTTTTTTGTACAAATCTTTGAAGCAGCACCCTACAAAACAGCAACTGTACAGCCACTAACCTCCCATCACACAAACTATCCAAGTAAAATATGCAAGACATGTTGGACATAGTAAAAGAAGTAAGGACGAACTCATAAACGAAATTTTTGTTGGACAACCAGCAGAAACTGATTCATCAGCTCTGTGCAAAAAACCAATGCTGTCTAGAGGACTTGCCTAGAGTGATGATCGACAGGGACGGATGGTGAGAAGAGAGAGAGAGAGAGCCAAAAGAATCCATGCTGTTGGTACGCCTTGATGATGATGATACATAGGGTGATCAAAAAAAAAAACAAAAAAAAAAAACAACAAGACCCTGCTGGGAGGGAGTACCTTTATGACATAATTTCAGACGGTCTCCACACGTTCATTATCACTGTCAACACATTCTTGAATTTCCCAAAGTTGATTTAACGGCTAATTTGTTTGACTGTGGCCTCATAGCTAGCAAACTTGTACTCCTGTCACACTAATATGCTCACTTTCAGATTAATAAGTTTGGGAAAGGCAAGAACTCCCTTCTCCCTCAGCTATAGGTTAAATAGTACCACTACTCTCCTTTTACAAGAATGGCTTTGGAATTAAATAACCCACAAAGGTTGAAATGCTATAAAAAGTTTGTACCACTTTTTAGACTTTGTTTCCATTGATGTATTATATCCTGGTCTCTAAGTAAAGTTGGCGAGCATAGTCGAGGGCGACCAGAGGGCTTCCTTTTCAATCGCTACTACACCAAGGTGTAGAGGAGGGCACTACTCCTTTCCCTGAATTGCTCCACTTTACCCTTGATACGTACCTTATATTGCTGAGTGTTAAGCAAGGAGGTATCAAGTACCATTTTTAAAGTCTTTGGTATGATTGAACCCAGGTCTTCCGGATCATGGGCGAACACTCTACCCACTAGACCAATGTCTGTACTGAGCGGATATTATTCGTCTAAATTTCTCAGATAAAGCTTTCTTTGTACATTTCTTCAAATATTTACAAATTAAAAAAAAAAAAATTCAATTCAGGAGAATTTAGGGAGCATAATCCTCAAATATAAATCTTGAAACGCAATAAATATTATTACTCGTGATCTTCATACTTCTGAAAACTCAGAGTGGTATAATATTTACATCAGTTAATGAAAGACATGAAACCAATCAGTTTTGATTATTATAGATGAAAGCTTTTCAGGGTTTTTTTTTTTTTTGAAGAACTCTTTTGGTTTACACATACAGATGAACTCATTGTATATTCTATTTCGTGTATGTGGGGAGTCTGGTTTCTTCAATGCCATATCAACTGTGTGTGTGTGTGTGTGTGTGTATGTATGTGTGTAGGCATGCTTGGATGTGCTTGCATGTCAGTGTGTGTTTCTTTAATGGCATATCAACCTTTGTGGCCATCCTTGTAGAAGAACAGCAGTGATACTATTCAACCCGTAGCTGGGGAGGGGATAAGGATTGATTTCCAGTCACTTTGTTTAATGGTATATCAACCTTCATGTGTTATTTAATGCCAAAGCCATCCTTGTGGAATAACATCAATAATACTATTTAACCCATAGCGAGGGGAGATAAGAGGGTTCATGCCTTTCCTAAATGGATTAGTCAGAAAATGATAATGCAACTGGTGTTCAAATTCGCTTACTACAATATATCGCAGCCCAGCACGTTAGCCATTGTGCCATGGAGACTCCTCTTTTTGCATAGGGGGGAAAAAAAAAAAGAAAAAAAAATTAAATATGGACGACAATAGACAATAGAAATACTATCAAGATAAGGGAGAGTTAAAAGGTTTTGCAATACCTTCGTACATGGTCATTTGTGGTGTGTACATCATGTGACAGAAACAGTTCAAGCCGCGGAAGGTACTCACTCTTGGTGGTAGTATGGTGGTAGTTGGTGTGCTGACGTGTTGTGCATGGCTTTACTCCATTATGCTTTAGGAGTTCAAACTGAGTCATAGCCCGCCGTAGAAGCTACCAAAACCATTTTGTCGTGTAAAAGGTGCAGGTGGTCACAATACAATAACTAGATGGTTCAAGAAGTTTTGCTATTCGGGTCACAAGAATCTTGACAATTAAGCAACATCAGGTCTAAGCAAAATCGTGGATTCCGAGGCTGTACTCAAAGCTATAGAGTAACACCCGGAGAGTATGAGGCGAGCTTGACATCACACAGTCTGGTGTGATTTGTCACCTTCATGACCTCAGCAAAAGCACCAGAAGCTATTGAACTGTGCCTTATGCTACTAAAATATTGCAAAACTTTTGACTCACCCTTGTAATAATAATGTTTGACAATACTTGATCTAAAAAATAAAAATTAACAATTTTTATTTTCTTGTTCATGATTTTGGACAACTTTTATAAATCGTAAACAAATTTGTCAGTCAATATTTTATAAGCATGCACTTATTTTTGATATTCGAGTCTAAAAAAATTTTTTTTTAGATCTTTTATCTATGTCTGTAATTTATAAAAGTCTTAGTAGATAAACATTGTATATCTTATCAAAATTTACCAACAATTTTTAAACAAAATGTATTTTTTTTCTTCTTAAAATCACCAGAAAAATTCTAAACAAAAAAGCAAAAAAAACTCCAACCAACCAACCAACCAACCAACCCAAAAAATCTAGCAGAAAAGACCAATCATTGTATTTTGATTCGTTCCAACACATTGTCTGTTACTTTGAAATATTTCTTTTTTTCTTATTCTTTCTTTCTATCAATCTCTTTGCAGTGTTTCAGACACACACACACACACACAAAAAAGGGGGGGGGAGATAATAGCTTAAACAAATTAAATACACATCTCATCTAAAAAAAAAAAAAAAAAAAAAAAAAAAATCAATAAAATCAAGGCATAAAAAAAAATTTCAATTAAAAAATTTTTTTTTTTTTTTTAAATTACAGATTAATGTTATTGATAAAATGTTAAAAGAATTGATGTCTCAGAAGTTGTTCGGACCACTGAACCTTTTCTTTGTATTCTTAATGTTACTTACTAAGCTTTGCCAAAGTCACCCATCTAAATCAAGAACAGGTTCATCATTGCTTACCTTTAGTGATCGAGGGATTTAACCACAAGTCTAATCTTGATCTTATTTACTAAGCTTTGCAATTTGTTTACATTATTTGTTACTAAGAAGTCACCCATCTAAATAATAAGCAAATTCACTGTTGCTTAACTTTGGTAGTGGAGGGAGGACTTTTTTTTCTTGGAAACTGGGGTGGGGAAAGATTTTAACATTTTGCAGTTTTATTTGCTTAACAAAATGGTTGCTGAAGGGACAACCCCTCCCTTCTTGGTATAATTTGGAATCATCCAAATACTTGGTCTACCTAGTGTTCTCGTAATGGACTGGTCTGGTTCCAATTTAAGTGACTATTTTCAATCTGCTTCCTTTTTTTCATTTTAGGGGTTCCCTCTTACCACAGATCATACAAGAAAGGCTTTAAAAGTAAAGCTTCCAATTTGATTCCATGGAAAAGTACAAAGACTACTGGATAGAGCAAGTTTTCAGCAACAAAACACTATTGGCTGTGTATATTCACTTGCAATAAACAAGAGCCTGCATGCTGCACTCATAAGAGGGTCGAGTATTACCTTTGGTTTTATTTTGTTGTCTCACAACATTAGAGGCAAATGTTAACAATATGGCAGTAGAGGTTAAACCTTCTCACCAATAACCCACTGACGGAATGGATTAGAGACCATTTTTGGATTCCTTTTGAGGAGACTGAAGAATTAAGCAACTGAAATGCTGTGTAAAATTTCAGCATAGGGCACTCCTCCTTGATTTCTGATTTTTTGGCAAAAAATTCTTTGAATTATTAAATAACAAACCATAGACATTCAGATTATGCAAACTTTTTTTTTCCCCCTCTAAGTTAGTTCATTAAGTTTTTAAGAGGGGGTTTGATTTGCAATGCACATTTATGCTAAAATAGCCCCTGACTTTGTGTTTAGTGTCAGACTTTAGTGTTCACTTTCTAATATAGCAACCCCCCAATACACTTTTTGGAAAATGTTTTTGATCATCTGAATTCCAGCTGCTTAAAAAAAAATAATAATCCAAATAAATTTTTACCAAGAAATCAAAAACTTAGATGTTTATTTTAAAACTCAACAAAATATTGAGTTATTATGCTGGCCGTATCCCCTGCCTGAGACGTGGGTCCCTCTCCCTTAAAAAAAAAAAAAAAAAAAAAAAAAAAAAAAGGAGAGTGAGAGAGTGTTCTGGGTATGACTAAACTGCATCTGATGATGAGGCACCAGTTCTGGAGATCTTGGTATGTGGAATACTCCACCATTACCATTACTCCCAGGTCCACTCTGTTAGGGTCCCATCAATGAGTCAAATAGAGCTGTTTGAAAATTATTCGTATTTGACAGGACTGTGTGCAAAAAAAAAAAAAAAAAAAAAAAAAAAAAAAAACCTGTAAGAAACTACACAAAAACAATGTAAATATGAAAACACATAATGAATGTGATTCCCTAACCTCTAGGCATAAAATAACCCAAGAAAAGTTGATTTGCCATCAAAAATCAATCCATACCAAGAATACAAAGAAGAACAACCTTGAGATAAATTCTGATATATTTCTAATGGCCGGATAAAATTCGTGGATAAAATTTGTACAAAGTTTTTTTGCAAAAGCAGATATCTACAGCACATTTTCTTTTTTCTTTAATTCTTTTTTTTTTTATTTTATAATAAAAAAAAAAAAAAGAAAAAAAAAAAGAAAAAAGAAAAACGAAAAAAAAAATAAAAGAAAAAAAAATTTAAATAAGTTATAAGTTCATCTAATTACTATCTAAGAATTTGTTTCCATGTATGTTGGTGGGGGTTTCTCAAAGAGTTCCTGCTGAAGGGTAACCAGGAAAAGATCAGCCATACATTCTTGAACCGTATTTGGAAGAGTGTACGTTTCTCCAAGTTGAGTGCGGATTAGCTTTAAATGGGGACGTAATTTGTCATGCCAGCTAATACCCGGATCTTCCCGACAACGTTCTGCTAGCTTATCCCTCAACGACCAGAGTTTGGCCACAAAGGATTTACTAGTAGAGTGATGGGGGTTAGACAGAACGTTATTAGTGCGATTCAACGGCTTTAGAGATGGGGACTCAACCCCTCCATTATTTCCAGGACTGGATTCCATACCAATTGTCGACTGTGATGAGTATCTGGACATAACACGAGGTATATTTCGTGAGTCATTAGAAGAGCAGTTGCTAGCATCGATGCCTCCCTGATTACGACTAAATAACGTCAAGTCTAAAGAAGGAATACGGGTACTGATTTTAGTAACAGGTGAAGAGAAACGACTCGGGGTAGATATAACTGCTGCTGCTGAGGAATATCCCGAAGATATAGGGGTTAT
Organism: Sepioteuthis lessoniana; assembly: GCA_963585895.1. Lineage (NCBI taxonomy): Eukaryota > Metazoa > Mollusca > Cephalopoda > Myopsida > Loliginidae > Sepioteuthis > Sepioteuthis lessoniana. The sequence continues at coordinate 47,976,971 of OY757947.1, read as the reverse complement.
GGGATTCCTATCGATGGACGATGTGATACTGATGCCAGGGTCGGATATCTGCTGCTGGAAAGGGTTACGACTAGATTCCAGGCGATGATCTGTGTTATTACTCCCGGTGGCAACCCAAAGTTCATCGCCAACTTTACCTGTATTAGATGGACTCTGATTTGAAGGAGCGTGGACTCCACCTGTAAAATTATCTTCAGAATTTGTATCATCATCAATAGTTATCGCTTCCTCCGTCGTCTCAAGTGCTGATGGGGATGCCTGTGAGGTAACTGTTCGCTCAGAGGAATCAGGAGACTTTTTTTGGGTATTAATTCGGCCGATACTAAGAACTCCGGTATTAAAGTACACAGCTCCAGCTGAGTCCTTCAAAGAATCTCTTTCTCCTGCAAGACTGGAATTGGGTGTGCTGTAATCAAAGTTTTCCCCGTTTTTCTCAATCAATCCAGAAGTGCTTGGCAAATCATTGTCCAATGATGCTAAATTGCCATGTGTATTTTCCAACAAGGATGCTGAGCTGGAATCATGAAAATGGTTACCTCCACTGAGATGATTCTGTAAAAGAATATATAATTCTTGCTTCACGTCAGCCCAAGTGCTGAAGCCACCATCCTCCGGACTTAAATGCAGCATTTTCTTAAAGCGAAAAGCCCATGGTTCAGTCAGATCAAAAACAGTTGCCAAAGCAGAGGTCAGCTGACCCTCCTCGCTGAACAGGTACTCCTGATACTCCTTCTCGGTAACTGTAGTCAATGGCCGCTCGTAAGGGCTCAGGTTTCTCAGCTGATCTTCATTGTAGCCCAAGAAGAAATCTTTCCTTCTCCTACGGAGTAGGACGTCGACCCTTTCTAAAATACTCAATTCCATTTGGTCAACAGACGGAAAAACTGGGGTGTCATGAGTCGAACTTACTTTATTGCTGTCAACTGGCCAGGATTGTGTGTCAGAACTAAGGACTGATGCTACCTCATATTTATCTTCACGTTCAACTTTTATAACAGGACTTCGGTTTAGACTAGACGAGCTTGGAAATTCTGTTAGCTGATTGTGGTGAGAATCATCCAAGGACGGAAGGTGGAGACTAAGAATTTTCTCATCCTCTCGTCTGTACGGAGAGACGAGAGAGTGAAGGTCCGAGTTGGGCATGGTGAGCAAGGAGGCAGAAGACGTTGTTATGGAACTGCCAGTGCTGGTCAGACGAATAGATTTGGGGGCTCGACTCGATGAGGCATCAAGAGAATGGAGTTTCTCCAAGGAAGCTCGGGAGTTACTATTACCAATACGTGCCCGGTGGACATCGTACAGTTCACTGTATTGGCGCCATAATTGAGTGGCATACAATTTTGCCTCTCCAAGACCTGAGGAAAAAAAATGAATAAATAAATGAATAAAAATAAATAAATTCAAAAACAGAAAAAAAGATCAAAAATAAAATATTAAGTCTAATCAGCTGCATAAAACAAAATTTTCAAACAATGACAAATTGAATGGAACTGTGAGCAAACGACTAAAAACTCAGTCTAAAGATTTCTATGCTGAAGAAATACAAAAAGTTTGTTTTTACCTTGGAAAAAAGTGTTTTATAGAATGAAGATTATATTGAAAAATAAGGCAAAAATTTTTTTCCTGACTGGTTGGTTGGGTTTTTATGGCATATCAACCTTTGTAGGTTATTTAACACCAAATCCATTTTTATGTAAATAATCAGTTCTATTTCAAACAGGCAACATTTCCACACAAGACAGAACCTCTCTGAAACTGGTTAACAAATTCACCTACCTAGGAAGCAGTGTCTCATCAACCGAAAAAACATCGACATGCGGCTAACGAAGGCATGGACAGCTCTCAATAAGCTATCGATCATATGGAAGTCAGACCTGACCGATAAAATGAAACACAGTTTCTTCTAAGCAGCGGTCGTGTCAATACTGCTATATGATGCACTACTTGGACGCTAACTAAACGGCTGGAGAAAAAAGCTAAATGGCAATTACACAAGAATGCTGCAAGCAATATTGAACAAGTCTTGGAGGCAACACCCCACAAAGCACCAACTATACGGCCACCTACCTCCCATCACGAAAACTATCCAGACTAACAGGACACTGCTGGAGAAGCAGGGACGAGCTCATAAGTGATGTACTCCTATGGACGCCCACATATGGCCGAGCAAAAGCAGGACGACCAGCTTGAACATACATAGAGCAGCTATGTAAGAATACGGGATGTAGCCCTGAAAACCTACCAGAGGCGATGAACGATCAGGAGAAGTGGCGAGAGAGGGTCAGGGATATCTGTGCTGGCGGCACGACATGATGATTTCAAACAATTCAGTTAAGCATGAGTACACAGTTTAATTGTCAAAAACATTTCTATTTCAAACTATTCATTTATTCAAACAGTTCTAATTCAGTTTAGTATAAGTACAGATTTTATTTACACACAGTTAAATGTCAAAACAGTTTTATGTAAAACAGTTCAGTTTAGTGTAAATAGAGTTTCAATGTCAAAAAACAGTTCTATTTCAAATAATTCAGTTTAACATAAAAACGCAGTTGAAATGTAAGTACAGTTTAATTGTCAAAAACATTTATTTTAAGCTGTTCAGTTTAGCATAAATATACCGTTAGTTCTATTTAACCCTATCAGGTGCTACCACGCCTGGCCAGAGTGGATCTGGGAGCAATGGCAATAAAGGGGTACTCTGTATTCCCCAAAGCCCAAGCATTATTGGAACCTCACCATCAGATTGTTTACTGTCATATCCAGGACACTCATGGGGGATGTCTTACCCCCTCTGCAGAGCTGCAGTCAGTGTCTTCTACAGCTCCAGCTAACTGGGCAATACACAGAGTTAAATGATCAAACAGTTTTATTTCAGATAATTCAGTTCAGCACAGTTTAGACATCAAAACAGTTCCATTTCGAGCAATTCAGTTTAGCATTAGTATGCAGTATAAATGTCAAAACAGTTTTATTTTAAACAATTCAGTTTAGCATAAATATGCAGTTTAAATGCAAAAATCAGTATAGTGAAGGAAGCACTGTTTAGTTCTATTTAACCCATAGATAGGACCCTTATTAGGTGCTACCACTCCAGTCCATAGCGGACCTGGGAACGATGGCAAAGAAGGGGTGCTCTGTATTCCCCAAACCTCACCATCAGATTGTTTAGTGTCATAACCAGGACACTCGTTGGGGGGGGGATTACCTCTCTGCAGAGAAACCGGTCTGTGTATTCTACAGCCCCAGCCAACGACTAAAAAGATTGGTTTGATTTGCTTGGGTTTTATGGCATATCAACCATTGTAAGTTATTCAATGCCAAAACCTTTTTATACATATATATCAAACATACGATTTCAAAATACATTTTATAGATAATATCTTTAAACGAGCCTGAGCTCAATTTTTTTGCACACAGTTAAATGGTTTCACTTATTCCTATCGAATATGAATAATTCTATTTACTATTAATCATTTATTCACAAAATTAATTTGTTAAACAGTTCTATTTCAAGCAATTCAGTTTAGCATAAGTCTCAGTTTGAATGTCAAAGTACACATCTTAAATGTCAAACAGTTCTATCTGAACTCTAGATAGGACTCTAGCAGGTGTTATCACTCCAGTCCAGAGTGGACCTGGGAGTAATGGCAATGAAGAAGTACTCCATATTCTCCAAAGCTCCAGCATTAATAGAACCTCACCATCAGATTGTTAAGTGTCATATTACCAGGACAACTCGTTAGGAGAGTCTTACCACTCTGCAGAAATGCAGTCAATATATTCTACAGCCCCAGTCAACTGGGCCATTGAGTTTTGTGGCATACTCCCAGCAATAAAATCCTTATAAGTTCGGAGTCAAATATTGTATAACAGTCAAACTTATATCAGACTAAGAGTAGATTACAATTGCAGCTGCAGAGAAATATCCTCAAGATATAGTTGGTTGGTTGTTTGGCTTTTATGGCATATCAACCTTTGTAGGTTATTTAACGCCAAATCCATTTTTATTAAAATAATTCTATTTCAAACAATTCAGTTTAGTATAAGTACGCAGTTTAAATGTAAGTACAGTTTAATTGTGAAAAACATTTCTATTTGAAACTATTCAGTTTAGTCAAGCAGTTCTAATTCAAACAAATCAAAAACAGTTCCATTCCAAATAATTCAGTTTAGCATAAGCATGCAGTTTAAATGTAAGTACACAGTTTATTTTTTAGTCAAACAGTTCTAATTCAGATAATTTAGTTTAGTATAAGTACAGGTTTTGTTTGCACACCGTTAAATGTTAAAACAGTTCTATATTAAACAATTCAGTTTAGTCTAAGTACTGTTTCAATGTCAAAAACAGTTCCATTTCACACAATTCAGTTTAGCATAAGCATGCAGTTTAAATGTAAGTATGGTTTAATTGTCAAAAACATTTCTATTTCAAGCTATTCAGTTTAGTCAAACAGTTGTAATTCAAACAATTCAGTTTAGCATAAGTATGCAGTTAGTTCTATTTAACTTATAGATAGGGCCCTATAAGGTGCTACCAATCTAGGCCGGAGTGGATCTGGGAGCAATGACAATGAAGGGGTACTCTGCATTCCCCAAAGCTCCAGCAGAGATGCAGTTGGTGTATTCTACAGCCCCAGCCGACTAGGAAATGAAGATATGGGGGTATTGGGATTCCTATTGAAGGAGAATGCGATACTGAAGCCAGGGTCGAGGTCAGATATCTGCTGTTGGAAAGGGTTACGACTAGATTCACAGGAACGGATTTTTAATTTGATGTCATAATTTATACAATAAATATAATTTATTTTTGTAATAATTAAGAATCTTTGTACATTTGCAACATACATAGGGATGTTACAAGGACAAAATAACTAGGGTGAATTATATGTGATATCCCAAGGCATGGAAAATGAAATGAGAAATGGATTGAAGTTTGGTTCCAATTTTCCGAAAGGTTACTAGGTTAAAAGACACCTGAAGAAGAGTAAATAAAAACAACTGAAGAAGATGGGAGGGAACAGCAACTGAAATGTTGCGATTGACCACAATGAGGACAATCGTCCAATATATGTAAACAAAGTAAACAGCTTATCTAGGAAATTTATAGAAAGGTGCATTTTTATCATTAAGGGTTTTCGGACTATTGTTTCATCTTTATTGTTATTTCCAGAACATTTCAGACGATATGTCCTCCAGCCTTCTTCAGGTGTTTGAACTCGGGAACCTACACGGAACTTCGAACTACACCCTTTATTGAATCCGGGGGGGGGTGCCTGTTCTGATTCCGTTAGCCATAACCGGCTACGTTAAGTATTCCTGTATTGTTACACGCCTGCAGTCAGGATTGAACCTGCAACTTCCAGATGATTGTCTCCTTAGAAGCTTAGGGAACCAATGTTTATAACTGTTGCGCTATGTGTTCCTGAGTTCGACAAACACCTGAAGAAAGCCGGAGGATATATCAGCCGAAACATTATGGAAATAATAAAGATGAAGACAATAGTCTGAAAAACCCTTAATGATAAAAATCAGCAAGCTTCGTCTAAGAAATTCAGACAATGAAAGGTGCATTGTAATAAAATTTTGAGTTTTGGAAATTTCAGAAAGAAAAGTAAATTCTATCAAACTGAAATTAATAACTGGTTGTCTCTGCAACTCAGGATATCCTCAATATGCGTATCTACCTAACCCCTCCACCATGAGTAAAATGTAGCACAAAGTCAATTTTTAAGCAGAGTATAGCCGATTTGGATTTTTTATTCTCCTAGCCTGGTTGCCTTACCAAGGCTAAAGAATCAAGTCTACTATTCACCCATAGCTGGGCAGGGAAAAACAGATTCATGCCTTTCCTGAGTGAAATGCCGACAGCCTCGTTCAGGATTTGAACTCAGGTCACTATGCCCATTTTCCGTGTTCATCTCATGGGAAGGAGATAGGAAATTTAAAATGTCACACATTTTAATTTTTATAGATATTACTTAACAATTTCTGGTAGTAGGGGGGGGAAAAAAAAAAAAAAAAAAAGAGAAGAAGTGCTGAAGAGTTCTCAGCCAAACCAAGGGAATGATCTATAGCCACAATATCTTATTCTATACATTCATACTGAAGTTCAACAAATTTGTCGCATATTTCCATAGTTTTTTTAGCTTACATATATATCTGTGGCTGTGTCAATACTACTGTATGGATGCACCACATGGATGCTCATAAGATGCATAGTGAAAAAGCTAGATGGGAACTACACAAGAATACTATGAGCTATTTTGAGCAAATCCTGGAAGACACCACAACAAAGCAGCTGTATGGCCACTTACCTCCCATCTCAAAAACCATTCAAACAAGACATGTGGAGCTCTACTGGAGATGAAAGGACAAAATCATCAAAGACGTTTGTCTATGGACCCCTATACATGGACGTGCCGGTGCAGAGAACCAGCAAGAACTTACATCATCTCTGTGCAGATACTGGATGTATTTTGGAAGACGTGCTGAAAGTGATGGATGATAGGGACAGATAGAGAGAGAGAGTCAGGAAAATGTGTGCTGCCAGCTCACCTTAATGATGATAATACACATACAAGGGTGAGTCATAAGTTTTGCAATATTTTGGCAACATGAAGCACAATTTAGCAACTCCGGATGCTTTTACCAGGGTCACAAATGTGTACTCATGCTAAACTGAATAGTTTGAAATAGAACTGTTTTTGACAAACTGGGTACTCATGCTAAACTGAATTATTTGCAATAGAACTGATTATTTGTATAAAAATGGATTTGGCATTAAATAACCTATAACGGTTGATATACCATAAAACCCAAACTACCAACTACCAGCGTCACAAAGATGACGGACCACACAGAACTGCAAGATGCTGAGCTCACCAGATGCTATGATGATACTCACCAGGTTTGCCTCTATGGCTAATAGCATGGTCTCAGGATCCATACTTTTAGGCCAAACTAACCTTTCCTGATCGTCAAGGTTCTTGCAACCCAAGCAAAATTTCTTCAACCATCTGGTGCGCCTTCACCTTTTTTTTGCATCACAACAAATACTTATAGTTGCTTCTGCAATATCATGCTTTGATTCAAACTCGTAAAGTGTAAATCTCTGAATCAGACTACATTGCATGTTCATCTGTGCAGCTTTCAAATCACACACAGAGTAAAGCAATGCACAACATGTGAGTGCACCAACTACCATAATACTACCAACACCAGTGAATACCTTCCATGGCTTGAACTGCTTCACTTCCATGATGGACATGCAACAAACATGCACCAAAATATTTCTTAACTTTTGAGCTAGTTTTAGCACAATAGTGAGAGTGTTTGCCAATGGTCTGGGAGCCCCAGGTTCAATCCCAGATCAAGTCATACTAGAAAAAAAAAAAAAAAGGTTCTTGATGCCTGTTTGTACTCAGCATTATAAAGGTACCAATCAAGGATAAGTAGAGCAATCCAGGGAATGGAGTAGCATCCTTCCCTACACCTTGGTGTAGTAGCTATTGAAAAGGGAGCCTTCGTCTCACCTTTGACCATGGTTGTTGACTTTACTTTTATAGATATTCATAGAGAAATTGAAAGTGAGAGACAAAAAGTGCTGATATTTAAAATAGTCAAAGACTTACTTCGGAAACCACCTTTTGAACTGTCTGTTCCAAGTCGGCGCCGGAATTCTTTTGCCCAATCAGCATCTGATTCCAAACAGTATTTCAACTTGACAATGCGGCAATACTCGCTCCTGAAAAAGATGAAAAGACCATATTGACAGGAACTTGCTAAATTACATATAGTAAATGACATTGGGGAGGCTCGCCCAATAAATGACATTGGGGAGGCTCGCCCAATAAATGGCATTGGGGAGGCTCGCCCAATGACTTGAGGCAACACAAACAGGTTTGAATTTTCTTTTTTTATAACTTAGGTACAAAAAATAAGATCGTATTCCTAGTCAGTTAGTTTTAACATAAAAGCAGAAATTTCTTACGAATAGACAAATATGTTTATGTAAATAAAATCACCTTGGTAGGTATAAGAGAGATTAGTGAATAAACCTATGTTTTAAGGGAAATGGAAAAAGAAACTAGGTTATCTATTGTTGTCGTTATTCCTATCAAAAAAAAAAAAAAAAAAAAAAAAAAAAAAAAAAAAAAAAAAGAACAATCCATTCTTTAATTTCTAAGGTTGTAAAAAAAAAACTAAAATTGAACAGCTTTCGAGATAAAGTGAATAAATCTATATTTTAAGAGAAGCCAAAATAGTTCTGACAACTATCCACATTATCTCTGCCCTAAATCATTAAAAAAATTTTAAAGTCGGAAAAAAAAAAAAAAAGAAATTACACTAATCCATTCCAAGATTAAAAAGGCTAAAATGTAAGTTTTTGAGATGATGCATATTTTTAGAGAACAAAAAACTTAGGGTCATCAAAAGAAAACATCCTTATCAATTTAGTTAATTATTATTTATATTATGACAATCCGATTCCTTGAGGGAGATAATTCCTGGTATGTTAAAATACTATAGAGTAGTTCCCCTTATTTATTTGCAAATAATTTGATTTTGTGTGCACACTACTGTAATAGTGTATAAAAACAAAAAAAAAAAAAAAAAAAAAAACACACACATTGTAGCATGATTTGTTAGCACAAGTGTTAGATGCTCTCAGAGAAAACAATTTCCAATTCAATTCATAATAATAATATAGGTTGTCATTATATCAAGGGAAATAACTATTTAATACTAATTATAGAGTACTTCCCCGATTATAAATAAGATGAGACTTGATATTGAACTTAACTGTAATTGAAGGTGGCCTTTAAGTAATTTTTTTTTTATTTTTGTGTAGCAGCGTAGAATAGTTTTTGTTTTTTTTTTCTAAAGAATAGGTTGTCATAAAAAAAATATTTCATCTCCGGTTGCACTAAATTATTATAAAAGTCTAACATCCACAAGCAATCTATTGGTTATATTTTTCTGATATAGAGTTGTATGAGGCACAAATAAATTATACAATTATTCGCAGAGTATAAACTTCCCTGGATCTGTCATTGCAGAAAGGCAATAATCCCCCACTCCCGGCAATCGTTATTAAATTTTCGTCAAAGCAGATCATTGCTATTACTGAAAGCCACAAGGAAATTGAATTTTAAACAAAGAAAAAAAAATTTCATAATACGACTGCAGAAGCATTTCACTCAACAATTCAATGGGTTAATATTATAAAAAGCCACCACATCAACTATTAGAAGTTCTGATGGCTATGAACATTATCCCAAAATCAACGAAAAATACATTAATACCTTATGGGAGTACCTTTAGGGTATAATTTCAAACAGTCTCTACCTGTTCAACACCTGGGACAATGCACTTTGGCCAGCTGTAGCTGAATGGCGCAGATCTGGTCAGGTGTGTCTTGCCTCTGGGGACAGTTACTCAGCAGAGGCTGTGAGGAAGCCTAGTATTTAATCATGTGACAGACAATGACAGTCTCTGAGCATCAGGGACCCATACCCACCAGGCTCTAACCCTCCTTGAATGGGTTAGGTTTATTGCCTAGTGCCTGAGACACCCCATTTTTAAGGGAATGTAGATGAGGCCCAAGGCATTTTCGGAGTCGCTGGACAGGTCTGGGCTACATACCCACATTAAAAAAGAACTTGTGCCATATTCACATGTACGTGGGGAGCACAACAAATACCGTCTTCACCTGTTCTTTCTCCTTGTCAACATTCAGAAAATCTTTTCAAATGATTTTAAAAAAAAAACAAAAAATAAATAAAATAAATTAATAAAAATAAATAAATAAATAAATATCAATCATTCTTTTGTTGACAAGATGAAGGCATTTTGTTTTTGTTTCTTTTTTATGACATATCAACCTTCACGGATTATTTAATGCCATAGCCAACCTTATAGAAGAACAGTAGTGGTACTATTTAACCCACAGCTTTAAGGAGGTTAATACTTTTCCCAAAAGTGACTGCAATAGCGTAACTGGGGTTTGAACTTGCAAATATCACAGCCCAACACATTAACCACGACACCTGCTGAGGGACGTATAAAAATTGTTCAGCATATTGTGTTATAATCAGAATATATGTACTTCCAACCATAGTTGGTTATTGTTGAGAATGCAAGGATGATTACGTTCTTGAGTTAAGGATGTTTTCTGTGATGGAAATCATTTTTTTTTTTTTTTTTCAGAATAGGAATATTCATATGCAGTCAATGGAATGTGTAGACCATTGGCGCTGGTTTGAACATGTAGAAATCGCAGAACAGGAATACCCGTAATGACTATAAGTAGTAGCAAAAAAAAAAAAAAAAAAAAATTCAGAAGAGAGTTGTATCCACACCCTCAACAATCATTAAAGAGAATCAAAAGGACTCAGATTATAACGGGGACTTCGGACAATTTTTAAACTGGTTCCATCGATAATGGTGATATCTCACTTGCCGACAAAGAGATAATAAAAACTAAATACCTAATCCGTGTCTATCACCTCAAATAAAAGATTTTTTTTTTTCATTTTTTTTTTTTTCATTTGCTAATTTTTTTTCTCTCTGGCGGCCAATTAATAAATAGAATGTTTAGTTCAATTCTTTAGTCAGAATTATCCTGATGATCCAGTCATGTGAAACCTTGGTAGATTACTTCTGGCTCTGTAGGTATTCAAATTTTGCTCTACTTAATGTAGAGAGCACTTTTATATTTTAGCTTCAAGTCTTCTGATGGCGTTTTTTTCTTTTGACTAGGCATTGTGGTATTGGTTGATTATTTTCAAGCAGTACGTATGTTTTTAATCTTTTCTATTTTATTTATAAATTGTATCATCTGATTTTTTTTCACACCATCAGAATTATAGAATAGGTATAAAAAACAAAATATATATATCTCCTTCGTACATTATTGGTAAGCAGTTATATTTGTAAGCAGTAATTAAACGTGGTCAGTAAGTAAAAATCAGATGTATATCAAAGATTATAGGAAAAAAAACAAAACATGAAGAGTCCAAGCCGCTAGCATTTCTAAATGCAAGCATGCGGGTTCAAGTAGAAGCCTCAAATTAAGGACACAAAAGGACCATTATGCTTTGTGGAAGAAGCAAGACTGACCAAAAGCAAATTGGGCAAGAGGGTCAGCAAATGTGCATTAGTGACAATGCTAATAATTCTAGCATGTGGTCTTCCCCCAAAATTTTTTACTTGTATAATAATGCTTTTGATAAACACTGAGGCAATGGTTTCTTTGATATCATCGCAGCGGCCTTGCGAGGAGATTCCTTTATTCATAATCTGCCTACAGTACATACTACAAACATCAATAGATTTAATAAAAGAAAATGGTTTCACACTCACTTTAAAAAAAGGTGGGAGCAAGAAATAGACAATATCCTCTCAGAAACTATTATTTATGCTGATGATCTAGCGCTTCTTGTAAATACACCTACTCAAACTGAATCTAACTACTTAGCCAAGAGGAAGCAAACAATTCTTCATGTTTTAATCAAAAGAGAGCCATCTTCACACTAAATTCCAAGCCTCTGAAATTAGTAGACCAGTTTAAATACCTCAATAGCAATATCTCATCAACTGAAAGTGATGACAACATACACTAGGTAAGACATGGGTTGCTATCAACAAATTAACAACCATGTAGAAATAGGATCACTCTGATAAAAATGAAATTGAAATTCTTCCAAGCTATAGCTGAGTCAGTACTACTGCATGGTTGCACCACTCCAACTAATGAAATGCTTGGAGAAAAGGCTAGATGAGAACTACACAAAGATGCTGCATGCTGTTTTGAACAAATCCTGGAAGCAGCTGTATTGCTACTTACCTCCCATCTTGCAAATCATGCAAGTAAGAGGAGCAAAACCTGCAGGTGAAGTAAGGATGAACTTAAAGATAACATTCTCTTGTGGACTTCCACCCATGGACACACCAGTGTCATTTGACTAGCAAAAACTTCCATTAATGAGCTCTGTACAGACACTGGGTGCTGTCTAGACAACTGAAATACAGCAAGTAGGCTGTTAGGAAGACTCTTTATTTATCAAGATGAATAAGCATGTTACAGTAAATGTCTGGGAGTATATGAACGAGTTAAATAGGATGTTACTGAACAGAAATGACACCAAGAAGTTGTGTAATATGATGATTTGGAAATGATCCCGATGTCATCAAGGGCTGGTTGAGAGTATGGAGGTGTCATAAAAGACATAAAGAAAGAATTGGAAGGGTAAACAAAATACCGGAAAGTGACCTGCTATAAGTTTAGGTCCTGTTTACAAGCTGAGAAAACAGCAAGCTACAATCCCTTGAGTAGATAACAAGGGTCTAAAAGATATGAGATGGAAAAAAGTTCCATCAAGAATAAGGATGAGCAGGTGAGATTTCTTCTGATCCAAACACGTTAACTATTAGGTCATTATTTCTTTGCTGGGCAAACACTGGTTTAATAAAAATTTAAAAATTGATTGGAATTATAATTAAACGCCATAGTTTTTAGAAAATACTGGTTACAAAAATGATTTCCATTTTGGGCTATATGTTTGAGACTCCTGAATTTTGCTAATCAATAACTTTATCCTATAACCAGCAAAACAACTTCAAATTCACTTTCAATTCCAATAAGTACCTACCCTATTCTTGCACTCTCACTAAGTGCTGTATGATTTTGGCCTAAGTTAAGCAAAAACGTGTTGTGTAATAGTTAACAAACTAGTCTTGCAGATTATAACTGAGTGATGAGTTTGATCCTCACTAGGTGCCTCACACCAAACTAGGCTAAGCTCTGACTTTTTTTGCCTTCTATTTTGTTGAAAAATTTATTTAGTTCAAAAGGACAGTCTTGTTTTATCATTCATTTTTAACTGGTACATATGGCTCCAAAAAAAAAAAAAAAAAAAAAAAAAAAGAATGATGGAAGCAACATGCCATGAACTGACCCTTCATCAAGATGCCACCTTAGTAAAAATGTCTGAATTCATTGGACAGAAAAAAAAACAAAAAAACAACAACAACAACAAATAAACAATCCCCAAACCCATCATCTCCATTGACTCTAGAGAAGTCAATGGAGTTAAATCAGCCCTGGCCTCAGTAAACTTGCCAGTTATGTCATGAGACAGGTCTTGATCTATTCTATCTATAAATTGTTTAGAGAAAAAAATATAGCTATTAATGTAGTTGTTGAGCATGTGTGAAAAGAAAAAAAAACGATCTTAGTAACTTCTGTTCTATCACAGGTATATCTGCTATTACTGATGTCATGGTAGGTTACCTATATCTTGTAAAATTTTGGATTATTCAATAATCCCACTGAATTTGGTTGGGTTTTATGGCATATCAACCATTGTAGGTTATTTAATGCCAAATCCTCTTTATACATATATATTAAATATATGTGATTTGGTTTGGTTGGGTTTTATAGCATATCAACCATTGTAGGTTATTTAATGCCAACTCCTTTTTTTGACATATTAAATATATGATTTGTAAACACATTTTGTAGATACACAGTTAAATGATCAAACAGTTTTATTTCTAAGAATTTAGCATGGATCAAAGTTTCCAAGTATTGCTATGTATCACTAACAATTCAATTAAACAAGTCATTTGTTTACACACAGTTTAAATGATCAAACAGTTCTATTTGAACTATAGATAGGACACTATCAAGTGCTACCTCTCCGGGTCAGAGTAGACCTAGAAGCAATGGCAATGAAAGGGTACTCTGCATTCCCCGAAGCTCCAGCATTACTAGAGCCTTACCATCAGATTGTTTTGTGTCATATCCAGGTCACTTGTTGGGTGGGTCTTACCTCTCTGTAGAGATGCAGTTGGTGTATTCAATTGTCCCAGCCAACTGGGCTATCCTACAGCAAGTAAAATTACATAAACTAAGCATAAAAGTGTGTGAAAAGTTGTAGTGGCCTTAGTAGCAGTTGGACAATAAGGAGATTTATCTGACTTCCCAATGACTCATTTTATAGTGGAGTGAGGGGCACACACATATTGAGATTCGAGCAGGATTGTCATAAAAAAAAAAAAAAAATTAAAAAAATAAATGTTTGGTTCCGTCAGCATTTCTTTTTAGAGTGCCTCAGGCGCCAAGCAATAAACTTGGCCTTCCTAAGCAGATACTGCCTAAAAAGAAGGTCTTCTGAGACCAGGCAATCAACTTACAATCACTCAGCTGATGCGAATCACAGATTTGTTAGTTCATGGGCAGATAGAAAGGTAAAGAATTTAACCAACTTCATACCAAGTCAGTATATGATACAAGGTTGTTTTACAGTAGGAAGCCATGCATGGATTCAGACTCATGCATAGCTTGGTCGTGTTGGCATTCACTATTTTGGTGGTTCCACAGAAGCTTCACCATTAGATAGTTTAGCGCCATATTGAGGACACTTGTTGATAGCAGTTTTACCCTTATGCAGGATTGTAGTTGATGTATTCTACAGCCACAAATGATTGGATTATTATTTGAAGCAATTGTGTACAAAAAGATTATTATTAGTTATTTGGAAACCAATATAATTGCTTTAAGAATGGGTTAACTTAAGCATTGAATAACCCAACAAGGGTTGATATGTCATAAAACCAACCAATTAAAGTTCTTTCAAAATCTTTAAATTCTCTTCAAAAATAAGTTGCCCAGTCAGCCGGGGCTGTAGAATACACTGACTGCTTCTCTGCAAATGGGTAAGACACCTCCTTAACAAGTGTCCCAGATATGACACTAAAAAGTCTGATGGTGATGCTGGAGCTTTGGGAAATGTGGAGTACTCCTTCATTGACATCGCTCCCAGGTCCACTCTGGCTTGGAGTGGTAGCACCTGATAGGGTCCTATCTATGCGTCAAATAGAACTAAACTGTGGTTTTGAGAGGTTTTTTTTTTTACATTTAAACTGCATATTTAGGCAAAACTGAATTGTTAAAAATACAACTGTTTTGACATCTAAACTGTGTACTTATGCCAAACTGAATTATCTGAAATAAAACAGTTTTTATATCTGTGTATTGCCCAGTTGGCTGGGGCTATAGAATAAACTGACTGCACCTCTGCAGAGGGGTAAGACCCCACCCAACGAGTGTCCTGGATATGATACTAAACAATCTGATGGTGAGATTCCAATGATGCTGGAGCTTTGGGGAATGAGGAGCACCCCTTCATTGCCATAACTTCCAGGTCCACTCTGGCCCGGAGTGTTAACACCTGATTGGGTCCTATCTATGGTTCAAATAGAACTAAACTGTATACTTATGCTAAACTGAATTGTTTGAAATAGAAATGTTTTGACAAAACTATACTGATGCTAAACTGAATTGTTTGAATTAGAATTGTTTGGCTAAACTGAATAGCTTGAAATAGAAATGTTTTTGACAATTAAACTGTGTACTCATGCTAAACTGAATTGCTTGAAATAGAACTGATTATTTGTATAAAAATGGATCTGGCATTAAATATCCTACAACGATTGATATGCCATAAAACCCAACCAACCAATCAAAAAAATAAGTCAGAAAAAAAAAAAAAAAAAAAAAAAAAAATCATTCTTATCTTAGTACAATCATTGATTGAAATGGCTAATTTAATCTTATTCAGGGTTATTCCCCACCCCTCGTTTTTTTTAATGTTAAACATGTTTCAACCATAGAGATGCCTGTGGTGTAAGGGTCACTATTGTAGAAAATAGACATGGCGACATGAGTTCAAATCCTAGACAAAGCTGATTACATTTCACAAATACCCTTAGAAAAGCATTTGTCTAATGATTCTCCTTCCAGCTATGGGTAAATAGTAGGGCAGACTGAGTTCTTTAGCCTTGGGTAGGCAACCAATCTAGAGGAAGGAAAATTAGCCTCATGTCACATCCTACTGGTGTGGAGGGGTTGGTAAATATAAACATGTTTCTATCATGTAGCACAAATACCCTCAAAACTGCCCCTCATTCAGTAAATACTATAGTTTGTTGCCTTTTTATTCTATAAGTTGCGTTATTTTCCAATGAACTCTTGTTTACACTAATTATGGCCAATCATGGACAAGTTTTGATTGGTGCATGACCCCCCACTTTAAAATGACTCCATATCAAATCTATCTTGGTGAGAAGTTGGATAAACATCTATTATGGCTAATTTCACAACCTTAAACCACAGTTTTGTACAAAAGTGATGGGGGGGGTCATTTTTTTTTAAAAATTATTGCCACAAGTTTTAACAAAACTTCAATGGCTTAGACACACATAGGAAGTGATTATTTTCCTTGATCTTTGTTGTAAAAAGTTCACTTAGTCATAGTGAAAAGTCATCATTTTTTTTTTTTTTTTTTTTAAAGAAAATAATCAGAACAAATAGGAAATATCTTTTTTCATTTCATTTGATATCCTGAATTGAGATTAGTCCTTTGTTAATGGCGTATAAGCAGTCATCTGAGTTAGAAAAAACTCAAATTGTGGCATTCAAATTAAGAGACATAAAATTTGACAAAGATTAGTCCGTATAATAACAATTAACAGGACTATCTTGAGAGATTAATAAAAGAATAAGTTTTAAAAAACTCAACTTTTTTTTTTTTTTTTTAATTTATTTTTTTATTATTATCACAAATTTTAATGAAACTTCAATGACTTAGACACTCAAATAGGAAGTGATTATTTTTCTTGGTTATTTTTGTCAAGTTCCCTTAATTGTAACAAAAAGTCATCAGAAAAGGACTAATCCTAAATTGGGATATCAAATCCAAGAAAATTCTCTGAAACTTACTCTTTCTAGGCATTTCTGAGAATTTCCTTTTTAGAAAAGGACTTTTTACTCCAACTAAAGGAACTTTGAGAACAATAGCCAAGGAAAATAATCACTTCTTAAGTGTGTCTAAGCCATTGAAGTTTTATTAAAATTTGAAACAATGATAAAAAAAAAAAAAAAAAAAAAAAAAAAAAAGGGTTCAGTTTTTTCACCGTTTTCTTTTTGGTCCAATACTGCAGGAGCTCTTTCTTTTAAATCTTTATCATCTCATTCAGCTATTCATAAATTTTCATAATTACATCATTGCTATGACAACATCTATTCCTTACCCAATAAACTGA
Source organism: Sepioteuthis lessoniana (assembly GCA_963585895.1). Taxonomy (NCBI): domain Eukaryota; kingdom Metazoa; phylum Mollusca; class Cephalopoda; order Myopsida; family Loliginidae; genus Sepioteuthis; species Sepioteuthis lessoniana. Next base: position 47,959,859 of record OY757947.1, on the reverse strand, counting down.
CATTAATTTAAATTTCGTTTGTAACAGACATTCCAGAATATTACTTTACGAATATTTCGCAGGCAAAAATTCAAGTATCGTCAAAGTAAATTCATTCTTTAAATTGCCACTTATTCCTTTGATATGACCCACATGTTTATCAAATTTCATTTGGTAATCCCAAAATTAGTTTGAATAAATTCAAGAGATTATTTAAGGCTGTAATTGACGGTTTACAGTATAATAAATACTTAAGATTTTATATTTAATTGACGTGGGGTTTTCTTTTTTCTTTCAAAATTTGTTATAGTTGCCTCATGGAAGGTAGAAGAAGAAGATATTGGAGATGATGTTCGCTTTGTCTGAATTGTTTAGAAAAAAACGATGAAGATGATTTGGAAGGAATGAATTAAGAAGACAGTAATGTAAGAATTATTTACAACACATCACAAAGTCAATTCCTTTTCAAGTTTTCGGGTTTATGCCTTCTGTTTTGGTTCAAGTCTTAAAAAGCTCTGTACAGGTATTTTTGAAGTTTTATTTGAAAATTATCTTTTTGGTTTATTCTTAAAAAAAAAAAAAAAAAAAATTTCAATTTTGGTCATTTATTATCAAACTGCTATCGTGAAAAATAAGGAAAATTAGAAAAATTAAGAAACACATCATTTTTTTTTTTATTCCTAGACATATACATTTTGGGTTCATTCATTTTTATGTATTCCAGCTACACACTGTTCATTCATTTCTACACATTTCATCTCCAGTGTCCATTCATTTCATCTACACATTTATTTCCACGCATTTCATCTCCACAGTTTTCATTCATTTCATCTCCACAGTTTTCATTCATTTCATCTCCACAGTTTTCATTCATTTCATCTCCACAGTTTTCATTCATTTCATCTCCACACTGTTCATTCATTCCCGCACATTTCATCTCCACACTGTTCATTCATTTCCGCACATTTCATCTCCACACTGTTCATTCATTTCCGCACATTTCATCTCCACACTGTTCATTCATTTCCGCACATTTCATCTCCACACTGTTCATTCATTTCCGCACATTTCATCTCCACACTGTTCATTCATTTCCGCACATTTCATCTCCACACTGTTCATTCATTTCCGCACATTTCATCTCCACACTGTTCATTCATTTCCGCACATTTCATCTCCACACTGTTCATTCATTTCCGCACATTTCATCTATATACTGGCCATTCATTTCCATCTTCATAAAATAGAGTAATTTCTATAAATATCATCTATGAGCTAATTCAATACATTTCATTTCTATCCACAATCCATTCACTTTTACATACTCCATCTATCCATGATCCATTTAATAGAGTACATGAAAAGCGAAGAAAAAGTAAAATCATGGACAACATTATTTTACCGTATATGAAATAATAAAAAAAAATGTCTAATTCACAAAGAATACTTTAGAACATATAAAGTCACACTGTCAGCTAAAATTGCATTATTTGTAGTATATTTTAGCAAGCTAAATCAAACTAGGACGCTTTAACTTAGACAATATAATTTCCAATCCAACTTTTAAAAGTGAAGAAGGCTGAAATTTTGTGAATCAACTATTAAAAAAAAAAAAAATCCAAGTACTATTCTTAGAGTATTTCCCCTTATTCTTTTGCAGAAATGATATAAATTTTATAGGTGTGACTCAGCACATAATAGCCAGCTCTTATCAAACTGGAAATTTATTCTTCGTTTTAATAACGTAAGTATTTTTGTGGATTGGTATAGGGCATGACATACGCCCACTAAAAAAAAAAAAAAAATATACGTTTGAATTGCATAGAAAAACAAATTCCTTTGATACTCTATTTTTCAGTGCAGAAATACATACAATGAAAGATAGATACATTTTCCTTACAACTGTATATATCTTTTGTTGCGTATATCTGTCCATTTATATCTATAGCTGGCTTCATTCTGTTCTTTATCTACAGATGATCAGATTGTGAAGAACTGATATGAACAAACTGAAATATATATATATATATATATATATATATATATATATATATATATATATATATATATATATATATATATATATTGGCAGCATTTCTTTGTTAATACAAATTTCATTAAACATAATAGACATTTTATGCCTACATATTTTCTTTTGGATCCGTTCGAATTCCCGTATTACTTTTATCGTATTCGGGGGGGAATTGATTTATGTATTGTCCATAGTTGTATGTATCCCTAGTACTTTCTGCCCGACTTTGGGCCATCATCAGGGGAGGATTTATTACAAAAGTGATGTAATTTGCTAAAACAAAAGTTACATCACTTTTGTAATAGATTCTCCCCTGATGATGGCCCAAAGTCGGGCAGAAAGTACTAGGGATACATACAACTATGGACAATACATAAATCAATTCCCCCCCCAAATACGATAAAAGTAATACGGGAATTCAAACGGATCCAAAAGAAAATATGTAAACATAAAATGTCTATTATGTTTAATGAAATTTATATTTATATATATATATATATATATATGATAGAGGGATACATTTTTTCATGATGATTTACATACATTATCATATGTAATCTCTCTCTCACACACACACACACACACACACCAGCTATTCTGTTCCTATCTATCTGTAAACAGATTGTAATACACACACACACACACACACACACACACGAACAAACGAAAATAGATACATAAAGAGATAAGCGAATATATGCAAACTGTGATGTGATTATATGTATGAATCTATGTATACCCACACGCATATCCATTTATCACTGTACATATTTAAGCATTTATTTGTATATATGTTTTTTCATATCGGACACAATCTCTCTCTAATATATATATATATATTGACTAATCTTGGACTGTCTCCATCAGACAAGAGGAAACACATGGAAAAGATCCAAGATAAGGCTCTAACTGCATCAGCGTGGATCTGGTTTTGTTTGGTTTGGTTTCTTTGTTTAATGGCATATCAACTCTTAAGGTTATTTAATGCCAATGCCATTCTCCCAGAAGAACAGTACTGGTACTATTTAACCCATAGCTGGGAGGATTAGGGGGTTCATACCTTTCCCCAAGGGTATTTGCCCGAAAGTGAACGTAATAGTGCGACTGGAGTTCGAACTCGCGTACTACGATTCCGCAATCCATCGCTTTAACCATTACACCACGAGGACACCCCCCATGGATCTGGCAATCCCATAGAGCAACAACAATCTGACAAAGTCTGGTGGTGTAGTGAGATATTGCTGGGGCGCTCTGGGCTAGTATTAATGATGCTTCAACCCGGAAACCATGCCTGAACCCAGAGTTATCATCTAATGAAGGCTTTGTTAGAAGTAATGTTGTTGTATAAACATCAGTTATTGTATGATACCTACTATATATATATATATATATATATATATATATATATATATATATATATATATAACATCTCAATTTGTTTATATCAATTCTGATAATCACCCACACACAACCTGTTGGCAGGGCTTAAAGAAGGAGTAAGACCTACCCCAGAAAAAGGGTGTCCTAAGTATGATGCTAAACTGTATCTGATGTCAAGGCTCCAGTCCTGAAGATCTGGGGAGTGTGAAATACTCCTTCACTGCCATTACTCCCAGGTCCACTGACTTTAAATGATAGTACTTGTTAGGGTCCCATCTGTAGGTCAGTTTCTTGGTTTTTAATGGCATACCAGCCTTCATGGGTTATTTAATGCCGAATCTATCCTTGTAGAACAGTAGCAGGGCTATTAAATCTACAGCTGAGGGGATGGGGGTTCATGCCTTTCCCAGGGATATTAGTCCGAAAGTTCAAACTTGCTTAATATGATGTTGCAATCCAGCATTTTAGCTACTACCCCTGGGGCAGCGTAGGAGAGGGGACCCCTAATGGGTCAAATACATCAGTTTGAAAATTATTCATATTCAATAGGGCAATAAAAAAAACTTAAAAAAAACTCTAAAGAAACAACTACACAAAACGTGAATGCAAATGTATAACAAACACAATTCCCTAACCTCTTGGCATAAAATAACCCAAGACAGTTTAGTATGTCATATGTAAAAAACAAATATTCAGATATTGAATCTAAAACTTCCACAGTTTCCATAAAACTTCACATGTCAATGCAAAAAAAAAAAAAAAAAAAAAAATCAATTTCTTAAGGGAAATAACAGCTAATTATAAAATAAGTAAAGTTAGCAACCGTAGTCAAGAGCAACGTGAAGGCTCCCTTTTCAATAGCTACTACACTGAAGTGTAGGGGAGGGCACAAATCATTTCCCTGGATTGCTCCACTTTACCCTTTGTCCATACATTATTATACTGATTGTTAAGCAAAAAGTATCAAGTACCATTTTTTGAGTCTTTGGTATGACTCAACCTGGGATTGAACCCCAGTCTCCTGAATCATTGGCAAACACTCTCCATTAGACTAATAGGCCAAATATTAATCTTTCAAATAGATGACTTAACAGTGAATTTATTTTGTGACAAAGTGATATATGTTAATTATCCATTCCCATTTTATGTGTTAATGCAAAAAAAAAATAAATAAATAAATAAATAAATAAATAAAGGAAATAATTGTTATTTATGAAATACTTCCCCTTATCGATAATTAACTATAATATGAATTCTACAAATAGATAACCTGACAGTGAATTTATTGGATGACAAATAAGGGAAATAACTGCTTATTATAGAAGAATACTACTCCTTAAACATGTTAAATCAGTAAGTGTCGATTCATATTAATGAATAGCAGTTCTAAATCTTTAAAAGGATTGCAGTCTGATAATAAATGTTTAAAAATTTAAGTACAGATTTGTATTTAAAGCAATATTCATGATTGTAAAAGTGTGTGGGTAGATGTGTGTGTGTGTGTGTGTGTGTGTGTGTACTTTTGCAGTCTGTCGAGGACTCAAGGGACATGGAAAGAGAGAAATTAGTCAGTGATGAACAGATGACATGCGCAAATAACCTCTTACATAGGCTTTTGCAATTACCTCCTCCTGCAATATCTATGTGCTTGTGGTTTAAACAAAACATTATGGTTACATCTACAGCACCTGAAATGACAGAAATGGTCAATGGATTAACATTTATCACAGTATAGCCTTGTCCATACCATGACTGGTCTCTTAAACACTGCTCAGGGTTTTCTCACTAACAAACTGGCTTCAAGCTAAGATTTTTTTCGGAGAACAAACAGTGTCTGATTTGTTATATCCATAAACAGATTGACCCACACATACACATGTACAAAAGATATTTGTAAGGGCAGTTCCATAAGTAATACTTGCTATCTATTTCCACAGAAATTCTAATGGATACAGGCAGTAAATTATTGAAAAGAACAAGTCTTCAGTTACAAAATACTAATTTTTCACCATTGTCTCTGCCTTTTCACAACTGAACAGCTTGCATATTGTGGCCATATTAGGGTTGTTATGTATGTAATAGTTTAAATGCTGTATCCATTTCTTCTTCCTCAATAGCTATGGGTAAAATAGTAGGGTAGACTGGCTCTTTAGCTTTGATAGTGCAATCAGTTAAGGAAAACTGAATTAGAAAAAAAAAAAAAAAAAAAAGGAAAAAAACAGGATAGAGTATCCCTAAGGCAGTTGTCTCCAACATTGTTCTAGCAACTTCTAAAAATAAGAGATCTGCAGTATGGGCAAGTGCCAGTCATCTATGCAACTATGCTTAGACCTGTGCTTGGATTTGGATGCAGATCCATAGTCGAGCAAGAATGACATGTTATATATATACATACATACATATATATATATATAACATAATGCCTTAATTTTATTATGTTGGCATATAACATTGGTAGCATGGCAGTAGACGTTGAACCTTCCCATTAATAACTTATATATATTTTTTTCTTTTACTTTCTTAGATAGCAGGGGAATAGTTGTCTGGCAAAAAGGTACCTGAAATATAGAAGTATTCAATGACACACACCTTTATGTGGGGGAAAAAAAAATTGCACCTTGTGAAACTGGTTTGAATTCTATCTTCCTTCTCCATACCAAAGTTAAAGAGCTCAGTCTGCTCTACAATTTTTACCCATTGCTGGAAGGAGAATTGTTGAATTCATACCTTCCTCGAAGGTATTAACATGATAGGAAATGCAAACAGCCTTGTCTGGGATCTGAATACGAGTTGTTAAGTCGATTTACTATAACAATAGTCATTAGGCCAAGAGCAATGAAAGTGAAGAGTCATCGTCAACACAGCTCTTATCTGACAATATGAAAAGCATTTTGATCAGCTGATCTGCACAAATTGAGACAGTGAAAGAAGGAAAATATTCTTCAGATAAAAATAGTATCATCATCATCATTGTTGTGAAGTGGATCCCCCACCCTACATTAGCTTTATAAGTGTGGCATGCAGGTCCTTGTTAGTTGACAAAAATCCAGAATCAATGGCATTAGCTAAGTTGAAAATAATTTTTTTTTAACTGAAAACTTGCTCTATCCAATGATGTTATTGTGTTCCTTTTATCTGTTGTAATTTCTATGGAAATAAATAGGAGGCTTTGTTTTTGAAGTGCCTCTTGTAGACTTATTTTTATTTTATTGGCTTTCATAATGGTTTGGATTATTAGTAAAAATAATCGAAAAAAAAAAAATTAAGTGTGTGGGGAGGGGGTAGAAACTAGATGAAAAAAGGAGAAGCAAGGAGTATATACTGTAAGTAGGTCTACTACTGTTAGCAATATACGTGGAGGGGGGGAGATTTAGTAAATATATATATTAAAAAAGAAAAAAAAGGTAACCTTAGTTAAAAAAAAAAAAAAATAAATAAATAAAATAAACAAATAAAATTTCAAATAAAAATAATCCTGTGATAATACATGAAACAAAATAATCATATATCAAGAAGAAAACAATTTAAAAAATAAATAAAAATAAATAAAAATAAAAACAAAACAAACAAAACAAAACAAAACAAAAACACTCACTCAAAAAAAGTCAAAACCTTTTTAACAAAATAGTCATTCAAAATAAAAATAATTCATTTTTAAAACATGTCTAGAAAACCAACCTTTAGATGCAGAATCTGCTAAAAATAGAATATAGTTTTAAAAATCCAAACAAAATAAGCCACTCAAAAATATTTAAAAAGCATAAAATGTCAATTTAAAATATTTTTTTTGTCTGTATAAAACTTGGAATGTGAATGCAAAAATGTTTAATAAAAGAAAAAAAAAATTCTCAAGGGAGGTAACTATTACTTAGGGGAAGTAACTGTTAAATACTATTTCGACCTAACCTTCTAACAATAAAAGAAATAGGTTGTCTGCAAACATCGGTGTCCTGTGTGAAAAAAACCCTATCAAAACAAACAAAATGGACCCCCAAACGCTTGAGAAAAAAAAAAAAAAATAAAAAATAAAAATAAAAATAGATAAATAAATTCTTTCCGTTAACAACTTAAAACTTCTCGACACTGTAATGGTAAAAAAAAATAAAAAAAAAATGGGAGAAACACTTAGCAACCAAATCTATCTCTAGGCCTGAAATTTACAGTACAACCAAATATCAGCAATAACCTTGAGTATATTTCACCCTTGGAACTAAAACACCTAATATTTGTGCTGCTTCCAAGAAGTACACATAACTAACTGGATGGCTTGAATTCCACTCAGGGAACCCATATTGTTATTGCCTCACATCTGAGACTTAAACCAATGCTGGTATTTTAGTCACTACTAATTAGGTGGAATGAATTCTGGCCAGGGAATACCCCATTTCTATCTCACTATTACTTAGCAATATCAAATCAAGCTGTTAAGTAGCTGATTACATCTTATATTTTCAGCTATTTTTTTTTTTTTTTAGCCAGAGACAAGGGTGGTGAGCCGAACAGGTGTGAGGGTAATCAGTATTGTAAAGATTAATCATTTTTAAATATCCTTTAAATTCCTAATTCTTGTGGGTTTTTATGCAATAAAAAAAAAAACAAATACAAAATGATACATTTTTTTTTTTATTATATTATCCTATTTACCCAACCCCTCTGCTCGGGCAGGATATGACACAAGGTCAATTTTTAAGCAGAGTTTAACAGGTTTGAATTCAGAGTTTTCCTTCTCCTAGACTAGTTGCCTCACCAAGGCTGAAGAACCTAGTCTGCCCTACTATTTACCCATAGCTGGAGGGAGAATAATTGGATTCATACCTTTCCCTAGGGTATTAGTGCTATGTGAAATGCAATCAGTCTCGTCCAAGATTTGAACTTGTGTCGCCGTGTCCATTTCCTGTGACAATAACCATTACACCACAGGCACCTTTTTTATTATATTATACATACAGAAACATACGAGTCTTAGACCAGCACAATTAACTAGTATTTGTACTATAGAAATATATATAAATATATTGTTATTTCCTAACAATACAGCCAATCAGATGTGTCCTTCCATCTGAGCTTTGGACCAGCACAGTTGGCTGGTATTTGACCCTACCAAGAAGAACATATACCCAGGCAGCCTTAATAGAGCAGGTGAATCCCATTTCTATATTGTTATTGCCTAGCAACAATACAGCCAATCAGATGTGCCTTTAATTTCTAATGAAAATAGAACCACAATAGCAGCCAGTATTTTTGATTGGTTTAATTTTATGGTATATCAACTGTTTCAGGTTACTCAATGCCAAATCCATTTTATACATATATAAAAGTAGAGTTTTCTTTACACTCAGTAAAATGTAAAAACAGTTCCATTTCAAACAATTCAGTTTAACATAAGTACACAGTTCAAATGTCAAAAATAGTTCTTCGTAAGTTGATTTGGTTTTATGTCATATCAAACATTGCAAATTGTTGAATGTCAAATCCTGTTCAGACTTGCCAGTATTTTTACAGCTACCTAAAAGGGCAATGTAAATTCTCAAGTCTCAGTGGCTAATATGCTGGACTGCACAGTTGCAGTAAGCAAGTTTTAAACTTCAGTCAAGCTATTGCATTCACTTTTGGACTAATGCCCTTGGGAAAGCTAGGGCCTCCCTTATTCCCCACAACTATGGGTTTGATAGCACTACTACTGTCTTCTATAAAGATGGCTTTAGCATTAAATAACCCCTAGAGCTCGATATACCATTAACCAGAAAAACTTAACCAAATCTGAATTCTGATTCGGAAATCCTTAATTCTATCTCGCTATTGGCCTAGGGGTTAGAGTGTTTGCCAATTGCCTGGGAGACCTGGGTTCAATCCCAGGTCGAGTCATACCAAAGACTCAAAAAAATGGTACTTGATGCCTCCTTGCTTAACACTCAGTATTATAAGGTACGGATCAAGGGTAAAGTAGAGCAATCCAGGGAAGGAGTAGCGCCCTCCCCTACACCTTGGTGTAGTAGCTATCGAAAAGGGATCCTTAGGGTTACCCTCGACTAGGGTCGCCAACTTAAAATAACCTGTAATGTAAGAGTGTGAAATAACAGATTGAAATATTTCACATTTTCAGCAAATAGCGGAAAAGGAACCACAAGTTAGGTCAAAGGTTAAGAGACTAACGAATTTAAATGAGATTTCTAAATAGGTATTTTAGACTTCTATAACACAAATAAAGCCACAATAATTTGACAATTTTGGATTGAAAAATGGAAACATTCACAGCCAGTTTTTGTACCACTACCTCAATGTGGGAATTCTTATTTCTACATCACTATTGCCTATAAAATATTGTAATCCATAAAATAACGCATTACATCATTTTATGGATGTGGGGCGGTCAGATTTTTAAGGAGTTAAATGTATCCAAAAGAAAATCAGATTGTTTACTTATTTCAATTTTTGATAATTATCAATGTGTACGTCTTGGAAAATATATATTTGGTTGTAGTTAAACTGTTAGCAAATGGGCTAAGGAGCATTTGCTTCCAAATCAACCCCCCACCAGCACGCTGGTATGGTGCAAGTTTTTACAAATGTTTGCAGCAACAGAACATGAAAATTTCAGTACATCATTTAAAGAACTTAAAATAAGAAACGCTTATAATAAACCTGCTTAACATAACGCAGAAATCTGGAAAGATATTTCAAAAGAAAAGTCTAATGATAAACTTGGAAGAAAAAAAAAATTTATAATAAAATGCAAGTAAAAATGTATCAATTTCTGTACATAACTTTAGGTCTTCTTCGATATTCATATATTAGGTAGCAAATTGTGGAGAGGTAAAAGTCATATATAATGATGGTGGGGAAATGAAAAGTTCATATGATGGCATATCTACTGTTGATGACTTTTTGACCAATAGGATCCAAGCACTGGAATACCAATGGAAGAAGTGTGTGGACTGCAAATGGGAACTCTGTTGAAACATAAACCTCATTTGGTCACATTCCATAAAAGTATTACTGGAACTTCACCATCAAATTGTTTAGTGCCATATCCAGAATACCAGTGGGAGGAGAGGAGTCTTACCTCTCTGCAGAGATGCAGTTTGTATATTCTACAGCCCTGCCCTCAGTCAACTGGGCTGCCTAGCAGTCAGTTAAGGGAATTTTGCCAACTGCTTACATAGCAAAAGTGAGAACTCCACACACAGAATTGTTTTGCGAAGTGTCACACACCTTTCCTCTATTAAGCGATATATCTTCAAGCTTTTTGTTTTCACCTTTATAGTCTTTTGCAGATCTGTCTTGGGCTCGTGCCTTTTGATCCAAACCTGAAGAGAAATACTGAACAGCATTGGGGGTGACATTGTTCTGATGAAGGCGCATGAGCTGCAGATGGATATTCCCACTAGGGTCACACCATTTGCAAGATATAAACTCTGTGTGTGTGTGTGTGTGTGTGTGTGTGTGTAAAAACTGTTGGCCAGCTGGTGAGGCCTACAATATCCAACTGCAAAAAGTTTCAATTTAACTGTCAAAAAGTTGTATGATACATAAGCGTATATGGTAATTATTAAAATGGCATCAGTTATTATTGTTTTCTTGCAAAAATGTGCCCTTCAGTTGCATGTATTAATTTATTTGCTATATGTCCTCCAGTTTCAAGTATTTATTTGCTACGTGCCCTCCAGTTCAAAGTATTTATTTGCTACGTGCCCTCCAGTTCAAAGTATTTATTTGCTATGTGCCTTCCAGTTCAAAGTATTTATTTACTACGTGCCCTCCAGTTCAAAGTATTCATTTGCTAAATGCCCTCCAGTTTAAAGTATTTATTTAATAAATGCCCTCCAATTCAAAGTATTTATTTACTACGTGCCCTCCAGTTCCAAGTATTTATTTGCTATGTGCCCTTCAGTTCCAAGTATTTGTTTCTTTTTTTAAACCCAGTATGTAAAATATCCACCTTTACTTCTTAGTGATATATAACACACACATGTTGCAGGATTTTAATAACATTCGTTATTTTGAGACAAATCTAACTCAGACTTTAATAGAGACATTGTTAATAAGTAAGATTAAAAATAATGACTATTTAATTATCATTGAGAATATAATGTAAATAACTAAAGGAATTGTGATGTCAGTGGAGACAGTTTCAGTTACAGACAGACACATAATCTCCATTATAATAAGATGTATAAAAAAAAATCTTGATACATTGACAAAACAAAAAACCCAGAACAGTATTCTCAAGCCAGTAACGGAGATGGAAAATGTTTTCTTACTGTGCAGTGTGCTGCCACTTACCTTGGTCAGGCGACTACAATTCGGCAGTAGGATGGGGACAAGAACAAGCAGAGGTTGCAAAAAATAACAGCTGACAAAGAGTAAAATAATTCATTAATGAAAAAAAAATTTTTAAAAATAGAGGTACCTAACTAAAGGAAGAAAAAAAAAAAAAAAAAAAAAAAAAAAAAAAAAACACCCACCAAAAGATAGAGTGTGCAAACCTAAGGAAACCAAAATAAAAAAAAAAAAAAAAAAAAAAAAAAAAATTTATATATATATATATATATATATATATATATATATATATATATATATATATATATATATATATAAATAAATAAAAGGTATACAAAGATATAATTCTGGGTTTGATATCAGATTTGTCTTCATAACAGTAAAGTTGGCAACCCAAAGGCTCCCTTTTCAATAGATACTACACCGAGGTGTAGGAAAGGGCACTACTCCTTTCCCTGGACTGCTCCACTTTACCCTTGATAACCTTATAATGCTAAGTGTTAAGCAAGGAGGCATCAAGTACCATTTTTTGAGTCTTTGGTATGACTCGACCAGAGATTGAACCCCGATCTCTCAGGCCATTGGCGAACACTAACCGCTAGGCCAATGGATGATTCCCTTGGTGGGATCTGATTAAAAAAAAAAAAAAAAAAAAAAAAAAAAAAAGAAATATATAATTAGCTTCTTGATTCTATGTTTATATTCAATATCCTGTTGAGATTTTCGGTACTGCTGATAAAACACAGCTATCCAAGACATTCTCGGTACTGCTGAAGAAAGCAAGGACAAACTCATAAGCAATGTTCTCCTATGGACTACTACATATGGACACACCAGCATTAGCCGACCAGCAAAAATGTATACCATTAGCTCTGTGCAGACATTGTCTTGAAGACTTACCTGATGCAATGGCCAATAGAGACGGGTGGTGAGAGAGACAAAAGAATCCCTGCTATTAGCACACCATGATGATGATGATGAATATTCCACCAGAGGAGATTCAACATTTATATCGTCATCTCTTTTTGGGTAAGGAAAGATGTCAACAAACACACATCTAGTTCCTAAATTTATTACTTGTTTTAATTTGGTCAGTCCAGCTCTTTGCATTTTCTAAATTTTTGTTGAAACATTAAAATCCTTAGAACAAGTCTGAGTGTCGTGCTTATTACCTCAACTTTCTGTGTCTCTGTCCCTAGTCATCTTTTCGCATCTAATTATATCTTTCAATTCTCAAGTGGCTGCTTCTCGTCAATGAACAAATGTGATTGTTACTTTTCGCAGAAAAGACCCTAACAGATACGACAACTCCACTCGGTTGATTATGTTCTACCGTATATCAACCCTTGTAGGTGATTTAATGCCAAATCCTGCTTATACAAATAGAATATATACAATTTGTAAACAAATAGTTTGTAGGTAACAATTTTTAAACTAACCAGAACTTGTTTGTACACAGTTAAATGGTTCCAAGTATTTCTAAGTAATACTAAAAATTCAATTTAACATCACTCATTTGTTTGCACATAGTTAAATGCTTTTAGGTATAGAAAATGATTAAATATTTCTGTTTGAACCATAGATGGGTCTAACAGATACTCCCACTCCAGGTCAGAGTGGACCTGGGAGTTGTAGACTAACAATAATACTTACTAACCTAGGGATCCCAACTAGTGTTCAGTTGGCAGACGAAAAAAAAAAAAAGGCTATAATTTAAAAACAGTACAGCGTCTGAATTAAAATAGGCTGTAACTTAATACAGACCCTGTGTTCTAATTAAATTACAGCCCGTTTTATTTTTGTCTGCCAACTGGATACTCGTAAGTATTATTGGGATTCTACAGGAGTAATGGCAATGAAGGGGTACTCCACATTCCCCAAAATTCAAGGACTAGAGCCTCACCATCAGATGCAGTTTAGTGTCATATCCAAGACACTGTAATGTTTTGACCTTCAACCCGGCCCAAAATGCCACTCAAGGTGATGCACCGGAAGGAAGTGACACATTCCAATGGCAGTTGGGAGAGGAAATCGCGTGGGCGGAAATTGGCTAATGAAATGGTACGAGCTAAAAAATTCCCATGGTACACTCATAGACTGATGTACCGGAAGAGAGTGACCTCTGAACTGCATGACAGTTATTTCCGCTTGATGATGATTAAACATTCGATTTCAAAGATTGAGTGGGCGATCGTGTGGGCATTGAATTATTATATAATGCAGTCAAGGCGGAAGTCAAGTGCCAGTTCCAGTAGAGTTGAGTTGCAGTAGAGTTGGAGAGAGATGTGGTAGGGAAAGCCACACCAGGCCGAAGGGGCTTGGGGCCCTGATGAATTGTGGTCCAGAAAAGATGCTGATAAGATGCAGTAAAGAAAGCTGACACCCAGCAGTGTGGGCCCTGGGCCTCCGGTTGAGCAGCCCTGGAGAACGAGAAAGACACAATGCTGACGGCCATAACAGTGGGGTCAAAATATTACAGTTTATGTTCAGTCTCCAGCTCCCTCTCACATGCAAACCTTGAGTAACCCTTTTCGAACCCTTACAAATAAAGTGAGAGGTAAATATTTGTTTAAAGAAGTCTTCGTGCATCTTTATCATTGCGTCAGTAAGAATATAACAACACTTGTCGGGAGTGGTTTTATTCTTCTGCAGAGATGCAGTTGGCATATTTTACAGCCCAAGCCAGCTGGGGTACTAGACCGAACACAAGACCTCTTAGATGTCAATTAAACCTTAGCAAGGGTAAGAACATCAAAGAATGTTTATTTAAGAAAATCATTGTGGCTTAAATATACCTTATACAGCGAGAAAAGTCTTATCTTGGAACCTGGTTTGGTCATGTGAGCATGACTAATCTTGAATATCATGGACTGGAAGTCTGGTGGCGCCCATCCCTCACTAGATCTGATTTGAATAATCTACCTAGGTTTCACCTAAACAGGTCATTAGGTCAGAAATGTCCTGATAATCCATTTAGGCAAAACATAGGTTATATATATATATATATTATATATATATATTCATTACGAGGATGGCCTTTAATTCTACACATAAGGACAAGTTACCTATTTTTAAACAAAGTATGTTAATATATAAATTTGTATGTCGATGTAGTTCGACATATATAGGCAGGACTTGTCAATGCCTCGAGGTGAGAATTAGACAGCATATACCCAGTTATTCTATCAAAAGGCTGACAAACATCTGGGCACTCTCAGGCAACGGATTCGGCTATTGGTGAACATTTGCTTACCATAAATAGTTGCAGGACTATCTATGAAGATGACTGCTTCTCTGTTCTGCATAGAGCCAGAGACAAAATTCACCGTAAAGTCTTAGAGGCGATTTATATTGCCATAAATCGCCCCCCTCTGTGCAGACAGTTGAGCAGTTGTATTTTGAATATTTTTGGGGAACTGTTGGAGACAGAGGTGAATTTTTTTTTTTTTTTTTTTCACCCTGTCTCCTCAATCCAATTATTGAATTTACACTGTTTTTGCTTTTTTTAAAAATATTTTCCGGTGACTTAGCTTGCCGGATGAAAGGGTCCTTGCTATTTTATTGTTTTAGAATAGTCCCCCCCCCATCTCTTTATATAAATTTTCATGTACAAAATTATTATTATTATATATATATATATATATATATATATATATATATATATATATATATATATACACACACACACACACACCTATATGGGCTCTGTTTCAAATATTATGTGCTTTCTTTGTAGGTAGAATAACTTTTAGACACAGAAATGATAAGAGAACTCTAGACCAACTAGTTGAAGTACTCATCTTATGTTAGGTAAGAGGTCAAGACTTTGATCACAGCTAGTTATTCAACAAGTGTTTGGTATCAATCTTAAATTGATAACAAGTAAATACAAATAATTATTATTCTAAGAAATAAATTCATATAACCAGAGAGAGATTTGCCAGTTACATTATTTTATGAAGTTAATATCGTCCTAAAAAAAAAAAAAAAAAAAAAAAAAAAAAAAATTTTAAAAGAGATTTATCAATATAAATATTTGTTTTTTTGGTCCAGATTTTTCATCTTAAGCAATAATGCTCTGTGATTATTTCAGATATCATCCAATTTGAAAAACAGCCTATAAAGCTAATTAGTAATGATTTATTAAATATAAATAGTTATTTTAATTAAAAAGAATTCATTTTTTATTTTGAACTTTGGAAATTTAAATCAGATAAAATGAAACATGGCTTTCTACAGATCAGTGTTAGAAACTTCTTCTCATCAACAACCCCTCTTTTACCACGTAGAACAAAAAAAAATTCTTCCAATTATATATCGGATAACTACGATGGACAACTGAAAAGCTTATGGGATGACTAAGATACTCTCATCGAATGGGACCAAATGAGGTTTATTTTTCAATATAGTCCCTCCCTTGCAATCCACAAATTTCTGTCAGTCTTGCAGTGCTTGAATCCCACTGGTCAAAACTTATCAACAGCAGATATAACATCATCATATGACTTTTTCAGCCTACACTTGTACGTCATTGACAATTACAAAACAATAATACTCATACCATGTCCTTATCAAGTGAGAGGTAAATACTGTTAGGAAACCTTTTATTTAAATACCACATTGAAATTAGGGTATTTGATAGTTTACAAAGATGCACCTCAATTTGAGCAGGTATTTAAAAAAAAAAAAAAAAAAAGATAAACTGATATAAACTACTAATGTCAGTTCAAAGGCTTTTGACCGACATTCATAGCACTTACCCCACTATCAGGTCATTTTTAAAGTTTCATATGTACTCAGATATTAATAAAGACCTGAACAGGTTTATTTTATCTACGTGCATGCTTAAGTATTGTTACTTTTCTTCCTGACTGATGTTATTTTATATGAAGTACTGGTAAGCAGGGAAGACTCCATGATTTAACGGCTAAAGTAATGGATTGTAGATTCAAAGGGAGTTCAAATTCCAGTCACAGTATTAGGTTAGGTTTACTTTTTGACTAATACCCTTTGGAAAGGCATGAACTCCTTTATTCTCTAAGCTATGGATTAAATAGAATCACTATCTTTTTACAAAGATGGCTTTGACATTTAATGACCATTGACAGTTGATATGCCATGAAACAAAGAATTGAAACCAAAGTACTAGTAAGTACTACTATTATACATTATTACCTTAGAAAAATGTTGGAATTGCTGGTGGAGAAATGACGGTCACCTAGTTTACATAGCGGTTCTATTAAAAGGGCCAATGTAGCCACTAAAACTCAACTAGCCAGTAAGCCAAAACTGACCCTTGATCTTATAAGATGTAGGATAATTTTCTGGGACAATTAGAAAAAGAAAAAAATGTGCATCATAAAGGCAGTCAAATAAGATAATTCTTTTGAAAAAGGAGTCCCAGTGGCATCATGGTTAAAGTGTTGGACTGTGAGATCGTAGTATGCGAGTTCAAACTCCAGTCGTACCATTACATTTACTTTCTTTTCTTCTCTTGCACAGAGTTAGATGATATCTTGTGTTCCTATCTAAGACTAATAATTTGTACACAGTTTCATGGTTTCAAGTATTCCTATCTAACACTAATAATTAGATAGTTTCAAGAAGTTATTTATGATTTCAACTGGACGGTGACATTGTAGTGAACAAGTTTGAGCTCCAATCACACCATTACGTTCACTTTTGAACTAATACTCCTAGCAATCCCCCCAGCCATGGGTTAATGAGTATCACCGCTGTACTTTATACTAGGAAGGAGTTGGCATTGAGCAACCCATGAAGGTTGATATGCCATTAAAGAAAGAAACCAAACTTGTCTAAAAACAAATTTTAGTAAATACACAACTACATTAGGATTTTCTATGACAATTTTAGCAACTTCTATCAACCATATTGTCTTTCATTGAAATCCTACCACAGCATAAGAATAGTAACCAAGGGAGAATCCCCATGGTGTTGTACCTAACTTGATGGACTGTGACATCGTAGTAAGCAATTTCAAACTCCAGTTGTGCTATTATGTTCCCTTTTTTTAACCAAAATACTTAAGGCATGAACCTCTTTATCCCTTCAGCTATGGGTTAAATAGCACCATTGCTGTTCTTCTACAAGGATGGCTTTGGCATTAAATAACCCACAAAGGTTGATATATCATGAAAAACAAAGAAAGAAACCGATTCTAAAGTTGAATTCATTTTTTAGTACATTTACAACAAAATCTAAAATTTGAATTTTTAGTGAATATCATTTTCAAATTCAATTAACATTTACTAAAATAAAAATGTTCAAACTTTTTTGGGGGGTATCAGGTTTTAACATGGCAGTTCAAAATTTTGATTAATCTTTTGACAAGGGTATAAAAAGCTGCACTAGTTGGTTTAGAAGGTTGTATGCACTCTTAAGGCAATATGTTTCCTACTCCAGATTTATGTTAATGAATAAACACAACAAAACTGCACATAATTCTGCAATGAAAATTCTTTATATGGTTATTAGTAAAATAAAAGACCTTATTGGAAGTTTCTCCCATAGGGGTTGAGCACTCTAGCGAAAGAATTTTCGGCTGCCGCTCACATAATGCAAAGGTCTTCGAATGAATTGAGCACTCTGGTATTCAGTAAGGTAAAAAATGTAAACAAACGAACGCTGCTGCTACATAATACCTTAAAAATTCCCTTAGCCAACATGGTACGCTTGTTGGGCGAGTGGTCTGAGACTTAGTCTAACGTAAAGTTGGATGGGTTTCGGTCCCAGCTTCGAGCATCCTATGTGTCTAGCCACACTGAAGAGTTCTGATAGAATGAAACAGTCTGTCTGTGGATGACAACATATATATATATGATTTTATACGCTAAGTTAGGTGGGTTTTGATCCCAGCTTCAAGCGTCCTACGTGTCTAGCCACACTGAAGAGTTCTGATAGAATGAAACAGTGTCTGTGGATGACAATATATGATTTTATACACACGTGAGGCATAAGGGAACTCTAAAAACAGTATCTTTGGTGTCTGCCAGCTGCACTCTCTGAGTGGACAGGTATCATGGGTCCTCACACATTCTCTAAATCTCGAAGTGCCCTGAGGAAACCGCTTCAGCTAAAAGGGTTAAACCATGTGAGGGATGGTGATAACATGGTACCACGGCATGAATGACCTTGAAAACACAGGCCACGGCAGATGAGTTCCTAGAAAAATTACAATGTTCATGACCAGAGCAAACCACCAACAGGAGGACTTTAGTCAAGCTTGGAGAGGGATGGGTGCCACCAAGATTTTTTGGCTCAAATAAATGCAACACTTTTAGGTGGTGCTTTTACAACCACACCTGCGGTTACAGACTAATGATGATAAAATAAAATGTCATAAAATTCCAAAATTCCTTTTCTAAGAAAAAAAAAAAAAAAAAAAAAAAAAAAAAAATTAAAACCCAGTTTATATTTTTGTATCCACTTGTAAAAAGTATATATAGGGAAAAAAAAATACACACACACACACACATTATATATATATATATATATATATATATATATATATATATATATATACACACACACACACACACACACACACACACATACACACACACACACACACTAAAAAAAAAGAGTTCAAAACAAAATAAATTAAAAAAAAAATCAGCTGTTTTGTACAAAGCAAAAAAAAATTAAAATGAAATAAATAAATGAATTTTTAAAAAGGAAAAAAAAAAAAAAGAAAAGAAAAAATCCCTGACAATCACAAAAAAAAAAAAAAAAAAAAAAAAAGCAAAGAAAAAGACGGACATTATTATTGTGGAACCAACCTGTTCATGTGCCGCTTGTACAATTCGGGAGTAATTATGGTCAAGGGTCGGACTATATGGTCTAAATTCTGCAGCTGTTCTTGCGTCCAGCCCATAAAATAATTATTATTGTGTCTTTTCACCCAGACTTTAGCCTTTTCAAGGTTGCTCATACTACTAGGCATCTCTGGAAAGAAAGCACGAAGGCCTACATTCTTTTTTATTGGCTTCTTGTACATCTTGCCAGTATTGCTTCCTGATGGGAGGTTATTGGCCATCATTTAGAAAACACTATAATGAAAAGTAAAAATAAAATGAAATTAAAATTTAAAGTCAGAAACAGCAGAAAACAATTTAATGATTCATAGTTACAAGCTAAAAAAAACAAAAAAAAAAAAACAAAAAAACCACACATTTATAACAAACAACAAATATCTATGTGTGGTTTCCACAAAGTCCACCTTGCCCAGTCGGCTGGAGCTGTAGAATACACCGACTGTACCGCCGGATATGACACCAAACAATCTGATGGTGAGGCTACAGTAACGCTGGAGCTTTGGGGAATGCAGAGTACTTCTTTATTGCCATCGTTTCCAGGTCCACTCTTGCCTGGAGTGGTAGCACCTGATAGAGTCCTATTCATGGGTCAAATAGAACTAAACTGCGTACTTATGCTAAACAGAATTGTTTGAAATAGAACTGTTTATATGTATGAAAATGGATTCAGCATTAAATAACCTACAATGGTTGATGTGCCATAAAACCCAAACAAAGTCCACCAGCAATTATAATTAATCAGCACATACTAATACACAAGATTTTTTTTTTTTAATTTCTTAGCGAAAAGTATATTATACAAAAATTTATGTTGAACAAAACTATTCAAGGTCAAGTATATTAAAAAAAAAAAAAAAAAAAAAAAAAAAAAAAAAAAAAAAAAAAAAAAAAAGAAAGAAAGAAAGAAGCTATGGCTGCCTAGCTAATAAGTAGAGTGTTTGCCAATGGTCCGGGAGACCAGGGTTCAATCCCAGGTTGAGTCATACCAAAGACTCAAAAATGGTACTTGATGCTGCCTTGCTTAGCACTCAGCATAATAAGGTGAGGATCAAGGGTAAAGCGGAGCAATCCTGGGAATGGAGTAGCACCCTCCCCTACACCTCAGAGTAGTAGTTATTGAAAAGGGAGTCTTTGGGTCATCCTCGACTAAGGTCG
This sequence comes from Sepioteuthis lessoniana, assembly GCA_963585895.1. Taxonomy (NCBI): domain Eukaryota; kingdom Metazoa; phylum Mollusca; class Cephalopoda; order Myopsida; family Loliginidae; genus Sepioteuthis; species Sepioteuthis lessoniana. Next base: position 47,939,198 of record OY757947.1, on the reverse strand, counting down.
CCAATTTTACTATTCAATTAAAATGATTATTTTGAATCTATTAGAAAATGATGCATTATTCTATTCAGTAGCAAAACAAAAAGAGATTGGTTGGTTTGTTTGATGGAATATCAACTGTCATGGGTTATTTTAATGCCAGAACCATCCTTGTAGAAGAACAGCAGTGATAATATTGTAATGTTATTGAATCATCTTGAATATTTGAAATTAAAAAATAATACGACTGTCAATCAGAATATGAAAAAGTCTTTATTCAGACTGTCTACATTTTTGCATAAGTTTGATGCAAACACGAGGAGAGAGGAAGACCTTCAAAGGGTTTACAACCGAATTTTGCTGGGAGATACAAAGAGGCATCCACACCCCAATCCTACCAATGTCTAACCCAACTTGTCTCTTTGGGTTTCAAATCTCAACTCCCCAATAATCCAAAATTATCTTTTTTTATATATCTTAATAATTGCATCAGCAAGTCATATTAGAATGTGTCATTTAACTTTTATTTTCCCCATGTTGATTGACATGCCTCCATTTGTTTATTATTCATATCCTGTCTTCCTCAATGTTATTTTGACATGAGGTGTTTAAACCAGGTCACCACCTTTGACCTTTACAAGGAACTACACTTACTCAAAGATTTGGCTTGGTTTGGTTTTATGGCATATCAACCATTGTAGGTCATTTAATGCCAAATCCTTTTTATACATATATATTAAATATATGGGATTTGGTTTGATTGGGTTTTATGGCATATCAACTATTGTAGGTTATTTAATGCCAAATTCTTTTTATACATATATATTAAATATATATGATTTGGTTTAGTTGGCTTTTATCACATATCAACCATTGTAGGTCGTTTAATGCCAAATCCTTTTTATACATGTATATTAAATACATAGGATTTGGTTTAGTTGACTTTTATGGCATATCAACCATTGTAGGTCATTTAATGCCCAATCCTTTTTATACATATACTAAATATATTTCTCAAAATATTTTGTACATAACGGTTTTAAATGAGCCTGAGCTCATTTTTTTTGCACACAGTTAAAATGGTTTCACTTATTTCTATCTAATACAAATACACAGTTAAATGTGAAAACAGTTCTATTTCAAACAATTCAGTTCAGCAAGTAAATAAAGTTAAATGGTCCAAGTATTGCTATGTATCACTAACAATTTAATTAATCATCATTCATTTTACACAGTTAAATGATCAAACAGTTCTTTTTCAAATGATTTAGTTCAGCATTAGTACAGTTTTCGTTTACAAACAGTTATGTAAAAACAGTTCTACCTCAAACAACACAGTTTAGCATAAGTACAATCTAAATTTCAAACAGTTCTATTTGACCCATAGATAGGACCCTATCAGGTGCTACCACTCTGGGTGACAGCAGACCTGGGAGTGATGGCAATGAAGGGGTACTCCATGTTCCCTAGAACTCCATCATTACCAAAGCCTCGTTATCAGATTGTTTAATGTCATATTCAGGACACTCATTGGGGGAGTCTTACTCCTCTGCAAAGATGCAGTAGGCATATTCTAAAGCCCCAGCTGACTGGACGAACTAGTCCACAACAAAATAATAAATCAATATAATCAATTATGAATGAAATAATATGATTAATTATGCCGCTAATTATTTTACAATATCTAACTCATAGCTGGGGAGGATAAGGGCGTTCATACCTTTCCCAAGAGGTATTAGTCTGAAAGGTAAATTAGTTGCACTATGGGAGTTTGTACTTGCTTACTATGATTTCATTGTCCCACACTTTAGCCACCATGTTATAGGGACTTCCCCCATGACAGGAAAAAAAAAAAAAAAAAAAACGGTTAGGTTTGGTTTTATGTCATATCAACCATTTTAGACTATCAATGCCAAATCCATTTTTATATAGAAACAGCTCTATTTCAAACAATTCAGTTTAGCATAAGTACACAGTTAAAGTTCTATTTGATCCATATCAAGTGCAACTACTAAAGGCCAGAGTAGACCTAGGAGTAATGGCGATAACAGGGTGCACTACATTCCCCAAAACTTCAGCATGACTGGAACCTCTTTATCAGATCGTTTAGTGTCATATCCAGGGCAGTCGTTGGGGAAGTCTTACCTCTGTGTAGAGATGCAGTTGGTGCATTCTACAGCATCAGATTGTTTAGTGTCATATTCAGGACACTCATTGAGGGAGCCTTAGCCCACTGCGAAGATGCAGTTGGTGTATTCTACAGCCTCAGTCAACTGGGCCCAGAAATGTCCGTGACAAACAGGTCTGCTGTTGGTGTCTTCAATCAAAATACCATAGGATTATTCATGATTTGAATGGTTGGATTTTAATCGCATGCCAAACCATCCAGGGTTATCTCATAACTAGAGGTTAGAGAATTGCATTCAAATTTACATTTTTTGCATAGTTGTTTCTAAAGGGATTTTTTTTATCCCACAGTCCTATCTGGCTGTTAGCATGTGTTTTATAACCATGTACCTGGTTGGTAAGGGGTTAACTTGTTAAAAAAAAAAAAAAAAAAAAAAAAAAAAAAAAAAAAGAGTCCCCATGGCGTAATGGTTAAAGTATTGAACTGTGGAATCGTAGTAAGCGAGTTCAAACTCTGGTTATGCTATTATGTTCACTCTCGGATTAATACACTGGGGAAAAGGTATGAAACCCCTTTATACCTCCACCAACTATAGGTTAAACAGTACCACAACTAGGGGGGCTTTGGCATTAAATAACCCATGGAGGTTGATATGCCATTACCTTTTCTACATACATATGCCATTTAAAAAATAAATAGTGAAAAAAAAAAAAAAAAAAAAAATTTTTTTTTATTATTGCCACAAATTTTAATGAAACATTAAATGGCTTAGACACACATAGGAAGTGATTCCTTGCCTTTATTATTATTTGCAAAGTTCTCAATTTTTAATGAAAAGTCATAATTTCCGATAAAGAATATTCTCAGAAACACACACAAAAAAGAAAGAAAAGAAAATTTCTTCTTTCATTTGCTATCCTAATTTGTGATTAGTCCTTTGCTAATGGAGTGTAAGCTGTTGTCTGAATTTGAAAAAGATCAAATTGTGACATACAATCATCATAGACAGTCACTTAGTGATATTGGTAAGAAATTTAATCACCATCAATTGATGTTTTCTGAAAAAAATTATAAGAAAACAGGAAACTATCATCAAAAAGAAGGTGGTGGTTGCAAGAGAAAAACCACTGAATCAGAAAGCAATGGATATCGTATTAATTGATCATAAATTTCTGTGTGTCATAAACGTCATCAATTCTCATCAATTGGTTTAATAAAAATCTAATGTCAGCTGTCTGAGGTTTTTTGGGGGGGTGGGGCAATATATCTTTCCTATTTCTTTCCATCTTTATTCATATTCCATTGAAGCAGATGATTTCATTTATTCAGCAGGTCCTCGGCAGGAATAACCTGGCATAGCCCAGCCCACCCCACTCTAGGTCTATAACCGATTTTAATTCAATTTCCCTTCCCCCTAGATCAGTCACTATACCAAAGTTAAAGAGCCCATCTACCCTAATATTTACCTATAGCTGTTGAAAGCATAACCAGATGCTGTCAGGCAGTAATTGATACCGAAGGACACTCTACCAATTAAGGGATCATAAATTTTAACTTTGAGAAAAGTTGGTCAGTCAAGATAGTAAACAAATATTGATAATGGTGTTCCCATTCAAAAAAAACAAAAAAAAAACAAAAACAAAACAAAACAAAATGAGAGATATGGACATCTAACAGGTAAAACAATCTACTTACCAATAAACAATTCCTCGTTTGATCTAAAAAGGTAAAATTTGATCAACATTTGAGAGAAAACAATTTAGATTTCCTTTTAATGGTAAGAAAATCTGTGGCCAGATCGACTTTAACAAAGTTTAAAATGTCTAATTCAAAAAAAAAAATTTACCTAAAAATATTGGTTGGTTATGTTTTATGGAAAATCAACCCTTGTGGCTAATGAATTATATAGGAGTTGTAAACCAATAATTTTTGCCTAGTCAGCTGGGGCTATAGAATACACCAACTGCACCTATGCAGAGGGGTAAGACTCTACCCCCAATGAGTATCTTGGATATGACACTAAACAATCTGATGGTGAGGTTCCAGTAATGCTGGAGCTTTGGGGAATGCGGAGTACCCCTTCATTGCTATTGCTCCCAGGTCCACTCTGGCCTGGAATAGTAGCACCTGATAGGGCCCTATCTATGGGTTAAATAGAACTAACTGCATACTTATGATAAACTGAATTGTTTGACTAAACTGAATAGCTTGAAATAGAAATGTTTTTGACCATTAAACCATACTTACATTTAAACTGCGTGCTTATGCTAAATAGAATTATTTGAAATGAAACTGTTTTTTGACATTGAAACTGTACTTACACTAAACTGATTTGTTTAATATAGAACTGTTTTGACATTTAACTGTGTGTAAAGAAAATCTGTACTTATACTAAACGGAATTAGCTGAATTAGAACTGCTTGACTAAACTGAATAGCTTCACATAGAAATGTTCTTCACAATTAAACTGTACTTACATTTAAACTGCATACTTATGCTAAACAGAACTGTTTGAAATAGAACTATTTTCATAAAAATGAATTTGGCATTAAATAACCTACAAAGGTGGACATACCATACAACCCAACCAACTAAACCAATAGTTTGTAGGTAACTATTTTTATACAAACCAGAGCTCATTTGTTTGCACACAGTTAAATATTTTCAAGTATTGCTATCTTAACACTAATAATCTTAATGTTAATAATAATCCCTAAAAGATTGAACACTTCTATTTGATCCAGAGATGGGATCCTAACCAGTATTATTCCAAGTCAAAGTAGACCTGAGAGTAATGGCAACAAAGGGGTAACTCAATATTCCCCAAAGCTACAGAACTGGAGTCTTGTCATCAGATGCAGTTTCGTATCATATTCAGGACACTTGTTGGGAGAAGGTCTTACCCCTTCCACAGAGATGCAGTTGGCATTTTCTACAACCACAGCTAGCAAGGGCTTTTACTTTAAAAGTAACAAATAAATAAAATTACCATAATATATGTGCATAATATTATATATATATTCCCCCAACCACCACAATTTTAAGCCTTTATGTTAGGGGAATGTATTATACACAAGAACAAAATATTACCTTTTTTCCCCTCCGAGCTACATGCAAACCAATATTTAGAACATGACCAAAAATTATATCTATGCTCCAATCTAATTAATGTGTAACAAACACTAGTGTTTTATAACACGATTGCAAAATGTGTATAACCTTATTTTCCTTGAAAGATTGTTACATTTTTGTATGAACCTGTCTTTGCCTCTACCCTAAATACCAAGTAAATTTATAGCGGTGCTTGTGGTGTAATTGCCATCATCATAGGAAATGGACACGACGACACGAGTTTAAATCTTGAATGAGACTGATTCACATAACATTAATACACTTGGGAAAGGTATGAACCCAATTATTCACCTTCCAGCTGTAGGTAAATAGTAGGGCAGACTGGGTTCTTTAGCCTTGGTTAGGCAACCAGTTGAGAAGGAAAGCCCTAAATTCAAACCTGTTACACTCCACTGACCATGTGACACATCCTACTCATGTGGAAGTCGTTAGTAAATACATACTGTGTAAATTTGGGAGTTTTGAAACACACAAGTGGTTCAACTCTCCGGAGATATCTCTTCCAGGTCAAGCCACAAACGGAATTCCATATGATCAAGAACTGTGTTTACTTCAAACCTTGCAGTTGTGGTAAAATATACAAAGGTGAGACAGGTCACCAACTAAAAGTAAGGCTAGAAAAACATCAGAAGGCAGTAGTACAAGGTGAGATTGAAAAATCAGGTATGGCGGACCATATATGGAAGGAAAAGGGAAGCCATCTGCCCTTATGGGATAAAGTTGAAATAATTAATAGGGCTGAACATTGGAGGATTAGACACCTTAAGGAATCAGCACATATGTTGAGCTACAATGATCTGCTGAGTAGACCAAATATAGAATTGAATACAATATGGGAACCGATAATTAAAAAGGCTATATGAAAAAAAAAAATCTGAATATGAGCACAGGTAAAAAAAAAAAAAAAAAAAAAAAAAAAATCACACATAATAGTAGTAATCCTAGTCAAGTCAGAACATTAAGTTCATAAGTCCCAAAAATTCACTCTGAACGCTATGTGTCCAGCAGGACACATAGCATAACAGTTATAGGTGTTGGTTCCCTAAGCTTCTAAGGAAACAATCATCAGGAGGTTGCTGGTTCAATCCTGATTGCAGGTGAGTAACAATACAGGAATACTTGGCACTTGTACCTGGTTATGGCTAACAGAATCAGTGGATTCAATAAAGGATGTAGTTCGAAGTTCTGTGAAGGTTCCCAAGTTCGACAAACACCTGAAGAAGGCCAGAGGACATATTGGTCGAAACATTGTGGAAATAATAATAAAGATGAAGACAATAGTCCAAAAACCCTTAATGATAACAATTAACAAGCTTCGTCTCAGAAATTTAGACAACTTTTGAAACACAATATGAATTATCTTTAGTCCATAAAGCTGGTGTTTTACTGTCTCCCTTAATATAAAAGGACATTACTCTTGTTATTTTTATTGTTCTCAGCGACAACTGTTTCCTTGTATACAATGTTTGTTTGAGAAGGACCGCTAACAAAGCACACAGGTAAACAGTCTTAAATTTGTGTCTGCCAAACAAGTGATTTCTCATATGGCCAGCTCTATGTCGGCATGAACAGAATGGGAAATCCTGAGAGATTTCCCTACCAAAAAGTCAAAAAGAACACATACCCTCAGCAATGGAGGAGGATGAGGTTCTTTGCATTTAATTTCATCCTAATATCTTTGGGAAAGGCATGAATCCGTCCATTATCTTCAAGCTACGGGTAAATAGTAGGGGCAAACCGAGATTTTTAGCCTTGGTGAGGCAATAAGTCAAGGAGAAGAAAAAGACTGCATTCTACTAGAAAATTTTGACCTTGTATCACATCCTGCTCATGGGGAAGTGGTTTGGTTTCTTTGTTTAATGGCATATCAACCTCTGTGGGTTATTTAATGCCAAAGCCATTCTCCTAGAAGAACAGTAGTGGTACTATTTAACCCATAGCTGGGAGGATAAGGGGGTTCATACCTTTCCCAAGGGTATTAGTCTGAAAGTGATTGTGACATATCAAGGTTTGGTTTGGTTTCTTTGTTTAATGGCATATCAACTCTTTTTAGGTTATCTAATGCCGAAGCCATTCTCCTAGAAGAACAGTAGTGGTACTATTTAACCCATAACTGGGAGGATAAGGGGGTTCATACCTTTCCCAAGGGTATTTGCCCGAAAGTGAACGTAATAACGCGACTGGAGTACGAACTTGCGTACTACGATTCCGCAGTCCAACGCTTTAACTCTTACACCACGAGGACACCCCATGGGGAAGAGGTTTGGTAAATACATACATTCTTAGTAATGTTGTCTACCCATAAATTTATTTCATGATGAAAATATTTGATAGAAAATTTTGAAACTGACACGTAAATACTATTTTCTATTTTACAGGTAAGTAATGCTAGTTTTTGTGGACAGTTTATTAATTCTATGGAAATAAAACAGGATTTCTTCAGAGTTGTAGCAGTGTCCATACTACTAAATGGAAGCACTACATGGATACTGACAAAACTTATCAAGAAGGTAGCCTTTAAGCCAGATCGATTTTACTTTCAGGTCGAATCAGAAATTCCTCCCTGTTTCTAGATTCAAGTAACTCATCACTGACCATCAGATAATTAAGAACAAAGATGGGTCATGTCAGGTAACTTCTAGCGGCCTGAAAAACACCATCAATGGAAATTACTCAGTGTGATAGACTAAAACAAATGCCTTTATTTTTTGGTCACCACGTGGAAAAACTTGTCTTGTTTTAACTACAAACATTGCGTATTGGTTAGTAATTTGGATGGTTGGCTTTTATGGCATATCAACCATTGCAGGTTATTTAATGCCATATATATATATATATATATATATATATATATATATATATATATATAAATAAATAAATAAAATGTATACAGTTTGTAATCACATTTGGTAGATAACCCTTTTCAAAAGAGCCTGAACTCATTTTTTTTTTCAGTTAAATAGTTGGTTCGGTTATATGGCATATCAACCTTTGTGAGTTATTTAATGTCCATTTATATTATATTTATATAACGTACATTTATATTTTTATTTTTGTGTTGTAGTTTCTTCGGATTTTTTTTTTTATGCACACACTCAGATCAAGCATGAATAATTTTCAAACAGTTTTTTTTTACCCATAGAGGTTTGGTTTGTTTTAATGGCATATCAACCATCGTGGATAATCAATTGCCAAAGCCATTCTTGCAGATGGACAGTAGTGGTACCATTTAGTAGTACCCTCATTGATGAGGGGATAAGAGGTTAATATCTTTCCCAAATGTATTGGTCCAAAGTAATTTGGCTAAGTTTGGTTTCTTTGTTTTATCAGCCTTCAAGGGTTATTTAAAGTCAAAGCCATCCTTGTAGAATAGAAGTGGTACTATTTAACCCACAGGGAATTAGTCTCAAAGTAAACGCAATAGTATAATAGAAATTTGACCTTGATTACTTAGAAGTCACAATTTAGACATTACACCATAAGGACTCCCCTCAAACCATAGAGGGAATCCTAACAAGTACTTCTATAAGTCTTAACAAGGTGTTTTTTCCAGATAACACCCTTTTTCTTATAATACATTAGGTTATCCCAAAGATAGTAATCTAACACAGAATATTGGGTAGGAAACAGAACAAGTCAATTAATATAATAAGACATTTAATTGTATACAATATGATAAGGGAACTTAGTTCCCTCCCCAGGCTACACAAGGGTCACAAGGGTTCAAGAAACAAACAGAAAAGTCCAGACAGCAAAAAGGTGGAATCCACTTACTCTTCTCAGGTTTGAAATACAAGAGAAGAAGGTGCGATGTGCTTGCTGCTGAGGAGAACCACTGCCACAACTGCTCTTCTTAAGTCCTGTTCGTGAAAGAGGCAGATTCCGCGGGTCACCTTGTTATGTAAACAAAAGGAACTTGTGACATGGGAGAGTTCCTCAAACACTGTGACAAGGGAGACCACTCCATTTAGACAACCAACACTACCATTCTGAATGAACCGGAGAGTAATAGCAATCTACACTCCCTAGATTTCTAAACCTGGAGCCTTACTATCAGATGCAGTTTACTCTCATACCCAAGACACACCCTTTTTTTGGAAGGTGAGGGCTTACCCTCCTGCAGAGGATACAGTTAGTTCATTCTAAGGCCCTGCTAATGGGGTGATGTGTGCTCATTCGTCTCAAATATCACTTATAATACTTTTAGTTAGTTGGTTATGTTTTATGACATATCAACACTTTTAGGTTATTTAAAGCCAAATTCTGTTTATGCATACATACATACATACAAATATATATGTATTTACCAACCCCTCCAGTTGGGAAGGATATGACACAAGGTCAATTTTTTTTAAGCAGAGTTTAACAGGTTTGAATTCAGAGTTTTTCTTCTCCTAGACTAGTTGCCTAACCAAGGTTAAAGAACCTAGTTTGCCCTACTATTTACCCATAGCTGGAGGGAGAATAATTGGATTCATATCTTTCCCAAATGTATTAGTGCTATGTGAAATGCAATCAGCCTCGTTCGTGTCGCCGTGTCCATTTCCGACGACGATAACCATTACCCCCGTCGGGCAACTCCAATATCAAATATATATGATTTATAAATAAATATTTTGTAGATAACAACTTTTAAATCAGTCAGAGATTATTTGTTTGTATACATTAAATGGTTTTAAGTATTGTTATGAGATACTAATAATTCAATTTGACAAGACATTTCTTTACACAGTTAAATGATTAAACAGTTCTATTTGACCAATAGATGGCACCTGTATCAGTTACTTCAACCATGCGTCAGAGTGGACTTGGGAATAATGGCATTGAAGAGGTATTCCACACTTCCCAGAGTCCCAGGACTGGAGCCTCACCATCAGATGGTTTTAGTGTCATATCCAGGACACTTGTAGGCGAGGAGGGTGTAAACTGCAGTCCCAGCCGACTTAGGATTTTAAACAGTTTTAATGAGCACTGTGATTTTCTAACTTTAACTTAAAAACTAACAAATATATTTACTATCAAGTTATAGTGAATTTAGATAATAAAAAAAAAATGTTTTAAATCAAATGTCTAATGTCCTACTAGAAGTAAAAACGTATTATTTATCAAAAAAATTTAACTCGTAAGCATATTTTTCTGTGTCTATCATTGGCCAAGGTTTTAATAAATATAAATAAAAGTATATTTAATATCAGATATTAATTTTCTTTTATTTGTGAAGCAAGATTTAAAAGAAAAAAAAAAAAAAAAAGGTCGGGAGGAAAAAAAAGAAAGAAAAGTAAAAAAGGGGAGGTAAGTCCGATCTTTTTAATTTTATTTAACAAAATCTTACTTACTAAACCCCAAAAGTTCGAAAACAAAAACTTATATATATATATATATATAACCGAACAGAAAAAGGATGAAGACTTGAATTTTTGTCTTCCTAAAAAAAGAAAAAAAAAAAAAAAAAAAATTTGTAAAATTAAAAATATTAAAATCTTAAATTTGTAATGAGTAAAACTGGTTAACCTTTAAAGTTAAAAAAAAAATAACTAAAAGATGATTTTTAAATTTTGAAAATTGCTTAACACAAACAAAAAACGTTTAAAAGAAAAATTATTTACTTAAAAATAAAAAGACATTTTTACTTTAGCCCAGCAAAATCCATAGTTTTAACCGAGTAGATTAACTCTTAGTAGAAAATGAAATTATTGTCATAAAATCTATATTTTATTTTCGTAAATAAATAAAAATATCTTTTGAAGTAAAATTAAAACTTATATAAGAAGAAACTTAAGTCTACAATACCAACAGGACATTCGGGCATTTTTTTTTTACCCCTCTTCATATTGTATGTTATGTTTTATAAGAGATATTTAGTTGTATGGTCTTTGCGGAACTGTAAAATAATGTCAATAAATAAAACATACTAGTAAATTCTTATACTATACTTATAAAAATTTATTTTTCTTACTTTTTAAATTAACAAAAACTAAGAAAATAAATAAAAATTAAAAGATGAGGCTATTTTCATCTGATTTTTTTTCTTTTTTTGGTTAAAATCTTTAAGAATTAGATTTTTTTAAAATCTATTATTTTTTTTTGTTTTGTTTTGTTTTGAAGGAATTTAATAAATGATCATTTTGAATTTAAACTTAATTTTTTTAGGGAGTGAATTTACTTTTAAATTGCTATCATAACACATAATCCATTTTCAATTTGCCATGTCGTAAACTTTTTAAAATGTCTTTCGCAATAAAATAAGGTAAAGATAATTATTTTAACACGATAAAATAATAATTTAAGGACTTAAAACTGAAAAGAAAAAGAAATTATTTAAAATTCGAGTCTTTTTAGATAAGAAAAACATTCTTATTTCGTCCCTTACTTATATAAGGGGGGGAGCAAATAAACAAAAAAATATATTAAGTGTTTATTTCGTGGTCATAAAATTGGGGTTCATTTTTAAAGAGACGGAAACCTCTTTCCTTTATTTATTTTCCATATTTAAAAAAGAAGATAAAAAGTATTTATTTTCCTATAATTTCGTCATTAACTGGTAGAAAAAGAAAAGCTTTCCTTCCCAAAAAATAAAAAAAAAAAGAAATTGACAGTAAAGAAAGGAGGAAAAAAAATGGAGGTATCGCCGAAAGAAGAAGAGAAGGAATTTAACCGACGACGTGGATTTGTTATTATTTCGGGGGTTCATAAAACAAATCCAGATGAAAAAAAGTCGATAGACAAGGACAAGAAATGAAAAAGAATCATCCAAGCTCACCTGAAATATATATTTATTTTACAGGAGGTCAAAAAGAAACGGCCTCCTAGGCACGATGAAAAACCGCTGTCTGAAGTCTTTGCGTGTACGTAATAAAATAGTAATATATATATATATATATATATATATATGTGCACAGACATATATATTTATAAATATATATATATATTATATATATAGATATATTTTTAAAGAGAAAGGAAAAAATAAAGAAGTATAAGTGTTGTAGTTTTCAGTTTAAAATGCTGTTTAAACTAAATTAATTTAGTGCAGGGGTCACGTAAGGGCGGACCAATTAACACCATGGTGCTGAAAGTGTATTTTACAGACATTAACGTTTTTCTTATTCTTCTTCTTATTATTATTATTATCTATTAATTGAATAATAACAGAGAAAGTTCCCTTTGTGATCTGTGCCAAACACAGCCAAGTTATGCAGGAACTAAACAGCTAACATATGTAGCCAGAAGTAGATAAAAGCCCCCAGGGTGGTCGACCTTAGTCTTTTTATTTTAGTGACCTTTTATCTAGGTACACAAAAAGGGGTCAATACGTCCGATTTACAAAAAAAAATTTTTTTGATAGTTTATATTTATCTTAATAATCAACAATTTCTAATTAAACATACTTTTTTTTTTCAAATAAATGAATATTTAAATCAAATCTCTAATTTTCTTCTTATTTTTTCAATTTTATTTATTCATTTAATTTTTAAAATTCAATTTGTTTTGTAAAATTTGATCTAATTTTTCAAAAAAATAATTTCGAAATATTTCTTTAATAAAATCAATTAATTTTTATTGCTTTATAATCTCCAAAAGGAATTTTAATAATTTATCAACCGTTGTTTAGTTATAGCATTTCGACAGAAATATAGGGCACCCAGTGAGAATCTAACTCACTTTTGGTGATCTGTCTGTCTGTCTAGCTTGCTAACCATTACACCACGCGAAGTGCCCATTGTATTTCATATTGTTAATTACTAACCTGGCTTAGTTGTGGCACAAGGACAAAAGTACGGGGCAACCATTGTGTATCGAATAGTTTAGCAATCTAGCTTGCTTACCATTAGACCACGCAAGGTGTCCATGGTGCTATGTACGCCACGAATTTCCGTGTATTAGTCGATCTGGCATATAAGGCGACTTCAAAATTTCTAGCTCAAAATTTTGAATTATACCAATACCAGCTGTATAGGTCGACCCCCAAACATACTGTGGCTCCAGGTAGAATTTATGAAACATGCAAATCTGACTCATTAGAGAGTGTATTCATATGAATTCACAGTGAATTATGTTATTATGAAATTGCACAGGTAAGCAACATATTGAAGTTGTCTGACTGGCCGTCTGGGTGCTGTGACGTTCCGGTTAGTTTTTATCGCCAGTGCATCAGCTTTTGGAAACAGCGTTTAATATAGCGTTAATTTGATACTTAATTTGTCTTAAATTTTATTATTTTACATTAATATTTGGAGGTGCCTGTGGTGTAATTGTTATCCTCGTAGGAAATGAACACGGCGACACGAGTTCAAATCCTGGACGAGACTGACTGCATTTCACATAGCACTAATACCCTTGGGAAAGGTATAAATCCAATGATTCTCCCTCCAGCTATGGGTAAATAGTAGGGCAGACTAGGTTCTTAAGCCTTGGTGAGGCAACTAGTCTAGGAGAAGGAAAACTCTGAATTCAAACCTGTTAAACTCCGCTTAAAAATTGACCTTGTGTCATATCCTGTCCGAGCGGAGGGGTTGGGTAAATAGGATTATTTTATATTAATCTCTGCGTTAATTTGTTAAATATGTTTTTTAAACACGAGTTTGATTTGGAAATGTGTGTGGCAGTTTGCTAGAGTTGCGGTAAAAGGTGTATATCGATGGTTAGGGGTACTGTACCATTGGTTGACCACATTTTGATAAAGGTTTGGATTTTAACTTTGCCGTTTAAATTGATCCCTACTTTTGTAGAGATTTTTCTCAGGCTTCAAACGTTGACTTATATGCAGCAGCTTGCAATAGTTATTTACTAAATTTAATTGTGGCACAAAACTAGAAATATTGGAGCATTCTGTGAAACTTAAACTTACTTGTAATGGTTTGCCAGTCTAGCTTGCTAACAATTACATCACTTGAAGCATCCTGCAAGAGGAATTTTACCAATTTTCTTTTAGACACCCCTATGGGGTCAGGCAGAAGGTCAGGGCAAGCTGTGTTACCGTTTTTTATCTGACTCCATTCTGAAGCTGTTCTATTTTTAGCCCACTTTGTCTTGTTGATGTAACTCCCTGAACAAGAAGGCACAAAAAGAATTATACAAAAGAAGACAGTGTAGCAAAAAGAACTTTGTATTTTTGTTTGGCACGTTAATTAATTTGACCGTTAGGGTCGACGCATATTTTCACCCAATCAGGATGACTTATCCTATTCAGTCCGGACCATTTTTCCAAGCAGAACCAAATTGGGGAAAGCCCGCCAAACACTTTCTCTTCCTCAGAACTTCTTCGTTCAGGACAGACGTAATGACTGTCCGCTCTCTTCAATTGCAGCAGCAGCACCACCATGAAGAAAGCCATCTAATTCATGGACCCCTTACGTCTATTCTCTTAGACCAAGGGTTCACAGTTGAATATGAATTAGATGAATTCAATCCGCCTCACATTGGAACAACTCTTAGTCGCCTTCAACTTTGGCTATGTCGACTGCGACGCAAAATACCGCTCCGACAGCCAGCCACTTCATCCCTGGGCAACATTTTCTGGAGACATTCACACTTCTCTCCCCAAACGACCAGAACCATGCATTCATGACTTCATCATTCCTGTCCTTAACCATCAAACACGACCTTTGCTAACACTTATGGTGATCATACGTCACTCACACATTCAACAATGCCTTAACCTAACGATACACTTTAAGCTCAGGCTGCTAAAATGCCTTCTCATCTCTATAACAACTTCATTTCCGTCCTTCCTTCCTACGAGACTTGCAGCATAAACGTAACCCTTTATTCCATGCTGCCATTAAAAAACTATCATAAAAACCTTATAGCATCTTCATCTTCTCTCTTCTTTATTACCAATAATGCATAGCGAGGAACTACCACTAAAAACAAACCCACATCCTCGCTAAAAATGGTAACCACTCTCCCATCGCTAAAACAGCAACAGATAGGAGACGAAAACGTTTCTTTTATATTTTTTTTCTTGATTTCAACAAGCATTCAATGGGTGAGGGAATTTTCCCTGAATACAATTGAAATGATTGAATCCCCCAGTTAAGGTGTTTAAAAATACGTTAATCGTTTCTTCGTATATATATATATAACCTCATTTGGTATTTTAAAGCTTTAACTGTGGTTAGTCGCCTTTGGAAGTTTGTCGAAGTCCAGTGTTTTTAATTCGTACTTCAATTGGTCCATTTCGTAGCTTTTATATTTTGGCATACTGTTAACCAAGACGAGTGCTACTAATGAAAGGACTAGCCAACAGGTCGTCCAAAGACGAACGCGTGGCGTCCCACTAGTTAGCAAGGTATTGTCACTCCGCCGGTCACTGCTGAAAAGAGAATGAGCTTCCTTCTTTTGTCGGGAGGTCCCTTTTTCTTTACGCATGCGTCGTCCTTTTTTCCTGTCAGAGGCTTCTGGGAGTTTCTGCATATTTTAATAATTTTCTTTTTTAATTCAATTTAAATTTTCTTTTTTTTAAATTTATCTATTCATTCCCGACAACATCACTTGAAGCGTCCTGCAAGAGGAATTTTACCAATTTTTTTAGACGCCCCGTTTCTTTCTCTAAATCTTCCAATACAACATAACCATGCTTAATAATTTTTACAAAACAGCAAGTGTCATAGAAAAAAAAAGTGGATCCTTATTTTAGTTTTTAGTTTGTAAGTCTAAGATTCCAGGAAATTGCCTTTCGCGTTTAATTTTGTTTTTCCGGTCAGATCGGCTCCCACTCGAGCATAAAAGACGAAAGCTCAAACCTTGCTGGAAGCCCATTCTCTATTTTCCAATGAATGTTGCAAGCTTCACGGTTGTAGATAATAAAAACGACCTCAACTTTGGCGAAGAAAGAAAACAGAAATAAAAATTAAGATTCGGAAAACCGATACATCCTAATTTTGCCGAAAATAAGTTTTTCTTAGAAATTTAAGCCTGATTTTTTTAAGAATGAATTTTACTTATTTCAGTAATTTTTTATTTTTAAGAAAAATTAACTTTAAAAGTCGGAGCGAGTGGGATAGCCAGAAATTGGGGGGTGGGGTGTTTATAATGAACATTTAATGCGTAATCGGACACTGACTTTGTGTCCTATTTTATTACACATGATGTTCAATTTACGACTTAAATTTGATGTGAACTAGACCCTGACTTTATGTACATTTACTTCTTATGCTTTATGGCCACCATGTTAAATAGTTTTTTTCTCAGAAATGAAAAAATCCTAATAAGAAAAAAAAAGGACACGTTTTTCAAATGACGAAAACTAGAAAAACAATTTTACAATTAAAATTATCCGAATTTAGTTAGAATTATCAAAATAAGAACGAACTGAAGTAGTTTATTTTGATTTAAAAAAAAATTGAAATAAAAAAAATAATTATCAGAATAGAAACATTTTCCTTTTAAAAACCATAAAACCCAAATTATAATTATATACATAAAAAAAGAGAAGACATTTCTTTGTTGATTTGGGAAAAAAAAATTAATATAAGAAGATTTAGAAGTTGTGTCATTGGATTGAATCACATGTGATTTAAATAATTATTTTTTAAAATTTCAGCCTGATCGGCTGAGGCTGTAGAATATGCCGACTGCATCTCTACAAAGGGGTAAGACCGCCATCACCACCACGAGTGTCCTCAATATGATACTAAACAATCTGATGGTGAGGCTCTTACCCCTTCATTACTATCACTCCCAGGTCCACCCAGGCCCAAAGTGGTAGCACCTGGTAGGGACGTATTTATGGGTCAAATAAAACTATTTGACATTTAAACCGACTACAAACAAATGACTTATGCTACATTGAATTGTTTGAAATAGAACTGTTTATCATTTAATTTGTGTAAACAAGTGACTGATGTTTAATTGAATTGTTAGTGATACATAGCAATACTTGGAACCATTTAACTGTGTCCAAAAGAATGAGCTAACACTCGTTTAAAAACATTATCAACAAAATGTGTTATCAAATCACACACATATATATATATATATATATAAAGAAGATTTGCCATTAAGTGATCTAAAATGGTTGATATGATATAAAACCAAACCCAAAAAAAAAACAAAAAAACATCGGAATATTTCGGAAACTTCCGGGAAGCCTCTTTATTTAAAAAAAAATCAACAAACACTTATATTGTCGCCCAAAATCAACGATATCGTTAAAATAGATTTGCAAAACTTTAAAAAAGAAAAAAAAGAAGAAACGGAAAAAAAAACTTCGCATATGTTGAACTCAAAATTTGGGACATTTTTCTTTTTGATAGTTTGGCTTAGTATGGCTCAAGGCCATGGGTTTACAGTTCTAAATTGTCAGCAAAATTAGCTTGTTAATCACAGTGCTAAGCTAAGTCATGATTTTATTAGCTTGCTGAAATGGAGTTATTATCAGAACGACAAATGGACTGAAACTTTTGAATTATTTACAACATGTGAAAAAAATATTAATCTTTTTTAAAACATTTTTTTTTTGTTCTCAAAAGAGTACTTGTCTGAAGAAATGGTCCCAAGTGGAATGTGGTGACATCATAAAGGAACGCTCTGAAAATATAAAATTATATAAATAAATAAATCCTTATTGTTTTTAAAAAATCACACTCTGGTGGATGGGTAATATAGAGAGAGATGTGATAGTTACATTCACGATCTAAATAAGAGTAAGTCTCTGTTATTTCCTTCATATATATATATATATATATATATATATATATATATATATATATATATATATATCATCTTGTCGTGACATCAGCACGGATATCTCTGACCCTTTCTCGACACCACTCTCTATCGTTCATCGCTTTCGGCAGGTCCTTAGGGCTACACTCCGTATATTCACAGAGCTGCTGTATGTAGGTTCAAGCTAGTCGCCCTGCTTTTGCTCGGCCATGTGAAGGGGTACATAGGTGTACATCACTTATGAGCTGGTCCCTGCATCTCCAGCAGTGTCCCGCGTGTCTGTTTCGTCTAATTTGGATGGGTGGTAGGTGGCTGTACAGCTGCTGCTTTGTGGGGTGCTGCCACCAGGACCTGTTCAATATTGCTCGCAGCATTCTTGTGTAGTTGCCGTCAAGCCTTTTTTCCAGCTGTTTAGTTAGCGTCCCTGTAGTGCAAACCATATAGCAGTATCAACACGATCGCTGCTTGGAAGAAACAGCGTTTCATTTTATCAGCCAGGTCTGACTTCCATATGACCGATAGCCTATTGATAGCTGTTCATGCCTTTGTTAGTCGTGTGTCGCTGTCTGTCTCGGTCGGTGAGACACTGCGATGACACACCTACCTAGGAAGCAGAGTCATATATAAATATATATATATACTAGCTGTACCGGCCACGCGTTGCAGTGGCTCAGTTTGTTTAAATGGGGAAAAAAAAAAAAAGAAAATGCATGTTTCTAACATTTCTAAAGTTTATTAACGAAAGAAAACTTTTTACGTTGAAGTTAAACAGAAAAATAAAATAAAATATTTAGTAAACAATTCGTTACTACTGAACTGACGAAATATGGTTTAAAGTTTAGTGTCTTATCGATAATAATAAACGAAAGAAATAAGAGAAAAAAATGTCATATTGAAAAAAGAAAAGAAAATATTTAGTAAACAGTTTGTTACTACTGAACCAACGAAATATGGTTTAAGAAAGAAAACTTTTTAATGGATGTCTTTCGTTAATGTTGAAAAAATATAAGAAAATATTTTGTAAACAATTTGTTAGAATAAAAAAAAATTACTTACTACTGAACCAACGAAATATGGTTTAAAGTTGAGTGTCTCTGTTTAAGGCAACCAATAAAGCAGAAAAAAATCACGTGTAAAATTTGTGAGGTTTGAGTGGCTGAGGAATCAGGGATTAGGGGCAAGCCTGTGTTGCCGTTAGATATCTGACTCCATAGATATCTGACTCCATATTTTGGTTCTATTATTTTACCCCACGTTGACTGGCCGGCGCAATGCCTTGCCCAAAGAAAGTCCCAAAAGAAATATACAAAAAGAAAAGATAGAAATAGATAAGAGACGAAGACGTTTCTTTTATACTTTCCTTTATTTACTGGGTTCAACAACCATTCCGTGAATGAGGTTTATTTCCTGAATACATTGAAATGGCTGAACCATCCTGTTTAAGGTGTCAAAAATACATTAATTCGTTTCATGTATGTATGTGTCCGCATTTGGTATTTCGGGCTTCCATAAGGGTTAGTTTTCTTTTGAAAGTTTTGTCAAAGTGGGTCTTGTATATTTCAGCATAGTGCTGACCGATAGAGAGAGGGCTGCTACTGGGTGAAAGGGATTAACCGACGCTACGTCCAAAGACGTATGCGTGGTGCCCAAAACACCAGACAGCAAAATGGTGTTGTTGGTTCGACGGACACGGTCTGAAAGAGAAAGAATACTTTGCACCCTTTGTCAAAACGAATGCCTTTTTTCTTTTACGCATGCGTCATCTCCTTTTCCCGTTATAGATATCTGGGAGTTTTCTGCAAATTTAATAGTTGTCTTTTTATTTATTTATTTATTTTCTTATTTTTAATTTTAATTTATTTATTTATTTATTTATTCGTTCCCTACAAATTCTTTGAAAATAGGAGTAATATTTTCCATTATTATTCGCGTTCGGCTTTTCTCGGAGAAAAACGACTAATTAAAAATATTTTTTAAATCATTGTAATATTTTTGGATAATAAGTATATAAAAACACTCCTGAATTCGAAAAAAATAGTCTCTGAAAATTTTAAACCAATTAGTGCTTTAAAACTGGAGATTATCGGTTAGTAACAAACATTTACATTTATATATATATATATATATATATCAAGTTGCGCAGAGATCATGAAGTTCCCTGATTTTTTTTCTTGTCATTCGTTCCTATCATCCATCGTTCTTAGAAAGTCTTCTAAACAGCATCCAGTATCCGTACACAGCTGATGTAAGTAAGTCCTTGCTGGTTCGCCAACATTAGCGTATTTATGAGAACAACACTTATCAGAAAAGCTAGATGGGAACTACACAAGAACGCTACATGCTATTTCGAACAAATCCTGGAAGCAGCACCCCTCAAAACAACAGCTGTATGGCCACATGCCTCCTATCTCACAAATCCTCTAAGTAAGACGAACAAAACATGCAGGGCATTGCTTGAGAAAGGCGAACCCAGAGTCATTATCTGATGAAGGCTTTTCTTGGAGGCAATGCTGTTGTACAAACATCACTTATTGTATGATACTGTCACGTGGTGTCCCACTAAGAAGATAGAAATAAATGACTACTATTCCCCGTGTTCGAATTAACAGTAGCAAGCCGTCAAAGAATGACCGTTAAGAACAGATGTTTGTATTTGGGGACCTCACTCGGGTCGCCTGACACGGGAAGGAAGAAGAGAGAAGCCAAATGATTGGCTGGGACCCCAAAACGGAAGTGGGGACTCCTTCCCGTCAGCAGAAATAGATAATAAGAAAGTTAGTTGTTGGACAGGGTTCGTGGTGGACGGAACCAAAAGCCAAATACTCCGGGTAAAAGAAGACGAAAGGAGAATCTCGGACAAGAAGAAGCCGTATCTTCAAGCCAGTACTAAAAATAAGATAAAGTCTGTCAGCCCGTAAAAGAAGTAAGATTATCCACAGGAATCCATCTAAATAAGACAAGTAACTTTGGGACTGTTTCTCCTTATACCCAATTTTATATAACCCTCTCTCTCTCTCTCTCTCTCTCTCTCTCTCTCAATTTGAAGAAAAACGAAAGAAAAGAAAAGAAGAAAGACATTTATGTTCATGGACTGTTCATTTATGATATATTTGACACGTTGAAGGTGTATATCTATGTGTAGTAAAAGATTGATATGTTTTAATGTTCCCACGTGGCTGAAGTTGTTATTTGCAGCGTCTGCTACGAATTTGTTATTTTCATGTTTCTTTTCCAGCTTCATGTCGCCTTATGTTATCTGGCTTAAAATTGTCCTATTAATTCCTTTAAATTCTTATACGGGAAACCGGAATTGCCGACAACTCTAATTAATATTATTACGACTAAACCTAGAGGTCCATATCTTCCATTGTTCTAGGGGAGGAAGTCTAGCGGCCTTGGTGGGTATGTGTATAGTGTGAAATTTGGAACCCCTTGCCAGCGGCGGTCAGTCTGGCCATAAATTAATCCCCCACGTAATATGCCAGTTCTTATATGCCTGAGAAAAAAACTCTGAACGAGGACTTATTCTATAAGGGATCAAGTGCCAACCCGCCCCGTCTTCACCCGTGCGAAAATAAAACCCCGTTCTGGGATAAAAGGTAAATTTTCGCGTCACAATACCTATATATATATAAAAGATAATTTGTGTATGTGTGCATAATATGTTAGCATAAGGGTTAAAGTATTCGTCAATGATCCGGGAGACTACAGTTCAATCCCAGGTCGGGTCATACCAAAGACTCAGAAAGTGGTTCTTGATGCTTCCTTGCTTAACACTTAGCATTATAAGGTATGGATCAAGGGTAAGTGGAGCAATTCAAAGAAAGGAGTAGTGCCCTTCCCTACACCTCAGTGTAGTAGCTATTGAAAAAGAGCCTTTGGGTCGCTCTTGACTAAGGTCAGTCAACTTACTATACATATATATATATATATATATGCTAGCAGAAGTATCCTATCCATGACCGGACAAAAAGGATTTTCGGAACACTAATGATTAAGATAGAGAGGGGGAGAAGCGAAGTAAGCTAAGAATAAAAAATGTGTCTCCTTATTTGTAGGTGAAAGATTTTGCCTGGTAATTCAAAGGAAAATTATTCTTTTGTTTTAAGAGTTGTTTTTTCCTTTTTCTTTTTTCTTTCTTTTCATTATCTTTAGTTTACATTTGAAATAATATGCAAAAATATGTAACCCTATATCAGTGAAAGATTTAAAACAATTTCATGATTTTTTGGCGGGGGGGGGGTCTCTTATAAATTTTTATTTTGTACAATTAGTACTCACTTACAAATTATTTTTGCTGATAATTTAAAATAAAAAACAACAGCATAGTTTTAATTCAAATTTTTATTTACTTTCAAAATATTTTATGATTAAAGAATTTAAGAATTCGGTTATTACAATATTTTTTTATTTTAGATTTTTGTTTGCTTGTTTTTGCTTACGTTTGAAATTTGTTATTTACAAAGTTTTTGCTAAGATATGGCACACAGGCCTCCAGTTTCTAACGGTACCTGTTGCTTACATTAAAAAAATATGTTTTTTAAAATTAACTTGGGAGTGGTTTGAAAAATAATTCTATTTTTCTAAAGACTTTTTTTTTTTAAACATGACAAAAATTTTAATTCAATTCTTAATTGGTTTTTGAGTGACAATGATAAAAAAAAAATTGCGTTTATTTCGTTTATTTTCTTTTTTGACTGTAGGATTTAATAAATGATTAATAAATAAGACAAGATTAAAAATAAATTTTAAAAAATGCAGAAAAACCCTGAAGCTCCCGACAGGAAAAGGGGCGACGCATGCACAAAAAAGGAAACCCTCTTGGCAAAAGAAATAACCCTTTCAGCTTTCAGTAGTGACCAGCGGAGTGTCAACACCTAAATCTTTCTTGCTACTGGTGGAAGGCGCCATGCGTCCGTCGTTAGACGACGTGTTGGCTAACCTTTCCACAAGCAGCAACGAACCACGACTAAAAACACCGAATAATGAACTCGTCAGAATCACAATTAAGACGCCATATAACGGACTTAACGACTACAACTAAAAAAAACGATTTTGACATATCTCTCAAGAGCGTCTATCACGTTGTTAACGCTTTAAATACCAAATTTGGAGATATATACCCAAGAACGACAAATGCTTTTTAACACCTTGACTGAGAGATTCAACCATTTCATTTGAATTCAGGAAGAATTTCCTCACTCATTGAATGATTGTTGAACCCAGAAATAAATGCAAAATATAAAAGATATCTTGGCCTCCTATTTTCTTTTCCTGTCTTCTTTCATATAATTCCTTTACAGCCTTCATATCCCAGAAGTTAAACCAGCAAGACAACGTGAGGTAAGAATAGAATAACCCAGAAGGGAGTCAGATACCAAACAACATAAATTACCTTGAAACTCTACATAATCGATAAAAATGCAACAATAAAAGTAGCTAGTAATTTAAAAAGTGTCCTTATTTTTAGTGGAAAATTTTTGTATATTTATTCAAATGAAAAGCATTCGTTTATTTTATGAATAGTTAGTTTCTTTCTTTCGTTTTGATTAGTTGGTTGTTTTGTTTAGTTTGGCGGCATATCAACACCTTTTTCGGGCCATTTAATGGCAAATCAAGTCATTTTAATAAAACTTTTTTTAATTTTGTTTGGTTTGGTTTGGTTTTATGGCATATCAAACAGTGTTGGTTATTTAAGTCCAAATCTATTTTTATATATATCATCATCATCATCATCATGTCGTGCCACAGGCACGGATATCCTTGACCCTCTCTCGCCACTTCTCCCTATCGTTCATCGCCTCTGGCAGGTCTTCAGGGCAGCATCCCGTATCCTTACATAGCTGCTGGATGTATGTTCGAGCTGGTCGTCCTGCTTTTGCCCGGCCATATATGGGGGTCTATAGGGGTACATCAATTATGAGCTCACAGTTCTATTTCAAACTATTCAGTTTAGTCAACAAAGATGAATGGTTCCAAGTATTACTATGAATCAGTAACAATTCAATTAAACATCAGTCATGTTATATCAGCGTATGGTTGCAAGGAAAGAAATAAACACTGTTGCAAAAACAAAGAACACGACGACACGTCAAAAATTTAACAATTCTATTGGAAACAAATAAGTAAAAAGTTCAAAATAACTAGGTTTGTAAAAACCTGTTGATATGGAATTAAAAAGTAGAAAAAATGTCCTATGCTTAATAGTGGTAGGAATGTTGGACTTCCGCGTATGCGATCAATCAGATGTTACGAATGCGGAGAGGAGAGGGGTGTTCGGTGATTTATAAGTCAGTCGCTTTCTTTAAAGCGGAGAAGAGGAAGTCAATGTGGGTGATGCGTGGTTTCGAGTTTCGCCTCTGTTTCTCTCTCTCTTTCTCTCTCTCTCTCTCTCTCTCTCTCTCTCTCTCTCTCAGTTGGAGTTCTGGTCTGTAGACTGTCGTCTGCCTTCTTTTGATCTGATTATTTATCATACGTTCCACCAACGCACCAATATGGCACAAGGCCGTTTTTAAGGTGGGCCCAGTCGTAGGGCCAAAGCCCACATGCGTCCGGCAAGGCCAAAAATACCTTCGACCCCGTCGACATTCCCCTTTTTGGGGCGCCTCAGGCGCCAGGCAATAAACCCTCCCCCAAAGGGGGTAAAAGCCTGGAGGATGGTCCCCTGAGGCCGGAGGGAATCTCAGAGTGGTAGTACTTGTTAGAGTCCCATTTAGGGGTCAAACATTTACTTAGGATTATTATTAGGTGTAGGAGAGGGTGCTACTCCATTCCCTGGATGACTCCACTTTACCCTTGATCCTTACCTTATAATGCTGAGTGTTAAGCAAGGTGGCATCAAGTACCATTTTTTGAGTCTTTGGTATGACTCGACCAGGGATTGATGCTACCACTCAGGGCCAGAATAGACCAGGGAGCGATGGCAATGAAGGGGTACACTGCATTGCCCAAAGCTCCAGCATTACTGGAATCCTACCTTCCGATTGTTTAGTGTCATAACCAGGACACTCGTTAGGGGAGTGTTAACCCTCTGCAGAGATGCAGTCAGTGTATTCTACAGCCCCACTCCGCAGCCGGATATTTCGTTTTGAGTTTCCCTGATTAAGAATTGATATATTTTGTTCTTAGAAATATAAAAAGTTTTTGTTTAAAAATCAATTTTTGACTCATCGATAAACAATGCTTTTGTTTTTTTATCCACGATAAATGTACGAGGATCATTAAATTAGTTTCCAGAATTTTTTCGTGTGAGCACATTTATTGATAGTACACACATGAAACTCTAGTCCTCTTCGAAGTAATCTCCTCCGGCTTCAATGCACTTGTACCGTTCCAACATCTTCTCAAAGGCTCCATAGAAGTCCCCTTGTGTGAGCGTATCAATGACCTTCGTCACAGTCTCTTTAATCTCCTCAATTGTCTCATAACGACAGCCTCTGGGCTTAGGGAATAACCAAAAGTCACAGGGACCAAGATCTGGACTATAGTTAGAGTGAGGAACTGTCTTGATGCCCATCTTGGTCAAATAGTCTGTGACAAGGATGGAGTTGTGGACTGGTGCATTGTCCTCGTGGAAATACCACAGAGCTGATTTGAAGAGTGCTGGCCTCTTCCAACGGAATCTCTTCCTGAACTCCCTTAAAACCTCAACATAGTAACCCTAACCCTAACCCTTTGGCCAATCCCAAGTCGCGTCATGCCAAAGACTTTAAAATGGTACTTGATACTTTCTTGCTTAACACTCAGCAATATAAGGTACGTATCAAGGGTAAAGTGGAGCATTCCTGGGAAAGGAGTAGCTCCCTTTCTTACACCTCGGTGTAGTAGTTATTGAAAAGGGAGCTTTCGGATCGCCCCCGATTACGGTGGCCAACTTTACTTTGCATGGCCTGATCGGTATTCCCACATTATAACAATTTCTTTTTTTTTTTTAGGTTTACATTCAAAAGTATTTTAGAAAAGGTACCTTTTGGTTTTAAACATTTTCACAATTTCTTTCAGTTTCGCAAAAAACTGAAATTTTATTTTTATAATTAGCATTAAATTACAAAACAATAATTTTCGAAAAGCATTTAACTCAAATTTTGCCAATAGAATCTGTATGGTAGAAGAACTGAAGAGTTGCACATGGTTTTTGTACTTACTTTTAGCGAAAGTGAAATTGTTATTGTTTTTAGCGAGGAAAAGATGTAACGTGTGTGTGTGTTTGGTTACTTCCTCGCTAAGTTTTAATAGTAAATAAAGGAGAGAGAGAGAGAGAGAGAGAGAGAGAGGTATGAAGTATAAATAAAGTTTGTATTTGTGCTGCAAGCCTCGTGGGAAAGGAAAGAAGTAAATAGACGAAATGGAATTATGAGAGAGTTGAGATAGCAGCTTGTGTTGTTAGACGTGCGAGGGGGCTATGTTCGCAGTATGTAGCGAAAGTCATGTTTGCCGTTGGAGGAAATAAACTTTGGAGTCATCGTTAGTTTGTGTTTCTGGTTGTTTCGTGAAGAAGCGTGAATGTCTCCAGAAAATGTTGCCCAGAGGTGAAGTAGTCGCTAGGTGCCGGAGCGGAATTAGACATCGCAATCGACATGGCCAATTTGGGGGGTGAAATAAAGTTGTTCCTGTGTGTGGCGTATTGAATTTATCTAATTCATATTCAACTGAGATCCCTTGGTCTTAGAGAAATAGACGCAGGGGATCCATAAATTCGATAGGTTTCCTCATTGTGTCCATGCTGCTGCTGCTGCTGCTGCTATTGACGAACAGCCAGTGAGACGTCTGCTCAGAACCAAGTTGTTCTGCCAAAAGGGGTGTTTGACGGCTTTTCCCCAGTTTGTGCTGCCCGGAAGGTGATTCGGATTGAATAGGATAAGTCATCCTGATTGGGTGAAATTATGCGTCGAATTAAATTACGCGCCAAACCATTCCTTCTGCTATATACTTATAAAGAACTGTGAAGTGTTCCACAAATCTATTGATTCTTAATCATTGAATTATATCTTTTAATTAGTAAAAATCAAAAACTAAATTTAGTACTTTTCTTTTTATCAACATATTAAAGTGTATGCGCGATTTAAATGCTCAATGATATCTTTGTTAAGAGTTTTAAGTCGACATGTACATACGAAAATGGACACGACCCTTAATATATATATTATTACTACAATTACAATAACTTTAAACCAGCCGCCCCTTCCAAAAACAGGGGTGTCCTCGTGGTGTAATGGTTAAAGCGGATGGACTGCAGAATCGTAGTAAGCGAGTTCGTACACCTGTCGCGCTATTATGTTTACTTTTGGGCAAATACCCTTGGGAAAGGTATGAATCCCCTTATCCTCCCAGCTATGGGTTAAATAGTACCACTACTGTTCTTCAAGGAGAATAGCTTTGGCATTAAATAACATACAAAGGTTGATATGCCATTAAACAAAGAAACCAAACTTACCAAAAACAACTTTTAAAAAAAGCTGCAGAGCTGGTTGAAAACGTGTGCAGGGTCAATCTATTCGGATTCAAAATTTATATCCGAGGGTTCTGTCCACAAATACAACATAAAATTATAAAAAAAGAACGCGAAGAAACGACAAGAAGAAAACCAGATTGTTTGAGTTTAATATTTATATACATATTTGTGATGTTACCCCTTCGGCCCCCACATTACATCAACTTCTTCGAACCATTTCAATATCTTTACGGCCGGTGATCAACTAGTGGTTCCGATAGGGGTAACGCACATTTCTTTACCGCTACATCAAATACAACCGAAGGAACAGGAGAAAAAAAAAAAAGAACAAACGAACAAACACTTGGGGTTAACACAAGTGCAGAAAGGGAGTTATGCAACACTGCATTTCCTGTGTACATATGTAGACTAACGCTAGCGTGGATTCTAGCGAAAATTCTACAACGCTACTAGGAATGCCAACCTATCCTGACCGGTCTTCCTCACTGTCGCTGGACCCTATCTCCTGCCGACTGGTCTCTCCGCTCCAGTGTACGGTGCCGACCGGTCACTTGCGTCACTCTTCGCCAACTGCCCACTTCTCAGTCCCTTTGTCTCACTCTCTGACTGGCGTCCCCTCACCACTTCTGGTCACGTCGAGATCGCGGGTCCAAAACCCTTTGTCTGGTTTCGCGCCAAAACAGACAAAGGAATCGTCTGCTCTGCGGACCACCTACATAGTGTTACATATTAACATTTGTATTTTACAAATTTATGTTTTCAGTGGTTTGTTGTGTTGTGGCCGTAAGAGACCAAAAGTTAAAAAGTTCATCAATGTGGTTGATAAGAAATTAACAATGTGTGTGTGTAAAAGGGTGTGAGAGTGAAAGCACATATTAGTGGAGTGCACGTTTAAATGCTGACTGAATGTTGTATGTAAGTGGTTACATAAGAAAATAAGCAGAGAGATAGATAGTTACCTTACTTTCGGCACAACTATGAATGTTGATTTTTGGATGTGTGAACTCACAGCTGCCCTAGCAATGAAGTGGAATTTGGGTCGCTGTTTGAATGTCGACGTTGCCGCTAGTGTGTCATCATTACTATGGAGTTTTGTCGAGCTTAGGTATATCCTGTTTGCTGACCGTGTGTTGTTACGCGTCGAGCTCTCACATGTTCAGCTGAGTGTTTCTGTCTGTGGAGTTCTCGCAAGTTCGGTTGTGTGAGTTGCTACCGAAAGCCTGAATAAATAGATTTTCTAATCCCGTGACCGGCTTCAACTACGTGGGAAATCTCTCTAGTGGCAAATTCATTTGGAGTTTAACTGCGTAGATGTAGGTGACAACAACACCTCGTGACTATCTTACCCTATCCGATTCCAGAAACCACTTATTTAATTTGGGATCGTAATTTTTTTTTTACTGATTTGTACTAAGGTTTTTGTTTAGTGATTTTGATCTGCTTCACGTGTGGACATTCAAGCCTCATTTCGGCGACTTTGAATTTCATACAAAGCACTTATAGGATTTACACTCCTATATTTTAAAATGACCGTGATGCCACTTGTTCCCGAAACAAAGATGGCGGACGTCGGGAAACTAATCAGTCTCGGGAACCTATTGGTCAGGAAAGTCACGTGGTTAGTGCTCACAACGACGTCCGCAACTTTGATTTTTGTCCCGTATACTCTCCTCTTCCAAGAACTCACTCTCTTACATTTTTCCCTTACAGAGTCAGCACACACTTTCACCCCAAGAGACAGCACACACACACACACACACACACACACACACACACACACACACTCTCTCTCTCTTACATTTTGACTTCCGGTAGTCAACCCCATTCAGCAACTTTCTTCTTTCTTGTTCTGCCTTTTCGGTCAGACTTCTTCCAGTCTCGAATACAACCTCAGAAATTTCGTCAAACCCCGAAAGAGACAGCCAACCAACATGGGAGAAGACACGTGCCTCCTAGGACACGTTGCTATATTTCTATATATCGATACCTTACATGAAATACTTAGTCCACATACATTTTATAGTCGACAGGACACTTTCAATATTTAGTCTTTTTCCATAATATCCGTGTTAGTACACACACACAGAGGAATATTCAATAGACTTGTGTTAGTTACATACACACACAGAGGCATATTCAATAGACTATATTAGAATATTTGTAATGTTTCCTTTTTCATGTATTTGTTGATATATAAATTTAATTTTGTTTGTACTGCTTTGTTTTGAATGTTCTTTTCTCTTCGTCGTTTCACATCGTGTACTTCATTTGCTTTTCAATAATGAGCTAACATAAATTGTAGGGGACCCAAAATATTCACCATACAACATCTCACCCAACACACTCGTCAGATGCATAGATGGTATTGGTTACTACGGTAAATTGGTGGTCTTAAGGTGCCTATTTAGACAGAGTGCTCAAAGAAAGAGCACTGGGCGAAAAAATCTTTTATTAATAGATCATTCTTTTTAGCTTATTGTTGAGGGACTAGCTTGGATCTAGATTATTACGAGGTTCAAGAAAGTTTATCTTGGTTGTATGCGGTGCATTGTTGGTTTTGGGAAGTTCTGAGGTAAGTGTCTTACTCCTTCTTCTTTCAACCCTATTCACTTGTTATTTTTGTTGTTGTTGTTGGTTGAAGCTGTAAGAGAATTAAGGACGAAGGAAAAAAGGATACTTTGGACTTAATTTTTATTTTGGGAGCTTAAAAGAATGTTTTCCTGAACCAGCAGAAATAAAGGACATATTGGAATGACCGGAGACTGCTGCTAGTAGGAAACACAACGTGCTGCTACATTTGGGACCCAACAAGCACGTTCATTTCCTATTAGCAGCCGAGAAAGAAAAAAAAGGTGCGTCTAAGTCGAGGTGATAAAAGCTTCTGAGAAAGAGTTTTTCTTTGGTGCCAGGAAGCCCCCCACCTTTTTAGGCATGCACCGATTTCGCTTCTTGTCAGAGGCCTCCTGGGAAACTGTTACTTTTTGTTTTTATTTTATTTTATTCATGTTATTGTCTGTATAAAAAATTCTTTTCAATCCCTTAATCCCTACAGTATAAACAAAGACGCATATGAGCTAAAAAGAAATGCAAAATTTGAAAAATCGTAAATTAAAGATGTGATTTTGTTATTTTGAAGTTTCTTTTTTTTAAAATATAAGTCAACAGAAACAAGATATAAGTCATCAAATTCATGTGTGATATAAACCAACATCATTTATCCAACATTACTAGATTTGTTTTAAAGTGGTTTCCTGCAGCAAAACGTAGTCAAACAGCCAAAAGCAGGCATGGCTTATTAAACTATAGTGACCTAAAGGTGTAACAATACGGATTAAAATTTCTTGGTTCATAAATTTTCCAGTTACAACAGAAAATCTTTTTCAATTGTCATCATAATAATAATTTTTATAAATATCTATTGTGAGCTGAGTATTAAATTTCAGGTTGAATTTTAAAATGGTTGTAGCCCGGTTGGCTGGGGCTGTAGAATACACTGACTGCATCTGTGGGGGTTGTATGTAATTTGGTTATTTCAGTAGATGTGCATCCGTACTTTACGGGTATTGCTCTCTATATTGTTTCCTCCACAAATACAACACAAAACTTTACAATCGCGTAAAAGAAATGGAATAGAACACAACGAACATTAAACAACAAACAATTTAATATGCATATAACAGAATATGAAAACAAATAAAGTACATGATGTGTAAATGGCCTTTTGGAAAATAAAGTTTGGCAAGAAGAAAATAAATTTGTTTAAAGATGTGTGTATGTTCATGTTAATGGAGTCCGTAAATAAGTCGTTCTTACTTACATTAAGTTCATAGCGGGTTTTATGATTGTGGCGACAGCGTGTCGTGTTGATGAAAGAAAGTTTGTCGGGTTTTTCTTTTGAATGTGATTCATGGCCAAGTGAAGAGAGGTCATGAACTTTAGTTGAGGAAGGAAAGGAATTTGCCGGACAGAGTATCGGCTACTGCTTTACTGGCTTAGTGGCTTGTGGTTTCGTCTTAGTGAATGGCTCCCTAACTCTGTGTTATTTATACCGTAATAGTAGATCAAAGAATCGTCCTAAAATTTTGACCAATCAGATTTGTATTTTACTATTTTATTTTCGAGCCTAAATATTTTCTGTGAGTGGACTTCCGATCCTATTTTTCTAGAATGTTCTATACTATGTTTTTAGCTGATTGGTTGAAAGATATAAAAATGTAACTTAAATGCTAATGCAGTTTTGATCCTAAATTTCTAGAATGTTCTTAAGTATGTTTTTATTGCTTATTTTAAGACTAGAAAAAATGTGTATCCTATACATCTCTGCAGAAGGGTAAGACTCCCCCCCCAATGAATGTCCTGAATATGACAATAAACAATGTGATGTTGTCACAATATCAATCTGGAACTATTTTATGGAAAATTACCCTAATACTATTTACCGAATAAGAAAAAGAAATAAGGCTAGAACTTTCATTCAATAAAGAAATTCGTATGAGTCGCAGCTGACAGTTCGCGCACATTTTGGTGAGTATCAATTACTTCCGTAAATTTCTCTTTCTTCTTATTTTTTATTGACCCAGTCGGCCGGGACTGCATCTCTGCAGAGGGGTAAGACCCTGACCCCTAACGAGTGTCCTGGACATGACTCTAAACAATCTGATGGTGAGGCTCCAGTAATAGTTGAGCTTTGGGGAATATCGCAGGAGATCTCGGGCTCAAGCCCTTTGTTTGGGTTTCACGCCAAAACAAAGAGATCGTCTGACCGGCGCACACACCCAATACAATGGCCACTGAGTGTCACAATATGGAACAAAAGAAATATTCCATGGAACAATTCAAAATAAAGATCATGAATGCGTAACGAGATTCACACAATATTTTCATAAAATATTCTAATAGAAGAAACGTACATCCAACAGGTTGTTTTGCTGCCAGTAGATGTCAATTATTGT
Organism: Sepioteuthis lessoniana; assembly: GCA_963585895.1. NCBI lineage: Eukaryota > Metazoa > Mollusca > Cephalopoda > Myopsida > Loliginidae > Sepioteuthis > Sepioteuthis lessoniana. The sequence continues at coordinate 47,906,890 of OY757947.1, read as the reverse complement.
GGATTTAAGTCGGAATAATGGTTTCTTGTTTGGACATCCATAATGACTATTAGTGAAAAACAGAAAATTAGAAAAAATGTTTTTGAAAATAGACGAATCAGACATGCAGGACACTGCTGGAGAAGCAGGGACGAACTCATAAGTGATGTACTCTTATGGACCCCCACACATGGCCGTGCAAAAGCAGGATGACCAGCACGAACATACATTCAGCAACTATGTGAGGATACAGGATGTTGTCCTGAAGACCTGCCTGAGGCGATGAACAATAGGGAAAAGTGGCGAGAGAGGGTCAGGGATATCCGTGCTACCAGCACGACATGATGATGATGATGATATATATATTATTTTTATACCTATTTTTATAACTCTGGCTGATTTATTAATAAATTGTCATTTGGGCCAACCCTGTTTAGTCAGATTCATCCCAATCATCTGATAGGTAAAACGTAGGTAGATAATTTCTGGCTCTTTAGGTATATATATATATATATATATATATATATATATATAGCTCTGGTTTTTAGAAGATGAAATTTAATAATAATGGATAAATAAATGTAGCACATTGAATATAAAAATATTCATTTGTTTTTTTTACAATTTTCAAATTTAAAATTTCTGAAAAAAAAAAAATTAACAAAAAAAAATAAATAAAAATAAATTAGAAAGAAAAATGCCAGGAAAAAAATTCAATATCATACTTATCATATGAATTTTTAATTGAAAAAAGTAAGACACCCGTAAAAACAATCAGATAATAATTACCAAAAAAAGAAAATAAAAAAAAATAAATAAATAAAAATATAAATAAATGAAATAAAAATTTAAAAAAAGTGAATTTTTCCTTTTCCTTAAGACAAACAAATGGAAATGAATACGTTAAAAAAAATGCCAGGAAAAAAAATTCAATATCACACTTATCTCAGAATCTTTTTTATTGAAGAAAAACAAGACACCAGTAAAAACAATCAGATAATAATTACAAAATAAATAAATAAATAAAATAAAAATAAAAGAATATATAATTTTTTTTCTTTTCCTCAAGACAAACTAATGAAAATAAATAAGCTTAAAAAAAAAGAAAAAAGAAATAGAACATCTTTCTTTATTGAAAGATCTTTAAAGAAGGCAAAAAAAAATTCAAGACTATACATAATTAATAATCTTTTCCAATAACGAACTTATCAAAAACATGAAAACAAAAAAAAAAAAAAAAAAATTGAAAGAAAACATGTCTTCACAATTTTGAGTTACATTTTATTAATTCATAATTTATCATACCATTAGAGTGTTCGCCAATGGTCCGGGAGACCAGGGTTCAATCTCAGGTTGAGTCATACCAAAGAGTCAAAAAAATGGTACACCTTGCTTAATACTCAGCATTATAAGGTAAGGATCATAAGTAAAGTGGAGGTGCTCGTGGTGTAATGGTTATCGTCACAGGATATGGACACGGCGATACGAGTTCAATTCCTGGACAAGACTGATTGCATTTCACATAGCACTAATACCCTTGGGAAAGGTATGAATCCAATTATTCTCCCTCCAGCTATGGATAAATAGTAGGGCAGACTAGGTTCTTCAGCCTTGGTGAGGCAACTAGTCTAGGAGAAGGAAAACTCTGAATTGAAACCTCTTAAACTCCGCTTAAAAATTGACCTTGTGTCATATCCTGCCCGAGCGGAGGGGTTGGGTAAATAGGATCAAGAGTAAAGTGGAGCAATCCAGGGAATGGAATAGCACCCTCCCCTACACCTTGGTGTAGTAGCTATTGAAAAGGGAGCCTTCAGGTCACCCTCCACTATGATCACCATGTTAACTTATCCTATAATTTCCTTATTTGTTACTTAAATAGTGACAACTACATTAGAATCCGATACATCACTGTTTTTTTGGTGATTTAAAAAAAAATACTGATTTTTTAGCAGGTGCACGTTCTTGTTCATACCTTTATATCTATATATGTATATACATCCAACCTTTGCAAAGCATGTGGGAAAATTGCTAATCTCAAATATGTTCTAACTGGATTCCCTAAGAAGTTACATATGAAGACATAATGAAATCTTAAGAATTATTGCTTAGATTGCAAAAATGTGTTGTGAAACTGCCAATGAAATTTCATATATAAAAACAAGTATACAATTTGTTAAAGAAGGAAACGTTTCGAAAACTCCACATAGAAATAATAGGCACAAACCAACATTGCTTGATGGCTGCACGGACTGGTGTGTTATTGCTGACATAGACCGACAACTCACTTCAACGGAAATAACATCATCAACTCGCCAGCATCCAGATCTCGTCATTTGGTCAGTTAATTCAAAAAAGTTATCATTGCTGAATTAACGCTCCCTTTCGAGACCAATATTGACTGGGCGCATCAGCGGAAATTGGAAAAGTATGAAGACCTACATGAACAGTGTATTAAGAATGGCTGGTCAACAGACATATTTCCTCTTGAGATTGGATGTCAAGGTTTTATTTCGAACTCAACCTCTACATTTTTAACCAAACTTGGACTTTCTCCAGCAAAGAAGAGGAGATATATAAAAAAACATCCAAAACAAGACTGTAACTGCATCTGAACGGATATGGCATTCGTACAGATCAAACACCATCCAACAAAGTCTGGTAGTATTGTGAGATACTGCTGGGGCGCCCTGGGTTAGTGGTAATGATGCTTCGGCCCCGAAACCATGCTTGAACCCAGGGTCATCATCTGATGAAGAGTTTACTGGAAGCAAAACTGCTTTTTTGTGGCAGTTATATATATATATGTGTGTGTGTGTGTGTGTGTGTGTGTACTCAGCGAGATCATGTTGGAAGATTAGTAAGCACTATTTATACAAAGATAAGTAAGTTGGTGACTATAGTCGAGGGTGACCCGAAGGCTCCCTTTTCAATAGCTTCTACACCGAAGTGTAGGGAAAGGTGCTTCTTATTTCCCTGGGTTGCTCTACTTACCCTTGATCCATACCTTATAATGCTGAGTGTTAAGCAAGGAAGGATGAAGTACCATTTTTAGAGTCTTTGGTATGACTCGACCTTAGATTGAACCCCGGTCTACCTGGCTATTGGCAAACACTCTTACCACTAGGCCAATAGAGGAGTTTAAACACTTTCAACTCTGAGCATTGTTTGTAGGACCACCAACAGCCTTTTGGTCTTTTTGACATATTCAGGGGGCCTCATATTGGTAAAAAGGTAAAGATTAGTGTTTTAGGGGTAATTGAAAGGTTTGGAGAAGTAATACATTAAATATCAAAATAGCAACGAAAAAATATTATCATTTCTCTATTTTAATTATAAATTTAAAATATTTTTATCACTTGGAATATTTGAATTATTGTCTTCATTTTCATTGTTATACTGGCGACGTTTCGGTTGATGTCCTTTGGCTTCTTCAGGTATTTCCAGTCGATCTTGGGAACCTACACAGAATCTCAAACTGAACCCTTTATCTAATCCACAAGTATGTAAGTAAAATAAAAAGTAAGCAACCGTAGTCGAGGGTGACCCAAAGACTCCCTTTTCATGTAGAGGAGAGCACTACTCCTTTCCCTGGAATGCTCCACTTACTCTTGATCCGTACCTTATAATGCTGAGTGTTAAGCAAGGCGGCATCAAGTACCATTTTTGGAGTTTTTGGTATGACTTGACCTGGGTTTGAACCTTGGTCTCCCAGACCATTGGTGAACACGCTACTCATTAGGCCAATAGACTTCGGGTCACCCCTCCACAGAGGTAAAGTGTTCTAATTCCATTAACCATAACCGGGTACAAGAAATTATCTATCTAGGTTTTACCTATCAGATGATTGGGATGAATCTGACTAAACAGGGTTGGCCCAAATGACAATTTATTAATAAATCAGCCAGAGTTATAGAAATAGGTATAAAAATTATATATATATATATATATATATATTCAAAAACATTTTTTTTGATTTTCTGTTTTTCACTAATAGTCATTATGGATGTCCAAACAAGAACTATATTTCTTGTTATCCATCTTTATTTGGGATTGAACCTGCAACCTCCAGATGATTCCACTCAGAAGCACTTTTCAACAATGCACTATGCTTTAGAACAATTTACCATTTTGATTTCTACTGAAAAACAAACATGGTAAGAATGTACTTATTCATGAGGGATAAATGAATGCATGAGTAATATATATTAAGTAAAAAGCTTGACAGCAACTACACAAGAATGCTGCGAGCAATATCAAACAAGTCCTGGAGGCAGCACCCCACAAAACAGCAGCTGTGCAGCCACCTACCACCCATCACAAAATTAGACGAACCAGACATGCGGGACACTGCTGGAGAAGTAGGGACTAGTTCATAAGTGATGTACTCCTGTAGACCCCTTCACATGGATGAGCAAATGCAGGACGACCAACTTGAACCTACATACAGCAGGTCTGTGCTGATACAGGAAGTAGCCTTGAAGATCTGTTGGGAGCAATGGACAATAGGGAGGGTTGGCGAGAGAGGGTCAGGGATATCTGTGCTGATGGCGCGACATGATGATAATGAAGTTGGGCAACCCAAAGGCTCCCTTTTTAATAACGACTACACCATATGTAACATACACATATACATGCGGAACATAGTCAACACAATAAAGACGAGCGAACATAGTTCTTTAGAAAAATATACCTCTCACACTTTATTCGAAATGGTTACAAAAGGGCTATTGTGTGTGAGGTGAGTTGGAGACTGAACAAAGACTGCAACATATTGACCTCCCAGCTCTTCCAGCCATAGCAGCGCTTCTTTCTCATTCTGCTAGGCTGCTCAACCGGGTGCCTGGGGGCCCAGCCTCTGCTGGGACCTGGTTCTCACTCCTTGAACTGCAACGACTGACTTCAAACTCTGATCTCCAACACTAACTGACTTCCTGTCGCACCCGGGTTATATCATTGTTTAACGACCACCTGCTTCCTGTGGCACCACAATTCGCACTCAATTCAACCCGTTGACAGTCAAGGTTATCCCCTGATATCTTCGATCGGATGCACTTGTTATTTACACAGGTGTATTTCTCCTTTGACAGCTTGGCCAGGTCGGAGGTCAATATGTTACACATGGAATACGAAGGGTGCTATTCCTCTCCCTGGATTACTCCACTTACCCTTGATCCGTACCTTCTAATGCTAAGCGTTAAGCAAATAGGCATCAAGTACCATTTTTTTTAGCCTTTTGTATGATTTGACCTGGGTTTGAAACTTGGTCTCCCAGGCCCTTAGTGAACACTCTAACCATTATACAATGGAACAGTCTGTCTGTGGATGACAATATATATGCTTCCTCTCTGGAGGGTTGAGCACCCTCGCAAAGGAATTGACAGTTGTCACTAGTGTAATGCAAAGCTCTTCTAATGAATTGAACACTCTGGTCTCCGTTAGCGTAAAATGTAAACAAAAAGAAAATTAATACATATACTTTAAATTCCCTCCCTCACATTGAAACTGCTGATGGCTGTGAGGTTATGTTATCAGGCTGATGTGAAGTTAGCCAGGTTTCGATCCCAACTTGAAGCATCTTGTGTGTCTAGCCACACTGAAGAGTTGTGATACAAAGAAACTATCTATGTATGACTATATGTGTGGTATGTGTGTGTGTGTATATACACCTACATACACAAATTCCCCTAATTGAACGGCACTTATGTGTGTGTGTGTGTATGTGTGCATATACACTGACACACACACACAGATATATGTACCCACACACAAGTATCAATAAATAAAAAAAAAAAGGCAAATGTTATTTTGCAGAATTTTTTCATAAATGTAAATTTTACATTGTTTGGAATTGGTTAAAGCAAAAATTAAATCATGCAAAAATGTTTTGAGGCTATTCAAAATGGTGGCAGTGATCTGTTATTAAATCTTTGTTGACCGAGTGCAAACAATATGAAATTTACAGAAGAATGTGTGATGCGTACGGAGAAATAAAAAAAAAACCCAAACAATTGGCTAAATATGGGTTTGTTACTATATGCCTGCGTTAATAAACCAAAAAGACCAACTCTAAATTAACAATGAAGTTGACATACAATTATTATCTTTCTTAGCATAAGCCCACAGAAAAAAACCCAAAAAAAACAAACTTTTTTTTAGTATATCCTACAAAAGTACATATTTCTTAGCATGGGCCTACAAAAATAAAGAATATTGGTTCTTAGCAGAAAATAAGACCCTTTTTTAGCCTACAAGAGTTCAAATAGCCATTCTTGGCTAAAAATAAATCCTTTTCTCAGAATAGGCCAAGAAGAGTTCTAAACTATAGATTTTCTAAACTGAAAATAACACCTTTTCTACAAGAGTTCAAAACAATAGTCTTTCTTAGCTAAAAATAAGACCTTTTTCTAAGCCTAGGCCAACAAAAATTCAAATAACCTTTTTTGGTTGAAAATAAGACCTTTGCTTAGCAAGGTCTACAATAGTCTTTCTTAGCTAAAAATAAGACCCTTAGAATAAATAGACACTTAAAATAAATGAATAGACCCTTAGAATAAAAATAAGACCCTTACAATGAATACATAGACCCTTAGAATAAATAAATAAAAATAAGACCCTTAGAAAGGGTCTTTTTTCTTAGCTAAAAATAAGACCTTTTTCTAAGCCTAGGCCAACAAAAATTCAAATAACCCTTTTTGGTTAAAGATAAGACCTTTGCTTAGCACAGGTCTACATAATTTTCAAACAACAGCCTTTCTTGGTTGAAAATAAGACTCTTTCTTATTAGCATTGGCTGAAAAAAGCTCAAAATAATAATCTTTTCTTAGCTGAAAATAAGATATTTCTCAGCATAGGCCAAGAAGACTTCTAAGCAATCGCCTTTCTTAGACGCAAATAAGACCTTCACATAGGTTTACAAGAGTTCTAAACCATAGCTTTTCTTAACTAAAAATAAAACTCTTACTTAGCATAGGTCTACAAGAAAAATAAAATCTTTTTAGCATAGTCCATAAAAACTCAAAACGTTTTTCTGAGCATAACTTACATATTTCTTTAATCTGAGATACATTGTTTCTAAATCATTATTTTCAAGATCAGGTTTTACGTATTATTTTAGATATCCTTACAAAAACAAAACCAAAAAGCAAGTCCTCACAATACTTTATTTTTTACTCGTCAAAAAGCAAACAGACCACAGAAAGTTTTTGATAATCACTTTTTGTAGTATCGGGTTTTTTGTTTTTTTTAAACTTGTGAATTTAATCCACTGAGAAAATCTTCCAGTTCATCAAATGTCGTTTGAGTGTGAGAATCAATAAGAAATGTGTCCAGATCGCACACATTGAAACCTGTTTGGGTCTCCATATCCGAGAACTCAACATCTCTACTCAAGTTCTGATTGGACAAAGTAGTCTGGGTACCTGCAGTAATTAAGCTGCGATTCTCTAAGCAGTCCAGCTCACCGGCGGTGGTCTGTGTCTCAATGTCTGTGAACTCCAGCCCAGGGAAGAACGTATCATCAACTGTCGTCTGTGTCTCTGTAGTGTTTCCAAACAAGTCCAGCATGTCTTCAACGGTTTGCGTGTACATGTCGATGACGGACGAAGAAGAGCGGGAGTGTTCAGAGCTGTTCAACAGAGTTTCAAAGTCGTTGTCCAAAGCAAGGGTTTGAACTTCGATATCCGCCACAAGAGGTGCAAACTGAGTCGACATTAACGAGCCACAGCCGGCATTCGATAACGTTAATCTTCCGTCGTCCATGAGGTCGTCCATGCACGTGGAGATGGTTCTTCTCTCAGGGCTGCTGGTTGTCAGTATATTACTGGAAACACTGTATAATTCAGTTGAAGAGGGCAGCTCAAGACAATGGCTATGACAAGGATCTGTACCAACACCCTTATCGTTATTAAATAACTTACTCCTGCAAGTCTCCGAATTAGCGTGAGAATTGTCAAGACATAACTGATCACCCGAGAAATTAGACTCTGTGTTCATAGAAGAATTCATATATATTTTGCGAGATTCAGAGCGAGATTCTGAGGAGTTTCCAAGAGTAGAATGAAAAAATGATTTATTAGTAATGTCGTTAATATTGGAATGCTGACTGTTGAGTTTATTTGTGTTGGATTCATCTTTAGATGGTTGAAGTAGAAAACTCTCTGTATTGCCAGTGTTGTCCCCTGTACCAATTCCTTTTTCGAAAGTTAACAATGAAGAATCTGTTATATCCAAGGGGGAGGTACCAGTTGATGCAAAATGGCGTTCATTGTCAAAAGGTCCTATCTGAGCGTAATTCAGCACATCGTTAGAATCTCCGATATCCGAAAAAGCTGTATCGCTACATAAAATCGGATCTTTGTTGACAAGCGAACACAACAAACTGTTGCCGCTGCCGCCGTTATGGTCTGCAGGTTTTCTTTTGTTCTCTTCTGGTTCCTGGTTGGTGATTGATTCCAAACTGTGGAATCGAGTCAAAGAATTCCTTTGAGAATTTGTATTTGAGAAGCTGGGTAAGGAGCATTCTGTGTTATTCAGGTTCTGGTTTATGAAACTTCGAAATGGTAATTCAGGGATGGTTTCGTTTACAATCTCTTTAGTTTTGACTGGATCTGAAACTGGTGATTGGATTTGAGGAGAAATTGAAGAATCGATTATAGAGTTTTCAGACTCATAGTTACTATCAGTGTGATGGTTAGTCAGAGTATTTATTAAACTGGTGCAGTTACTATCATCTACGTCTTGGTTGAGGTTAGCTGTAAACGGAGGAAAAGCATTATGAGACACCTGATTGGCAAGGCTGGTAGAAACAGGTTCATTAGTCAAAGAGGAATAAATTAAAGACATTTCTGGTTCTGTCTGCATGGTGGATTCCATATTATTCTCAAGAAAAGACTTGGCACCAACTAAGTCATTATTACAAGAAGCATCACTGGTTTTTGGGTGGTTAGAATTGAGGGTGGAGAATGACATGAGTTGGGGAGGTGGTGGTGGGTTGTAAGTGTCAGATATCGGATAGAGGCTGTTGACGTTTTTAGTCATTATATGTTGGAGTACGGAACTGATGGTCTGGGTCTCGGTACTCTGTTGGCTGCTAAAAGAGGAACAGTTTTCAGGGGCTGATCGCCCGTTAGTCAAGGAATTGATGAGACAGGTCATGTGTGTCTGCGTGGAAATGGCTGGGGCACTGTTTGATAAATTAGTCTGCGTATGATTGTCAGTTAGTTCTCCAGTTGCACCTGAGAAAGAGAGAAAATTGCCTTTAAATAAAAATACAGAAAGTTGGTATTTTTTTAATAAGATAAGAGTTAGGAAAATATCGACGTATTACTGAAATACTCACATATGTCTCGGTTAGGTCAGCACAGTCACAGAGTCAATGCTTATGCTATTCATGAGATTTGGTCTGATGAATCCGTAGGCAAAAAACTGAAAGTCACCAAGTACCGATGACAATGTCTACACTATCAAAACCTAGATGTATATGCTCTATGACCGATATTGAGCTACCCCGTCAGTTGATTTGATTTTTTTTCGGTTTGGTTTTATGGCATATCAACCATTGTAGGCTATTAAATGCCAAATCAATATTTATACATATAAACAGTTCTATTTCAAACAATTCAGTTTAGCATAAATACAGCTTTTTGTTTACATACAGTTAAATGTAAAAACAGTTCTATTTCAAACAATTCAGTTTAGTCAACAAAGTTTAATGGTTCCAAGTATTGCTGTGTATCACTAACAATTCAATTAAACATTAGTCATTTATTTACACACAGTTAAATGTCAAAACTGTTCTATTTCAAACAATTCAGCTTAGCATAAGTATACAGTTTAAATGTCAAAACAGTTCTATTTCAAATAATTCAGTTTAGCATAAGTACACAGTTTAGTTCTATTTGACCCATAGATAGGACCCTATCAGGTGCTGCCACTCCAGGTCAGAGTGGTAGTATTTGTTAGAGTCCCATTTAGGGGTCAAACATTTACTTAGGATTATTATTAGGTGTAGGGGAGGGTGCTACTCCATTCCCTGGATGACTCCACTTTACCCTTGATCCTTACCTTATAATGCCGAGTGTTAAGCAAGGTGGCATCAAGTACCATTTTTTGAGTCTTTGGTATGACTCAACCAGGGATTGAACCCTGATCTCCTGGACTTTAGTGAACACTCTACTCATTAGGCCAGTACTCAATAGAAATTCTAAGGTTTAAGTTAATATCATGTCTTTGTAATTTACAACACATTAAAAAAAGTTTTGAAAGTTTTTAAAAGCTGAAAACCTTATTTTTTTAAAAATAAACTTTAAAGAAATTTTCTATATAAATTCATAAAAAAATATTTTTATAGGTATAAAAAATAGTTCTCATAATCTAACAATTTTTTAGAATTGTTTTATTCATAAAAAATAATTTTTTTTATTTATCATTTTAATGTAAAAAGTGAATAAATGTTAGAAATTCTCTCTTTATTTGTATATAGCTTTTCTATCAGTAACCTATTTTTCTATAAGTATTATTTGAATTTTGACTGATAAAATGAAACGCAGTTTCTTCCAGGCAGCGGTCGTATTGATACTGCTGTATGGATGCACTACATGGATGCTAACTAAATGGCTGGAGAAGAAGCTAGACAGCAACAACACAAGAATGTTGCGAGCAATATTAAACAAGTCCTGGCGGCAACACCCCACAAAACACCAACTATACGGCCACCTGCCTCCCATCACGAAAACTATCCAAGTTAGACAAACCAGGCACGCAGGACACTGTTGGAGGGAGCTCATAAGAGATGTACTATGGACCCCCACATATGGCCGAGCTAAAGCAGGACGACCAGCTAGAACATACATACAGCAGCTGTGTGAGGATACGGGATGTAGCCCAGAAGACCTGCCAGAGGTGATGAACGATAGGGAAAAGTGGCGAAAGAGGGTCAGAGATATCTGTGCTGGCGGCACGACATGATGATGATTGTATTTAATTTACTTGCTTCTTATTTACATTTTATTAATTTATTTATCAGTTACTCGTAATTTGTTTGTCTATTTATTTAATTATTGTTTGTTTATTTGTCCCCTAATTCATAATTCAATTGTTGCTGTTTAGTGTTGAAGAATAATAATCACTTAATAATTACGATATTGTAACTTTACAGAATAATTATTCAAATTAGAATAAAAACATACAAATTAAAACAATGTTGATTATGATTTTAAAAAAAAAAAAGTTTTATAATCTGAAGCAAATAAAAATAATGAACAAATTTCAGTCTTTAAAATTTACTGAAATGTAACGTAAGGTTTAATTTACTTACTTAAATGTAGCATTCAGCAAAAATAATTTTTTATTAATTTTCAATGATTTTTAAAAAATTAATAAAAAATAAAGTTCTGTATAAAATCCAACCCTGTTTATTTTTATTTTTTTAAAATTAATATGAAATAAATTTCTATATAAAATCCAACCCTTTTTATTGTTTTTCTTAGATTAGTAATTATATAATGATTACTGCTTGTTTCACTAAGATCACAGACTACGTTTTTGACGTCACATCACAATCAAGCAGGCCTTCTCCTTCAGTGGTCGTGTAAAAACCCAGAGATAAGAGACTCTTTTTATCCTATTTAACAATCATTTTAATAATTTCTTATGATCATGTTTTTATAAATGATTGGAAATGGCAGGAATTTTATCAGAAAAATTCAAACATTCATTATGGTTGATTTACAAGTAGCCAAGGTCAAACAAAATGAAATCACTTTAAAGAGATCACATGGAGGTCCGTTGTTTTAGAATATACTGATGAATAGTATGTTTTAGCTCAGTGTTTTGGGGATATTTTCAGACAGAACCTGCTCCCTGCCAAGGAAAATTTTACTGAAATAGTCATAAAAATATATTTTCAGACAGACCACCCCACTGTAAAATTCTACTGAAATAGTCCTAAAAATATATTACTAAACCTTTCTGTCTAAAAAATCTGAAGATTTCAAGAAACCATAGTAGTACTTCCCCTTAAATTAGCATATATCTGAGCTAAAAAGTTGTTTTAAAAGATGACACCACAATTTTGATAAATTTGTATGCACAAATTTAATCATTTATTTTTGATAAAACTATCAACTTCAAAACTTTCAACAAAAAAATGATAGAAAGAAAATTTAAAAAACGTGTTTGCCCAATAAATTCATGATGAGGAATATTCACATGTCCTGTTAGACGAACAATCTTTAAAAAATAGACTTCTTACTACTTTGCAGTCTTGCATGGCAATTTTAAACACTCTACTAAAACAAAAAATCTTAGTAATGATTTTGACTAAACAAGGAAAGGAAGTTACCTGTTTCTTTGAGAAGGAGAAAACTGCGAGTATTTTCTGAAGTTGGTATTTCATTTTGATCATCTTGCTGTATGGTTGAAGCCCTGCGTCTTTTCTTCCAGCGAGGAGGAGACTGCATCTCCATGGTTTGCGTGTGACTAGATTCCATTGTGTAGTTCTTCTGAGCTCGCTGTTTGCCGTGGGGATAGACTTGAGATCCCTGGGAAATTCGTCGGATAGGAATCTGGGCAGATGACATTGCAGTCGTTAGAATATAATCCCCAACCGTCTGGGTGCCAACCATGTTGCGATGGGATTTCTTTTTTATGGGTGGGACACTTACTGCTGTTTGGATGCCAGTCGAAGACGTGAATTTGTGGAGAGAATAGCTCGGATTTTTGGATAGACGCTTTCCAACCTTGCGTCCTGGGTTGGCAAAAAATGTACAGTCGGTCTGCGCAATATTCCGACAATAATTTGGCCGTGGGTTGGGAAGATATGGCATCACGGTATCGACAGATGTCGAGGGGGTCAGTGTAATGAGATTCTTTTCGCATTCTGTCTGGATACTGATGCTTCTTGATGCAGCTGTTATAGGAGTTGGGGTTTTCTCGAAGGGGGCGATCAGTAACTGATTGGGGGTTGTTATTTCAGAAGTTCGAATTGTTTTGGCCGCAGGGAGGATAGTTGCGTTGATGATAGGTTTAGGTAGAAGGGGTCTTAACACAGAGGTGGAAGAGTTGCCTTCGATGCTTGGAGACGGCAATGGGTTTGTTGGTGCTGTTTGAAGAATTAGTATTGTTCGAGGTGGGGTACTGGAAGGGATTTTACTTGTCCTGAAATGTGAAAAGAAAATTTTTTTAAAAAGTAGTATATTCTGGTCGTATCTTTTTTATGGCATGTCAACTTCTTTTTTTTATCACTTAGAAAGATTTGGACTACCGTTTTCTGATGATGAAAACGGTAGTCCAAATCTTTCTAAGTGATAAAAAAAAGAAGTTGACATGCCATAAAAAAGATACGACCAGAATACATTTTGGCCAATACAGCCTTTGGCATTCTTCAGGTGTTTCATGTCAATCTTTGGAGCCTACAGAGAACCTTGAATCCATGAGGGTAAATTGTTCAAATTCTGTTAACCAAACCAGATATAAAAGTTAAGTGCTATAGTTGGGATTGAACCTGCAACCTCCAGATGATTTCACTCAGAAGCACTTTTCAACTAAACGCCTTTATCCACTGCGCTATGTGTAAGGCTGGACACATGTCAACCCTGGTTCGTCGGTTGGGTTTTATGACATATCAACTTTAGTAGATTATTTAACACCAAATCAATTATTATACAAATTATCATTTCTATTTCAAACAATTCAGTTTAGCATGAGTACACAGTTTAATTGTCAAAAACATTTCTATTTCAAGCTATTCAGTTTATTGAAACAGTTCTAATTCAGCCAATTCAGTTAAGTACAGATTTTGTTTACACACAGTTAAATGTCAAAACAGTTCTATATTAAACAATTCAGTTTAGTGTAAGTACAGTTTCAATGTCAAAAAACAGTTCCATTTCAAACAATTCAGTTTAGCATAAGCATGCAGTTTAAATGTAAATACAGTTTAATTGTGAAAAATATTTCTATTTCAAGCTATTCAGTTTAGTCAAACAATTCTAATTCAAACAATTCAGTTTAGCATAAGTATGCAGTTAGTTCCATTTAACCCATAGATAGGACCCTTTCAAGTGTTACCACTCCGGGCCAGAGTGGACCTGGGAGCAGTGGCAATGAAGAGGTGCTCTGCATTCCCCAAAGCTCTAGCATCACTGGAAGCTCACCATCAGATTATTTAGTGTTATATCCAGGACACTCGTTGAGGGAGGGGTCTTACCTCTCTGTAGAGAAGCAGATTATATATTAAATATATATAATTTGGTTTGGTTGGGTTTTATGGTATATCAATCATTGTAGGTTATTTAATGCCAAATCCTCTTTTTATATATATATATATATATATATATATATATATATATATATATATATATATATCAATTTTATACATGATTTGTAAACATTTTGTCGATGATATTTTAAAACAAGCCTGAACTCATTTAAAAAAAGAATTTTTTAAAAACATACAGTTAAATGGTTTCAAGTGTTGCTATGTAATACAAATAATTTTATTTTATTATAATCATTTGTTTGCACACAGTTAAATGATTAAACAGTTCTATTTCAAACAATCTAATTTAGTATAAGTCATTTGTTGTCAAACAGTTCTATTTGACCAATAGATATTCTGGGTTAGAGTGGACCTGGGAGTAATTGCAATGAAGAGGTAATCTGCATTCTCCAAAGTTCTAGTATTACTGAAAACTCACCATCAGATTGTTTAATGTCCTATCCAGGATACTGGTTGGATGGGAGTCTTACCCATCTACAGAGATATGGTTGGTGTATTCTACAGCCCCAGCCAACTAGGCTAGGGGATAAGGCGGTCTATACCTTTCCCAAGGGTATTAGTCAGAAAGTAAATATAATAGTACAACTGGAGTTTGAACTTGCTTACTTCAAGGCTGCAGTCTGGTATTTGAGGTATAACAGAGGGATAAGGGGATGCATGTATTCCCAAGGGTATTAGTCCCAAAGTGAATGCCAAGTGGGACTGGAGTTCCAATTGCAGAGAAGCAGTTGGTGTATTCTGCCAAGCTCTGGCTGGGCTACCTTTGGGTAGGTAAAGGATCAATAACAAGCATAGCACTATGTTGTAGAACTAGTCCAAGCAAAAGCAGTAGCACAGTCCTCAGACAATTGGGTAGCCTCAGTTGACTAAAAATAACAACACACATGACTAGCAGCCCTTCCTCAGTATACCTCTGGTCAACTCGTTTGTTCTGTCAGTCAGTCAAAAAAGCAGTCCGCAAAGAATAACAACAACACTGCTCCTGCTGCTGGCATGCTCTTTTATGCAAGTTCCGGCATATAGAAATTTACATGCGAGGTAGATTTCTTCTCATGAGGGAGGAGATCGGCACACTATAACTTCTGCCTCCTCCAGAAATGAACATATTTTTTATTGCTTGACAAGCAAGGCATAGTCTTATGCACTTTGATCCTGGAGGTAAGTTTCTTCTCTCGCTACACACTAAACCTGGCATAGGATCACCTGGCATAGGTTCCTGAGAGACTTGGCAAAAGGTAGCATAGTTCACGTTGCACCTAGTGATCCTATGACCAGCATTGTCCAGCAGGGCACACACTTTGGCTCATGTGTAACCTCCCTCTCCCTAATCTTCACTATGAAATGACCTTGTATCAAATCCGGCCTGGACAGCTGAAATCTCAAAAATTTAATATCATTATCAACTTCATAAAACCATCATCATCATGTCGTGCTGCTAGCACAGATATCCCTGACCCTCTCTCGCCACTTCTCCCTATCGTTCATCGCCTCTGGCAGGTTTTCAGGGCTACATCCCGTATCCTCACATAGCTGCTGTATGTATGTTCGAGCTGGTCGTCCTGCTTTTGCTCGGCCATATGCAGGGGTCCATAGGAGTACATCAATTATGAGCTTGTACTTGCTTCTCCAGCAGTGTCCTGCATGTCTGGTTTGTCTAACTTGTATAGTTTTTGTGACCGTACAGCTGCTGGTTTGTGGGGTGCTGCCACCAGGACTTATTCAATATTGCTCACAGCATTCTTGTGTATCGTAGATTCTAACATCTAAAAATAGATTTTGGTGTGTAGAAAAGTGATGAGTAAAGTTGGCAAACTGAAGGTTCTCTTTTCAATAGCTACAACACCAAGGTGTAGGAGAGAGCACTACTCCATTCTCTGGATTGCTCCACTTTACCCTTGATACAAACCTTATAATTCTGAGTGTTAAGCAAGGCGGCATCAAGTACCATTTTTTTATGGAGGTGCCCGTGGTGTAATGATTATCGTCATAGGAAATGGACACGGTGATACGAGTTCAAATCCTGGACGAGACCGATTGCATTTCACATCGCACTAATACCCTTGGGAAAGGTATGAATCCAATTCTTCTCCCTCCAGCTATGGATAAATAGTTGGGCAGACTGGGTTCTAGAGCCATGGTGAGTCAACTACTCCAGGAGAAGGAAAACTCTGAATTCAAACCTGTTAAACTCCGTTTAAAAATTGACCGTGTGTCATATCCTGCCCGAGTGGAGGGGTTGGTAAATATGATCAAGTACCATTTTTTGAGTTTTTGGTATGATTTGACCTGGGATTGAACACCGGTCTCACAGACCATTGGGAAACACTCTACTCATTAGACAATGGCTGAAAACAAGCTTTTTCATTGAACCCTCGTTCAGTGACTTAATATCTAGCAGAAAGTCCAGAGATAAAATCCCCCTCCCAACAAAAAAAAAAAAAAGACAAAACTTTTCCGATTTTTAATATTCAGTATTCCACCTTTTTAAAATCCAAAAATCAATAAAGTATTTCCAATTTCGTAAAATCGAAAAATTTACCTGAGATTTTTACATTCTTCGGGGATTTCATGTTGTTTAATGTTACAATGATTAATTGTTGCTTCTATACTACTGAACGGACAATCACAGGTTTTACAACGGAATATAATACCACAGGTTTGTTGGTGGCGCCGACAGTCTCGTTCCAATCCAAAACCCTGTCCACATTTGGAACATTTATGCTTCTTGTCGGCATGAACTTTCATGTAATGCTGGAAAAAAAGAAGAGAGAGAGAATTGTTTGGTTTATTTGTTTAATGGCATATCAACTCCTTATGGGTTATCTAATGCTGAAATTTGATTAGGATAAGGGAGAATTAGAGAAAGAAACAGAAGAGAAAAGGAAAAAGTAAAGAGGAGACAGAGAAAGAAAGAGAAAAAGAAAAAGGAGAAAGAAAAGAAAACGAGAAAGAGAAAAAAGAAAATAGATGAGGAGAAAGAGAAAAAAGAAAATAGATGAGGAGAAAGAGAAAAAAGACAAAGAAAAGAGGAGACAGAGAAAGAAAGAAAAAAGAAAGAGAAGAGAAAGAAGAAAACAAGAAAGAGAAAAAGAAAATAGATGAGGAGAAAAAGACAAAGAGGAGACAGAGAAAGAAAAAGAAAAAGAAAGAAGAGAAAGAAAATGAGAAAAGAAAATAGATGAGGAGAAAGAGAAAAAGGAGAAAGAAAAGAGGAGACTGAGAAAGAAAGAGAAAAGAAAAAAGAAAGAAAAAGAGAAAGAAAACAAGAAAGAGAAAAAGAAAAAAGTCAAGAGAAAGAAATATGAGAAGAGAAGAGAGAAAGAAAGAAAATGAAAAAAAAGAAAAAGAAGAAAACAAAAAAATAGATGAAGAGAAAAAGAAAATAGATGAAGAGAAAGAGGAAAAAGATAAAAAAAAGTCGAGAGAAAGAAATATGAGAAAAGAGAAGAGAGAAAGAAAGAAAATGAACATTTTTTTATTCAATGGCATATCAACCCTTCATGGGTTATTTAATACTGAAATTTGATCCATCTTTTTAAAATCTAACAGCAACGAAAATTACATTTTCATTGTTCAATTGCATTTTTTTAATGCCCTTTTTTTATTTGTCAATAATCATTTGCTTGCACACAGTTGTTTGGTTTCAAGTATTCCTGTCTAATAGTAATAATTTACACAATTATAATTTCAAGAAACTATTCCTATCTAATAATCATCATTTGTTAGCACATAGTTACGTGGTTTCAAGTATTCCTATCAAACACCAATAATTTGCAAACAATTATAGGTTTGGTTTGGTTTCTTTGTTTAATGGCATATCAAAATTTGTGGGTTATTTAATGCCAGAGCCATCCGTGTAGAACAGCAGTAATACTATTTAACCCATCGCTGGGAGGATATAAAGACTCATACCTTACCCAAGGGCATTAGTCCAAAAGTGAACGTAATAGTGCAACTCGAGTTCAAACTTGCTCACTAAGATGTTGTAGTCAAGCACATTAACCACTGTGTCACTGGGAATCCCTCCCCAACTCTTAAAAATTACAAGGATGTCGCAATTCAACACATTAGTCAATATGACACAATGATCGATTCAAGTAGCTATCAATACAATTAATTTGCATGCAGTAAAGTATTTTTATCAAACATTAATAATCCTATTCAATATTAATGATTTGTTGGCATAGAATTCCAAGCCTATGCTAATATTAAAACTGATCTACTTGACCCATAAGAGTCCTTGTAGCTAAAATATTGGACTGCAACAACCATGTAACCCCTACAAAAAAACCCCATTGCCTCAGTGTTTTTGTTGAGCATCATTATAGCAGTAACAGTTTCTTTGGGAAGACCAAATGGTAGAAGTATACTTACCTGGCTTTTTAGCAGGGCCATCTGGCATTTGTGGCAGTTGGGGGTCACTGTAGGGTGGGCAAAGAATCATTGACAGCATTGCATAGTACTAAACCTCTGGGTTTAGTTCAAGCTATTTGCAGGTATATGTGCTGGACTCACATTGCACTCTGTGAGTCCAAGTCCCAGCAGGGTCATCTAGCTCACATTACACCCAGAGAGCTTATGACCAACATAGTCCAGCAGAATATGAGTCTTGGCTTGTGCCTGATCTTCCCCTTCCTTAAAACCCCCACTACAAAAAAAGACCATGTGTCAAATCCTGTCTGGTGGTAGGCAGTGATACATACTGCTAAAATGTTGGACTGCGACATCATAAGTGACTTCAAACTCCAGTCGCACTGGTACATTCACTTTCAGACTAATACCCTTAGTAAAAGTAACACATCACTCAATAAGTCCTCGGTCTAACTAATAAAATAACAACTTTTAGGCAAAATTCAAATTTATTCATCAACATAGTCTCCTTCTAGAGCGATACACTGATTTCAACGTGCTTCTCTAATAATTTGATGCCTTTTTTTGGTAGAACCATTTCTCTTTGGCCTCAAAATATGCTTCAGTTTCTGATATCACTTCTTCATTGGAGTCAAATCTCTTTCCCTGGAGCATTCTTTTGAGGTCTGCAAACAACCAGTAGTCACTGGGGGGCCAGATCTAAAGAATAGGGTGGGTGTGGAAGCAATCCGAAATGCAATTCATGTCATTTTGCCATCGTTGCGATCGACTAGTGACATGGTGCATTATCTTGGTGAAAGAGCATTTTTTTCTTCATTTGTGGCTGTTTTTTGTTGATTTCTTCCTTCAAATGCACCAATAATATTATATGATATTTGATATTGATGGTTCTTCCTTTCTCAAGGTAATCGATGAACAAAATACCTTGTGCATCCCAAAATACTGAAGCTAAAAACTTGCCTGCTGATGTTTGTGTCTTTGGTCGTTTTGGATGGCTTTCACCAGCTGCTGTCCACTCAGGTGACTGTTAATTTGACTCTGGAGTGAAGTCGTGGATCCATGTTTCATTCATTGTCACATATTTAAGCAAAAACCCCTTTTTGTTGCATTGAAACAGTTGCAAACAACACTGAATTGTCAACACGTAGTTGTTGTTGATCGACTGTGAGCAAACGCTGCACCTACTTTGAACACAGCTTTCTCATTGACAAATGTACTTGCGAAATAGTGAATACTCTGCCTTCTGATATCTTTAACTCCTCCACTATTTTACAAAACTTCAATTTTATAATCAGCAAAAACAAGTATGTGGAGTTTTTTTTGTGTTTTCTGGGACAACTGCTGAATTTGAGCAGCCTGAGTGTTCAGCATCATTTGTATCTATATGACAGTGTTTAAAGTCAGCATACCACCTCTTAACCGTTGTTTCTGATGGAGCAGTGTCCAAATAACACTTATCAAGCCATTATTTTGCTTGAACAGTATTCCCCCCCCCCTCAGAAAGCAATGCTTTATCAACACACGAAATTCAGATTTTTTTGCATTGTTTTGAAAATCTGTAACTGTAGTTTCACTTAAATAACTGTAATTTGTAAACTAATAATCCGATTAGGCTCAAATTTTAAAATGTGCCATTTGAAGGTTAGTACTTTATGAAAATCATATGGATTTTTTATTTGTGGCACCATCTTTATGTCAGGCCTGAGACTTACTGAGTGGCGTGTTATAAACCCCATTATTGCCCCACCACAAGCTATGAGTTAAGTAGTATCACAACTGTTGTTCTACAAGGATGGTTTTAGCAATTAATAACCCTTAAAGGTTTATATGCCATTAAACAAAGAAACCAAACTAAGCCAAATAACTTTGGAACTAATACCCATGGGGAAAGATATGAACCTCCTTACCCCTACAATCATGGGTTAAATAGTATCACTTCTATTCTTCTTTGGCATTAGATAACCCATGAAGGTTGATATGCCATAAGATAAAGAAACCAAACCACACCAAACCCATAGATGGGACCCTAACAGATACTACTACTCTAGTGGGGCGATTATGCTTGTGCAGAAGATCCAATTGGTGTATTTGTAGTCCTGCCGACAGAGCTGTTTGATGTATTTAATAAATCCGATTTGTAATATGCATTTACCCAACCCCTCTGTCATGGTCAAGATGAGGCACAAGATCAATTTTATGCAGAGTAAGGTTGGTTTTTTTTATGTGGAACTTAACAGGTTTGAATTCACAGTTTTCCTTCTTGAGCAGTTGCTTAACCAAGGCTAAAAACCCCAGTTTTGCTTGAATCGATTTAAACGTATGCTGCAAGCAAT
Source organism: Sepioteuthis lessoniana (assembly GCA_963585895.1). Taxonomy (NCBI): domain Eukaryota; kingdom Metazoa; phylum Mollusca; class Cephalopoda; order Myopsida; family Loliginidae; genus Sepioteuthis; species Sepioteuthis lessoniana. The sequence continues at coordinate 47,885,929 of OY757947.1, read as the reverse complement.
ATTCAACAAGTCCTGGAGGCAGCACCCCCACAAAACAGCTGCTGTACAGCCACTTACCAACCATCACAAAAATTATCAAAGTTAGAAGAACCAGATATGTGGGACACTGCTGGAGAAGTAGAGATGAACTCATAAGTGACACACTCCTGTGGACCCCGTCACATGGATGAGCAAAGGCAGGACATCCAGCAAGGACCTACATACAACAGCTCTGTGCTGATACAGGATGTAGCCTTGAAGACCTACCAGAAGCGATGGACAATAGAGAAGGGTGGCAGGAGAGGGTCAGGAAGATCCATGATAATGATGATGAAGTATTAACCGAAGCCCTTCATTACAGGCAAGATAAAGTACAAAGTCAGTTTTTAAGCAGAGTACAGCTGGTTTGACTTCACTTTTCCTTCTCCTAGACTGGCTGCTATCATCAAGTAATGCTAAGACTAAAAAACCTAGTTGGCTCCACTATTTACCCATAGCTAGCAGGGAGGGGTTATAACAGATAGATTTATGTCTTTCCTAAAGGCATTAGCACAAAGTGAAATACACAATCAGCTTTGTTCAGGATTCAAACAAAGGTCATTGATTTCATTTGTTACAGTGATAACCGTTTCACTAAGTATGCCTCTAAGAAGTTTTGGGTATCAAATCAGGGAAATTATAATAATAATAATAATGAGAAAGAACAAATGACGACAAGAAAAAAAAAAAAAAAAAAAATCATCTTACTTGTTTGAGCAATTTCTTGGATGTAAAATGTCTTTTTGATAAAACATTATAAACGCAGTTCTGCACTGGACAATGGTATTGTTTAATAACATTTTGATCTCCGTCTGTTTTTTCCTCGGAAGTAGTTCCATTTGAATCCTGAAATGGAAAAGAAACACAGAAATGAATATTAAAATAATACTTAAAAAAAAAAAAAAATTCAAAAATTAAAACAAGGCAATGTCATCTGTTACCAACAATATTGCTTCAGTGAAATAAACATGTACATATTTCCCAACCCCTCCACAAGGGCAGGATGTGACTTAAAGTAAAATAAACCTCTCCGTGAAAAAAAGAGAAAAAAACCAAACAAACAAGGGAATGTATGTTTGGTTTATTTTTCTTTGTTTAATGGTATATCAATCTTTATGGGTTATCTAATGCTTGTAAAAGAACAGTAGTGGTACTACTTAAACTCTAGCTGGGGGAATAAGGGGTTCATGCCTTTCCCAAAGGGTATTAGTCCGAAAAAGAATGTAATAGCATGACTGGAATTTAAACTTGCTTATTAGGATGTCAAAGTCTAGCATGTTAGCCGCTACACCCCTGGGACTCCCTGCAGCTATACTTCAGAGACGTCGGCTGGGGATGATTGGTTTGGTTTTATGGCATATCAAGCATTGTAGATTATTTAATGCTAAATCCTCTTTATACATATATATTAAATATATATGATTTGGTTGGGTTGGCTTTTATGGCACATCAACCATTGTAGATTATTTAATGCCAAATCCTCTTTACACATATATATTAAATATATATGATTTGGTTTGGTTTGCTTTTATGGCATATCAACCATTGTAGGTTATTTAATGCCAAATCCTCTTTATACATATATATTAAATATATATGATTTGGTTGGGTTGGGGTTTATGGCATATCAACCATTGTTGGTTATTTAATGCCAAATCCTCTTTATACATATATATTAAATATATATGATTTGGTTGTGTTGGGTTTTATGGCATATCAACTATTGTAGGTTATTTAATGCCAAATCCTCTTTATACATATATATTAAATATATATGATTTGGTTGGGTTGGGTTTTATGGCATATCAACCATTGTAGGTTATTTGATGCCAAATCCTCTCTCTCTCTCTCTATATATATATATATATTAAATATATATGACTTAGTGGGGTTGGGTTTATGGCATATCAACCATTGTAAGTTATTTAATGCCGAATCCTCTTTATACCTATATATTAAATATATATGATTTGGTTTGGTTAGGTCTTGTGGCATATCAACCATTGTAGGTTATTTAATGCCAAATCCTCGTTATACAAACTTTATGATTTGTAAACACAGAGTTTGTAGATAACATTTTAAATGAGCCAGAGCTCATTTGTTTGCATACAGTTAAATGGTTATGCATATGATTTGTAAGTCAATAGTTTGTAGGTAATCTTATATCTAAATAAGTCAGAGCTAATTTGTTTGCACACAGTTAAATGGCTCCAAATATTCTAATACAAATAGTTGTATTTAGTATTTATCATTTGTTTGCACACACTTGAATGGTTTAAATATTGCTATCTAACATAAATAGTTAGATTTGCATACAGTTAAATAGTTTCAGGTATTGGTAAGTAAAACTAACAAATCAGTTTAGGTATCCAGTTAAAGAGTTTCAAGTATTGCTAATCAATACCAATAATTCTATTCAATATTACTCATTCATAGGCACAGTTAAATTGTTCCAAGTATCACAAACAATTCAATAAGTTATTTGTTTACACACAGTCAAATGGCCAAAGAACATTATAACTAAAAATTCAATTTAATGTAAGTCATTTGTTGGCATAGATAGGACTTGATCGAGTACTAACACTCCAGGTCAAAGTGGACCTGGGAGTAATGGCAATGAAGGCCTGGAGCTTCACCATCAGATTGTTTAGTGTCATATCAGTACACTCTGGGGAGGTGTCTTACTCCTCTGCTGAAATGCAGATGGTGTATTCTACAGCCCCAGCTGACTTGGTGGAATCATTTGCTGGAAGTCAAGAAGTTCATTTACATAAAAGGAAACACCCATGATAAGGGTATGACATCAGATAACTGTACCCACTCAATGACTCCAACATTTTATAGACGCCATTGTATAGGTGCCATTATTAAAGTGAAGGGAGGAACTACACGTTATAAGTTATCTGTCTATTTTTTTTTACACTTCAGTTTACCAACAGAATAAATAGAGCCTTACTTACCTCATTGATTCTGTGGGTTTTAGAAAGGTGGATTCGAAGAGACCCTGAATGAGGGAGTACACTTGAACAGCCATCTACAGGACAGGGAATATTGACTCGGACCACAGAAAGTTCTTCGGCTTTAGGACACACTTTGATTATACTGCTCACCATTGTTTTAATACCTTGGGTCCCATCATCATTTGGCGTTTTTGTTCTTTAAATAGACAGAAAATGTTTAAACACAGTGCGAACCATTAACTGTTGCCATCTTAAATTATTTATTTTGTACATGCATGTTATTTTTTTCTGGTTTTGTCTACTGTGCAGCAAACTAGGGTCAGTTGGGTAATGTCTGTGAGGAAGGCAGCGCTATGATACAATTTACTCTTCAAGAAATTTGGAAATGGCAAGCTGTACAGCTAGCATTCACAACAGAAGTTATATACAAACATTTTACACTGTTAGGGTTTGGTTTGGTTTAGTCTAATGGCATATCAAACATAATGGGTTATTTACTGCCAAATCCTCTTTATACATATATATCAAATATATGTGATTTGGTTTGGTTGGGTTTTATGGCATATCAACCATTGTAGGTTATTTAATGCGAAATCCTCTTTATATATATATATTAAATATATATGATTTGGTTGGGTTGGGTTTTATGGCATATCAACCATTGTAGGTTATTTAATGCCAAATCCTCTTTATACATATATACTTTAAATATATATGATTTGGTTGGGTTTGGTTTCATGGCATATTAACCATTGTAGGTTATTTAATGCCAAATGCATTTTTATGAAAATAGTTTAGGATAAGTACACAGTTTAAATGTAAGTACAGTTTAATTGTGAAAAACATTTCTATTTGAAGCTATTCAGCTAAGTCAAGCAATTCTAATTCAGCTAATTCAGTTTAGTATAAGTACAGATTTTATTTACACACAGTTAAATGTCAAAACAGTTCTATATTTAACAAATCAGTTTCATGTAAGTACAGTTTCAATGTCAAAAAACAGTTCCATTTCAAATAACTCAGTTTAGCATAAATACAGTTTTAATTGTCAAAAACATTTCTAAACTACACAGTTTAGAGGTCAAAACAGTTCTATTTCAAGCAATTCAGTTTAGCAAAAGTACGCAGTTTAAATGTCAAAACAGTTCTATTTTAAACAATTCAGTGTACCATAAATACGCAGTTTAAATGTAAAAATCAGTATAGTGAAGGAAGCACAGTTTAGTTCTATTTAACCCTTAGATAGGACCCTTATCAGGTGCTACCACTCCGGGCAAGAGTGGACCTGGGAGGGATGGCAATTAAGGGGTACTCCACATTCCCCAAAGCTCCAGCATTACTAGAACCTTACCCTCACATTGTTTAGTGTCATATCAAATACACTCGTGGGGGGGGGCCCTCTGCAGAGAAGTGGTCGGTGAATTCTACAGCCCCCACCAGCCGACTGGGCGAAAAAGAAAAAGAAAATTAACATTGTTTGATACGGCAAAATGAAAATTTATAAAAGATTAAATAGGTTAAATATATATCTTATAGCATCGACCGACACGTGAATATTTTCTAAAGCTGAAAATCAAATATAATAGGAGGGAATAGGGAGCAACCCTTTCCTTCAGGTTAATTTATAAGGTGTCATAGGGAGATGATAAATAATTGTCTTCTCTTGAATTGTGGGAGTGTCTTTGGACATCACATAACCTCATAATTAAAAGCAGCCTCGTTTGGTGCTTGTTCTTCAAATAGATGTCTTCAGTCCCTGTTCTTAGAATGAAGTGGACATGCTTTTCACCTCTGTTCATTGAACAGAAGAAAGCCTTTGTCTCCTACTTTATTTTACCTTGCCATTCAAATGAAAACCACCGAGACAAGTAAGCATTTCACCATTTTCGTACACTACTATGCAAAAGAATTTAGGCAGGTTTAATATCCTTGCAAATATTCCATATTCTATTAAGGGAAAAGAGAAAAACTGGTGTTCAATGCTAATAAATAATAATATAATTAATATGAATGTGATGTTTATCACATTTAATAACTTTAAAATCATTAATATTCTGTAAGCCCACCTTTTACAGCTAGAATAGCATTTATTCTTTATGGGATACTAAGTTGTAATTAATCAATATATATCCATTGGTATTTTATTGCAGGTATCTTGAAGCACTTACCACAAATGTTTTTTTGATTTGGGTTGCTTTTCAGCCTTTCTTTGGTCCGAATAATCTCACAAAGACTCGATGATATTCAAAGCTGGACTTTGAGGAGGCCATTTCATGACTTGAAAATTCTTAGATTGTTCCTTCTGCTCTAAATAACTTTTTACTTTTAGTGCAACATGCTTGGGATCGTTATCTTGCTGGAAAATGAAACCATTAATAATTAGACACTTACTTGAGGAGATTGTTTGGTTTGGTTTTATGCCATATCAACTATTGGAGATAATTTAATGTCAAATCCATTTTCATACATATAACAGTCCTATTTCAATCAATTCAGTTTAGCATAAATACATTTCTATTTCAAGTTATTCAGTTTAGTCAACAAAGTTAAATGGTTCCAAGTATTGCTATGTATCACTAACAATTCAATTAAACATCAGTCATTTGTTTACACACAGTTAAATATAAAAAACAGTTCTATTTTAAACAATTCAGTTAAGCATAAGTTCATAGTTTAGTTCTATTTCAGCCATAGATAAGACCCTATCAAATGCTACGACTTCGGATAAGAGTGGACTTCGGAGTGATGGCAATAAAGAGGTATTCTGCATTCGCCAAAGCGCCAGCATTAGAGAAGCCTCACCATCAGATTGTTCAGTGTTGTATCCAGGACACTTGAGGTGTCTTACTCCTCTGCAAAAATGCAGTTAGTGCATTCTACAGTCCCAGCTGACTGGGCCATAGGACATTAGGTAAAAGTTTCAAACAATTCAGTTTAGTATGTCTTGTTTTTGTTTCATCATGTCGTGCTGCTAGCACGGATATCCCTGACCCTCTCTCGCTACTTCTCCCTATCGTTCATCACCTTCGGCAGGTCTTCAGGGCTACATCTCGTATCCTCACATAGCTGCTGAATGTATGTTCGAGCTGGTCGTCCTGCTTTTGCCTGGCCCTATGTGGGGGTCCATAGGAGTACATTACTTATGAGCTCATCCCTGCTTCTCCAGCAGTGTCCTGCATGTCTGGTTAGTCTAAATGGGATAGTTTTCATGATGGGAGGCAGGTGGCCGTATAGTTGGTGCCTTGTGGGGTGTTGCCGCCAGGACTTGTTCAAGATTGCTCACAACATTCTTGTGTAATTGCCATCTAGCATCTTCTCCAGCCGTTTAGTTAGCGTCCAAGCAGTGCATCCATACAGCAGTATCGATATGACCACTGCCTGGAAGAAACCGCGTTTCATTTTATCGGTCAGGGCTGATTTCCATATGATCGATAGCCTATCGATAGCTGTCCATGCCTTCGTTAGCCGTGTGTCGATGTCCTTTTCTGTTGATGAGACGCTGCTTCCTAGGTAGGTGAATTTGTCTACTAGTTTCAGAGGGGTTCCGTCTAGTGTGGAGCTGTCGCCTGTTTTTGTTTACACACAGTTAAATGTCAAAACCGTTCTATTTCAAGCAATTCAGTTTAGCAAAAGCACACAGTTTAGTTCTGTTTGATCCATAGATAGGACCCTATCAGGTGCTACCACTCCGGATCAAAGTGGACCAGGGAGTGATGACAATAAAACGGTATTCTGCATTCACCAAAGCTCCAGCATTAGTGGAGCCTCACCATGAGATTGTTTAGTGTCATATCCAGGACATCCATTGAGGAAGTCTTATCCCTCTGCAGAGATGCAGTCAGTGTATTCTACAGCCCTAGCTGACTGGGCCAGGGGATTGCATGGTAGATCAGAATTATTTATAAATGTTAAAAATATACACCTGCCAAAACCTCTTTCTCATGGACTGGTTAACAATGAGACAACGTGTACATTTTATGCACTGGTTAACAATATGTGCATCTCATCAGTGTGTCTCATTATAACATTCCTGTAATACTTGTTTTTATATATGTTTGCATAAGATATTCGATATATTTATCACGCCTTTCCTTCTCTTTATTCAGTGTTGGTGTATCAATAGATTTAAGTTTAGTATGTATTTACCCAACCCCTCCCCACGAGCAGGATGTGACACAAGGTCAATTTTTTATGCAGAATTTGACAGGTTTGAATTCAGAGTTTTTCTTCTCCTAGACTGGTTGCCTAACCAAGGCTAAAGAAGTCAGTCTGCCCTACAATTTACCCATAGCTGAAGGAAGGATAATTGGATTTATACCTTTCCCATGGGCAACTCCTCTAAAGTAAGTAGGTGACCTGAAGGCTCCCTTTTCAATAACTATTACACTGAGATGTAGGGGAGGGTGCTACTCCTTTCCCTGGATTGCTCCACTTTACCCTTGATCCATACCTTATAATGTTGAGTGTTAAGCACGGAGGCATCAAGTACCATTTTTTGAGTCTTTGGTGTGATTTAACCTAAGATTGAATCCAGGTCTCCAAGACCATTGGTGAACATTCTTAACCATTATGCCAATGGACTGGTTGTATCAATAGATATGTTAATGCTTATACTGGAATTTGATGAGTAGGGATTCAATGAAATAACTTCCCTAGCACCAAACCGTTACCAAATACTGGTAACAATTCCAATCATGTTAATAAATCTAGAGAAAAAATATTAGGCAAAAAAAAAAAAAAAAAAAAAGTCAAAAATTAAAACAAGGCAATGTCATTTGTAACCAACAATATAGCTTCAGTGAAATGAACATATATATATATTTCCCAACCCTTCCATAGGGGAAGAATGTGACATAAGGTCAGTTCTTAACAGGTTTGAATTCAGAGTTTTTCCTTCTCCTAGACTGGTTGCCTAATCAAGGCTAAAGAACCCAGTCTGTCCCACTATTTTACTCATAGCTGGAGGGAGAATAAATGGATTCATACCTTTCCCAAAGATATAAGTGCACTGTGAAATGCAATCAGCTTCGTCCAGAGTTCAAACACATGTCACTGTGTCCATTTCACCAGGAGTATGTATTGGACGAATTTTGAAGACATAGGTTATATATTCAAATAATTTTGAAAGCAAAGAATTTTTTTAATTAAAAAAAAAAAAAAAAAAAAAAAAAAAAAAAAAAAAAATCAAAAAGAGTGGTTAACACTGATCAGCTGAGCTGGTTAAAACCCAAACCAAATAAGGTTCAAGAAAACTGCTTGAAACTTAGTCATGGTGAGTGAACCTATTTGATTAGGTTTCTTTCTTTAACGACACATCAAGTTCTGTGGGCTATTCAATGCCAAAGCCATCCTTCTAGAAGAAGAGTAGTGATACTATTTAATCCATAACTGAAGTAGATAATGGGGTTCATGCCTTTCCCAAGGGTATTAGTCTGAAAGTGAATGTAATAGCATTACGGGAGTTTGAACTCACTCACTATGATGTTGCAGTCCAACATCAAAGGATAAGGGGGTTCATGCCTTTCCCAAGGGTATTAGTCTGAAAGTGAATGTAATAGCATTACGGGAGTTTGAACATGCTTATTACAATGTCCCAGTTCAGACTTGACCCACGAGGACCCCCCCCCCAACAATGAAAACAGTTTGGTTAGGTTTCTTTGATAAATGGCACATCAACTTTCATGGGTTATTTAGTATCAAAACGCCATAGAGATTTCCTGAACTTTGTTATAGGTTTTATCATCATCATCATGTCGCGCCATCAGCATGGATATCCCTGACCCTCTCTTGCCACCTCTCCTTATCGTCCATTGCTTCCGGCAGGTCCTCAAGTCTACACCCCTTATCTGCACAGAGCTGCTGTATGTATGTTCGAGCTGAACGTCCTGCTTTTGCTCGGCCATGTGAAGGGGTCCACAGGAGTGCATTACTTATGAGTTCGTCCCTACTTCTCCAGCAGTGGCCCGCATGTCTGGTTCGTCTAACTTTGATAGTTTTCGTGATGGGTGGTAGGTGGCCGTACAGCTGCTGCTGTGTCGGGTGCTGTCTCCATGACTTGTTCAATATTGCTCACAGCATTCTTGTGTAGTTGCCGTCAAGCTTTTTTAGTTAGTATCTATGTGGTGCATCCATGTAGCAGTATAAACACGACCGCTGCTTGGAAGAAACTGCATTTTATTTTATCGGTCAAGTCTGACTTAGGTTTTATACATATGTGAATTTATCATACCCCTTCCCCGCCCCCCTAGCTGGATGCGACACAAGGTCAATTTTTGAGCGGAATTTAACTGGTTTGAATTCAGAGTTTTCCTTCTCTTAGACTGATTGAAGAGCTCAGTCTGTTCTACTATTAACCCGTTGCTGGATGGAAACTAGTTGGATTCAGACCTTTCCCAAAAATAATGGCGCTAGGTGAAATACAAAAAAAGATTTGAATTCGGGTCGCGTGTCCATTTCATACGACGATATACATTACACCACAAGCAGCTAAAGGTTGGTTGGTTGGGTTTTTATGGCATATCAACCTTTCTAAGCTAGAGGTATATATATATATATAAGAAATATTTTGTAAGGCTGAAAATCAAGTTTAATGAGAAGAATTTGGAAAAAAGTCTTTGCTTCAAAAATTAATTCCATAAATCAACCAATTCCGTGACCAAGTCTATAAAAGGTGGAATATAGGGTATGCAGAAAATATGTCTCATAACAGTAAGTACATTTACATATAAATGTTATATACGAAATGTAAGATTTATTATAGGACATAAGTTGTACTAATCTATGGAACAAGTAAAACAAAAAAACAGAGTCAATCTATAAAAGATTTAATATACGTTACTAAAAAAAAAAAAATGTCCCATTACAGTTAGTACATTTGCATATAATTTTCATAAACTAAATATAGCAATTATTATGGCACAAACACAGTATTAATTCATGGAGCTCGTAAAAAAAAAAAATCAAGGGTCAACTTACAATACAGATGTCCCATAATGGTTTGTACATTTCCATATGAATTTTATTCACTAAGTGTAACAATTTTTATGACAGAGAAATAGTGAAAATTCGTGAAGGTAGTAAAAGGAATAAAGAAAAAAAAATTATAATGTGACGGTTGACAAGTGTGAATTTGCTGAAAAAGAAGTCTTTTAGTCATCATCAAATTTACACTTCCAGATGGAAACAATCTTTTAAAAAACAAATAAAGAATTTAAAAAATATACTGAAGAATAATAAATTATCATCATTATTAAACATTCCTTTTTTTTTTTAACAAACAAAATTAAATATTGTAAGTGCTAATAAATTAAATCAAAACGATGGCTGAAACTCACTCTAACCAGGATGGTAAATTATATATATATATATATATATATATTATTGCAGCAGATATTTTATGAACGGGCTATTCTGGACAATAAATAAGAATTATTTATCTTTTTAAGAAAGAAATAACAATAATAAACATGTCAACCTCATCGACATTCTGTGTTGTTGTTTTTTTTTCATAGTTTTAAAAATGAACCGTCCATTTTATGAATCGTTATATTTTCATTGACTGGGGTAATCTTTCAAAATCCCACAGAAAAGTTCCAACGGATGTCTGTCATAAACGATTACTGTATGTAATTGCATTGTACTGCAATAATGGTGATGATAATAATAATAATAAATAATACAAGTCATTGACTGAGAATTTAAATCGACAAACACGACATTATAGCAGTTGTTGGCCCTTCTTCAAGCAGACGTTGTTATGAATTAAAAGCATTTTTGATGTTCGGACCAGGCTGACTCGTTGATAAGATTAGGTATTCCCCGCTAGAGATAAATAAGTGGTTTAGTTATGAAGAGTGAATTTGAAAAAGATAAAAGAGACCGCGTAAAACCGCAGAAACATTTTTAAGGCGACACGACAAACTATTAATTTGACATTTTTGTGTACTCACCGGGAACATGGGGGTAAAAAAAACGGAAGTTTATTTGAGTTATCTCCCTTGTACATAATTTTTTATATATATATATATATTATATATATATTAACATTAAATTGTACTATATCTATATATAATATCTATATAAAAAAAAGAATATATATATATATATATATATATATATATATAAAATTATATATATATATATATATATATATATATAGTACAATTTAATGGAGACTCAAACTCGGTTATATATATATATATATATATATATATAACCGAGTTTGAGTCTCCATTAAATTGTACTATATATATATATATATATATATATATATATAAAACATTGCTCGCTTTGGTCTCAATCTCTCCCTACCTCCCTATACAGGTATACATAAGTAGTTGGCTGACCATAGTCAAGGGCAAGTTGAATGCTCCTTTTTAATAGCTACTACACCAAGGTGTGGGAGAGGACACTACTCATTACCCTGGATTGCTCTATTACCCTTGATCCATACCTGATAATGCTAAGTATTAAGCAAGGAGGCATCAAGTACCATTTTTTGAGTCTTTGGTATGACTTAACCTGGGATTGAACCCTGGTCTCCCAGACCATTGGTGAACACTCTAATCATATATATATATATATATATATATATCGTCATCCACAGACACATCTGTTTTGTTCTATCAGAACTCATCAGTGTGGCTAGATATACTAGCTTCCTGTAGCTGGGATCGAAACCCGGTTGACTCAAACACCAATCGAAGCCTCTAACACTCAGCCATGAGGAGCCAGTAGCAGCGAAGTAAATTTTAAACGGTTATGAATCACAATTACTATTGTTTACATGCATCCATTTAACGGCTACCAAGACCTCAATTCATTTATGAAGAAACTTGCAATAAATGCTAATGGCAACACGATTACTTCATTTGCGAGAGAACTCAACCCTACGGGGGTAGGGGAGTATATATATATATATATATAAGGAATAATAATTAATAAAGGGGATGACAATAAAAAAATTCCACAATATAGGGGTAAACTACCAAATTTTCAATATATTGGGAAAATATTTTTGGGGATATTTAGTGGGTAATTTCAAACAGTATGTTCCGAATTTTTCTCGTTTGGATACTGATTCAAAAAGACAATACAGATGAGAAAGTTCTACAAAATAAATTTATATAATATAAACAAAAGAAGAGAAAGGTTGGAAAGAATAAAGTGTTGCAAATTTTTTTTAACTTGCTGGACTTATCTTTGAGTGAGCATCCAGGAAACAAAGTTCTTTGAATTTGAGTTGTGTTTGAGGCTTTGTTGGAATATTGGTTGAATTTTCTGCTTTCGTTTGATTTTAGTTGAGTTTTCTGTTAAGTTGACTTTTAATCGAATTCTCAGGTTGAACTTTTAGTTTTCATTTAATTTTAGTTCAGTTTTCTGTTAAGTTTTCTGTTGACTTTTAATCAAACTCTTTGGTTTTATTGTTTAGTTGAATTTAAGTGGATTTTCAGTTAAGTTGAATTTCTCAGATTTTTTCAGTTATTCTTTAATGGTTAAAGGAGTGCATGACCAACACCTTTCTGCTAGCTGTCTTTTTTCTGCCTCATGGGTTGGCTTCTGAGAGTGCATTAAAGGAAGGAAATAGAGTGGGCTGGTCCTGGTGCCTTATCGTTTTGGCTAACTACTTCCTTCTCTACCCTGAAAGCTCCAAATATGCTATTAATTGGCCACACATGATCGGGCCTGTAAGAAATAAATATTTACAATCTCTCTCTCTCTATATATATATGTATATATAAAAATTGAAAAAGCAAGGTAATTCAAAGAGAAGAATTTAATATAAAAGAAAGTTAACATGATAATGTTTTGGTTCTAACGATTGGTTGGTTGGTTGGTTGGTTGGTTGGGTTTTATGTCATATCAACCTTTGTAGGTTATTTAACGCCAAATCCATTTTTATACAAATTGTCAGTTCTATTTCAAACAATTCAGTTTAGCATGAGTACACAGTTTAATTGTCAAAAACATTCCTATTCCAAGCTATACAGTTTATTTAAACTGTTCTAATTCAGTTAATTCAGTTTAGCATAAGTACAGATTTTGTTTACACACAGTTAAATGTCAAAACAGTGCCATATATAACAATTCAGTTTAGTGTAAGTACAATTTCAATGTCAAAAACAGTTCCATTTCAAACAGTTAAGTTTAGCATAAGCATGCAGCTTAAATGTAAGTACAGTTTAATATTGAAAAACATTTCTATTTCAAGCTATTCAGTTTAGTCAAACAGTTCTAATTCAAACAATTCAGTTTAGCATAAGTATGCAGTTATTTCTATGTAACTCATAGATAGTGCCCTATGAGGTGCTACCATTCTGGGCCAGAGTGGACCTGGGAGCGATGGTAATGAAGGGGTTCTCTGCATTCCCCAAAGCTCCAGCATTACTGGAACCTCACCATCAGAATGTTTAGTGTTATATCCAGGACACTCGTTGGGCAGGGGTGGTCTTACCCCTCTGCAGAGAAGCAGTTGGTGTATTCTACCACCCTAGCTGACTGAGCAATCGGTTCTAATGAACCATCATCAGGACTTAGAAAGGATTATATTGAGTGACATTATTTTTCCAATTGATTTTTTACCTTGTCTTTCTATATTTTTCTATATTGCCAGATTCATTTACTTCCATTTATAAATATATATATAAATATAAATATATATAAATATATATATATATATGTAGTAGTTTAAAAAATTCTAGATTCAATGATTTTCCAATGTTTTTAATTATATATACTGATATAACATCTTAGAATCTTTAAAAGTTAAGTTGTGAATAGTTTTTAACTTGTCTGATTGACTGTTATTTATGTTTCTACTTTTAAAATTTTCTCAGTGTTTGTAAATTTGTTTATCATATATTGGTTTAATTTGGTTTCTTTGTTTAGTGGCATAATGGCATATCAACCTTTATGGTTTATTTAATGCCAAAGCCATCCTTGTAAAAGAACAGTAGTGATACTATTTAATCCATAACTTGGGATATAAGAGGTTTCATGCCTTTCCCAAGGGTATTAGTCTGAAAGTGAATGTAATAGCACAACTGAAGTTTGAACTCACTCACTATGATGTTGCAGTCCAACATCAAAGGATAAGGGGGTTCGTGCCTTTCCCAAGGGTATTAGTCTGAAAGTGAATGTAGTAGCATGACTGGAGTTTGATCTTGCTTACTTCAAGGCTGCAGTCCAGCACATTAGCCATATATATATATATATATATATATATATATATATATATATATATATATATATATATATATATATATCTGTATGTGTGTGTGTGTGTGTGTGTGTTTGAAATAGAAAGTGGGAAGAGAAGAGTGAACGAAGAATTAAAAGTGTCATTATTTGTAGTTGAAAGATTTTGCCTATTTATTTAAATGAAAAGTATTCTTATATTTCTGCCTTTCAAAAAAATGTTCGTTTCTGAGGGGTAGTTGATAACACTAGTAAATTTTTATTTTGTACAAATACAACAGAACAGTTTTTTTATTTAAAAATTTTTAAAAAAGTATCAGAGTTTTGATTTAAATTCTTATTTACCCACTAAAAACATAATGGGTAAAGAATTGAAGAATTCACGTATTACAATATTCTTCCATTTTAGGAATTTTTTTGTTTTTGTTTCAGTTTAAAATATTTTTCAAAATATAACGCTAAACTCATGATGGTTATTTAGTTGGTTTTTATGGCATATCAACCTTTTTAGGTTATTTAACACCAAATCCATTTTTATGTAAATAGTTCTATTTTAAACTATTCAGTTTAGCATAAGTACGCTGTTTAAATGTAAGTACAGTTTAATTTTGAAAAACGTTTTTATTTCAAGCTATTCAGTTTAGTCAAGTAGTTCTAATTCAGCTAATTCAGTTTATTAGTACAGATTTTGTTTACACACAGTTAAATGTTAAAACAGGTCTATATTAAACAAATCAATTTAGTGTAAGTACAGTTTCAATGTCAAAAAACAGTTCCATTTCAAACAATTCAGTTTAGCATGAGCACGCAGTTTAAATTTTAGTACACAGTTTATTTTGTAGTCAAACAGTTCTAATTCAGATAATTCAGTTTAGTATAAGTACAGATTTTGTTTGCACACAGTTAAATGTCAAAACAGTTCTATATTAAATCAGTTTAGTGTAAGTATATTTTCAATGTCAAAAACTGTTCCATTTTAAACAATTCAATTTAGCATAAGCACACAGTTTAAATGTAAGTACAGTTTGATTGTGAAAAACATTTCTATTTCAAGCTATTCAGTTTAGTCAAACAATTCCGTTTAGCATAAGTATGCAGTTAGTTCTATTTAACCCATAGATAGTGCCCTATCAGGTGCTACCATTCTGGGACAGAGTGGACCTGGGAGCAATGGCAATGAAGGGGTACTCCGCATTCCCCAAAGCTCCAGCATTACTGGTACCATACCATCAGAATGTTTAGTGTGATATACAGGACACTAGTTGGGGGTGGGGAGGTCTTACCCCTCTGCAGAGGTGCAGTCAGTGTATTCTACTGCCTCAGCTGACTGGGCAAACTAAATTCATGAGTAGTTTGAGACATTATAATAATTTTATTTTTCAAAATATGTTTTTTTTTATTAAATTGAAATCCAGTTACTCTGATAAAAAGTGCATTATTTTAGTTTATTTTCTTTTCAACCTATAAAATAGTAACAATAAAAAGAAGCTAAGAATTAAAAATGTGTCCTTATTTTTTTTGTGGGGGGGATTTTGTGTATTAATTCAAATGAAAAGTAATTGTTTATTCTACAAATAGTTTTACTTTTTCAAAAAGTTTTGGAGTTATACAGATTAATAAAAATTTCTACATTTTGTTTTAAGAAATAGGAAAAGTATTTGTTTGGTTTTGTTTGGTTTTATGGTATATCAACCCTTGTAGGTTGTTTAATGCCAAATCCTCTTCATACATATATATTAAATATATATGATTTGGTTGGGTTGGATTGGGTTTTATGGCATATCAACCATTGTAGGTTATTTAATGCTAAATCCTCTTTATACATATATATTCAATATATAGGATTTGGTTTTGTTGGGTTTTATGGCATATCAACCATTGTTGGTTATTTGATGCCAAATCCTCTTCATACATATATATTAAATATATATGATTTGGTTTGGTTGGGTTTTATGGCATATCAACCATTGTAGGTTATCTAATGCAAAATCCTGTTTATATACAGTGTATCACAAAACTGACTATACCCCTCACATTTCTGCAGATATTTAAGTATATCTCTTCATGGGACAACACTGACAAAATGATACTTTGACACAATGAAAAGTAGTCTGTGTGCAGCTCATATAACAGAGTTAATTTATTTTCCCCTCAAAATAATTCAAAATATAACCATTAAAAACTAAACCCCTGCCAACAAAAGTGAGTACACCCCTAAGAAACTACACCCCTAAATGTCCAAATTGAGTACTGCTTGTCATTTTTCCTCGAAAATGTCATGTGACTCATAAGTGTTACTCGGCCCATGTGTGCATAGGGAGCAGGTGTGTTCAAATTTATAGTGCAGCTTTCACACTCTCTCATACTGTTCACTGAAAGTTCCAACATGGTACCACATGGCAAAGAACTCTCTGAAGATCTTAAGAGATGTATTGTTACACTACATGAAGATGGCCAAGGCTACTAGAAGATTGCCAACATTCTGAAACTGAGCTGCAGCACAGTGGCTAAGATCATCCAGGATTTTAAAATAGCAGGGTCCACACAGAACAGGCCTCGGGTAGATCATCCAAAGAAGCTGAGTGCACGTGCTGAGCATCACATCCAAATGCTTTCTTTGAAAGATCGGCATTGCTGCAGAGATTGAAGAGGTGTGTGTGTGTGTGTGGGGGGGTCAGCCTGTTAGTGCTCAGACCATATGCTGCACTCTACATCAAGTTGGTGTGCATGGCTGTCACCCCAAGAGGAAGCCTCTTCTAAAGACAATACACAAGAAAGCCCGCAAACAGTTTGCTGAAGACATGTTAACAAAGCACATAGATTGCTGGAACCATGTCCTATGGTCAGATAAGATAAGGATTAATTTGTTTGGTTCTGATGGCTTCAAGCATGTGTGGCTGCGACCAGGTGAGGAGTACAAAGATAAGTGTGTCATACCTACAGTCAAGCATGGTGGTGGGAATGTCATGGTCTGGGGCTGCATGAGTGCTGCAGGTGTTGGAGAGTTACATTTCATTGAGGGAAACATGAACTCTAACATGTACTCTTAAATACTGCAGCAGAGCATGGTCCCCTCCCTCCAGAAACTGGGTTGCAGGGCAGTGTTCCAGCATGACAATGAACCTAAACACACCTCCAAGATGACCACTGCTTTACTGAAGAGGCTGAGGGTAAAGGTGATGGACTGGCCAAGCATGTCTCCAGATTTGAACCCAATA
Organism: Sepioteuthis lessoniana; assembly: GCA_963585895.1. NCBI lineage: Eukaryota > Metazoa > Mollusca > Cephalopoda > Myopsida > Loliginidae > Sepioteuthis > Sepioteuthis lessoniana. The sequence goes on along the minus strand of OY757947.1, from coordinate 47,868,537 downwards.
GAACATCTTTGGGGGATCCTCAAGTGGAAGGTAGAGGTGCAAAAAGTCTCAAATATCCACCAGCTCCGTGACATCGTCATGGAGGAGAGGAAGAGCATTCCAGTGGCTACCTGTGAAGCTCTGGTGAATTCCATGCCCAGGAGAGTAAAGGCAGTTCTGGATAATGATGCTCGATTCATGCAAGAGGGCCCAAAAGCAGTCTGAAGCATTCCATATGTTTCTGTGGCATTTTTTCCAAGTTTAAAACAGAATTTTATTGCATATCATTCTTCTAAAGTGTCCTCGCGTCCAGATTGCATTTTTGAAATTCCCCAGCTGTAACAATCAGGCTTTAGTAGGGTATATTCTAATTCCTGCCGTAGCTGTTGATTTGAACCTGAAATCATAAATATTGGTCAGTCATCTCATAAGATATATAGCAATAACATACTGAATTTTCAAGAGTCTACGACAATTTTAAATGCCTGTACAAAAACAGTCTGGAAACTTATTGAATGCACCACATCTATAATTAAACTGGATTTGGCATTAAACAACCCACAAGTGTTAATCCTATTTACCAACCCCTCCGCTCGGGCAGGATATGACACAAGGTCAATTTTTAAGCGGAGTTTAACAGGTTTGAATTCAGAGTTTTCCTTCTCCTAGACTAGTTGCCTAACCAAGGCTGAAGAACCTAGTCTGTCTTACTATTTACCCATAGCTGGAGGGAGAATAACTGGATTCATACCTTTCCCAAGGGTATTAGTGCTATGGGGAATGCAATTAGTCTCGTCCAGGATTTGAACTCGTGTTGCCGTGTTCATTTCCTACGACGATAACAATTACACCACGGGCACCTCCAAAACCACAAGTGTTAATATGCTATAAAACACAACCAACTAAGCAATTGAAATTCAAACGTTTAAAAATTGACCTTGTGTCACATTCCTCCCGCGGTGGAATGATTGGGTTAATACATACAACACAAAACCATTTCACTCCCCACATGCTTATTTGTACTTTCACCCCAAAATTTAATGGATGTTCCCCTGACACTTGCAATACCCTAATGATGACACACCTTTTTTGAGCGCATAATTTTTCCTTACTTATTTCCCTGTATTCCTCCCTCACCTAAAAAAAAGCCCAGTTGGCTGGAGCCGTAGAATACACCAATTGCACCTCTGCAGAGGGGTAAGACCCCCACCCCAATGAGTGTCCTGGGTATAACACTAAACAATATGATGGTGAGGTGATGCTGGGGCTTTGGGGAGTGCAGAGTGCCCCTTCATTGCCATTGCTCCTAGGTCCACTCTGGCCCGAAATGGTAGCACCTAATAGAACCCTATCTATGGGTTGAATAGAACTAAACTGTATATCTAAGCTAAACTGAAGGGTTTGAAATAGAATTGTTTGACTAAACTGAATAGCTTGAAATAGATATGTTTTTGACAATTAAACTGTACTTACATTTAAACTGCGTGCTTATGCTGAACTAAATTGTTTAAAATGGAACTGTTTTTAACATTGAAATTGTACTTACACTAAACTGAATTGTTATATATAGAACTGTTTTGACATCTGTGTGTAAACAAAATAAGGACTTATACTTAGCTGAATTAGAATTGTTTGACTGAACTGAATAGCTTGAAATAGAAATGTTTTTGACAATTTATCAGTGTACTCATGCTAAACTGAATTGTTTGAAATAGAACTGACTATTTGCATAAAAATGGATTTGGTGTTAAATAACATACAAAGGTTGATATGCCATAAAACCCAACCAACCAACCAACCAACCAACCAAACCAAACCAAAGACAGGAAAAAAATTATAAGTCGATATAAAAACACAAAGAAAAAACACATCTTGGATAAAAAAACAATATTTAGTATGAATGAAATGTTTTTTGAAAATGATATTCACTCAGACTGGAGACCAGTTCACAAAGTAACAGTTTATCAATTCCTTGTATAAGTTTTAGGCTTTTCCAAGCTCACTGTCTCTTGTCTGGCACAAGGCAATTTTAAATGGAGGTTATGTTTGCTTTCCTCAATCCTTGGTACTACTTCACAAGTGCTTATTATGATAAGCATATTTGCTTTTTTGCAGCCTTGTATTATGGTCAGCTTTCTTTGCTTTCTATAAACAGTGCAGTCTAGTACAAGGTCAAAGACTCAAAGCTTTGAGGAAACTGCTCACTGACTCATGGCTGCTCACTCCCTCAGTTGCTCACTGGTCTACTTATCTCTTTAAAATATGATATCATCTCAATTTCCATTTGCTTCTTTATTTTGATGGGTCTGACACAAGGCTACCTCTAGGTGTTGCATTATCTCAGTCTCTTCTTTGCTTCTTTGTAAGGTTATTTATCAGTAAGACTACATCACATCCAAGCAACCTGTAAAATGGCTTTCTTGGCCTTTTCAGAGCTCGGAGAGAATAAAATGTAGTTGCTGCCTTCTTCCTGGTCTACTTCTGTGAGGGGCAAACCCTGTCATTCTAAGTATATCTTCATCTGAGGGGAGGTGAGGGTGAAACCAAAAAAACAAAAATTAATTTTCTCCTAATTTGGATTTCAATTATTTTCTACTGACATATATTTAAAAAAATCCTGTGGTGCCCATGGTGTAATGGTCATCGTCGTAGAAAATAGACACGGCGGCACGAGTTCAAATCCTGCACGAGACTGATTGCATTTCACATAGCACTAATACCCTTGGGAAAGGTAGGAATCCAATTATTTTCCCTCCAGCTATGGGTAAATAGTAGGGCAGACAAGGTTCTTCAGCCTTGGTTAGGCAACTAGTCTAGGAGAAGGAAAACTCTGAATTGAAACCTGTTAAACTCCACTTAAAAATTGACCTTGTGTCATATCCTGCCCAAGCGGAGGGGTTGGTAAATATATATAATTAAAAAAATCCCATATTTGAATTTAGGAAATAGGTTATTCCAATTCTTTAATGATTGATTGGGTCTGGCTTTGATCGGAATTTGCTTTTTTACTTCAAACTATCCGGAACACAGCGACCTGTCAAAACAATTTTCCTATCTTCTGTCTACTTTAATTTAAACAATAACATCAAACAATTTGTTTGTTAAATTCCTTCTCCTTGAAAATAATTTTTATCAACTCTTCATTTCAAAAATCCATTCTGCTGTTACATATTTGTAATATATTTCTCTATTCTTCTAAAATCCAGATCGGTTTCCTTTTCCTCGGGTTAATAAAATTTCTCTGGTCTCCAGCCTAATAGGGTTACAATAAGATCTGGGTGTAAGGTATTTAGCATGATAAAAGATGTGCTCAAGGCAACGCTGAACAAGAGCCTACGTGCCAATCTCTTCAATAGCATCATTTTGCCTGCGATGGTAGACACATGCAAAACGTGGGCAACCACAAAGAACAGAGACTTGTTACGTCACACAGGGCTATGGAAAGATCCATACCAGTGGGAATATCGTTGTGTGAACAAATCCAAAACAAGGTTATTCAAGAGCATAGTTGAGTGAAGGATGTGATCGTGGAGTAATGAGAGTAGAAATTCCACTGGGTTGGACATGTTGCAAGTGTTATATCCAAGCATGTGGTTGCAAGAAAAATAAGACTGACGAGAAGATTTAGTTTGTTTTGTGTATTGAATAAATAAAATAAACAAGCGGATGAAATATCTGGCCGGCTGACAGGGGGTTGTCTATTTGGCGATGGGTGATTGCTTTGATCTGGTCGGATGGTGTTGTTGGGTGATGCTCTTATGATGGTGATTCAACTGGCCTGTGACCTCTGCTTGGCCTATTTATATCTTCCCAACTTCAAACGCCAGCTCCAGAAAATACTACTTGTGGAAAAAAATGATTGGTTGAAAAATAAATTTTTTTTTATAACTGAGAATTTTCTGGGGATTTTGGATAGACAATGCGCGGAGCCTATGCACAGAAGCCATGATTTTCTCAGTTTGACACAGGCCGTTGTTGGGTCAACATCCGGTAGCTGTTATTTTCTTCTACAGTGTCGATGTCTGTGGGTCTGTGTTTTGTGTGTTTTAGTAGTTAGGTGTGTGAAGAGTTAAGTGGATCAATCAGAAGAGATTTGATGTATTTTACTATGACACAAGGTTCACAAACAAGAGGTGGATCAGTAGAATTGTCGAGTGGAATCTAAAACACTTGAAGACCTCCACCACAATGGGAAGATGAAATTGTCAAGTGATTTGAACCAGAAGAGAGAGATCAAGAATGAAATGGAAAGCAATGTGGAAAATCAGTAAATCTTGTATTGTGGTGAAATGGAAGAGAAAAAGTACATTTACTTGGGAGAGATGATGTATATGTGCTGAGATATATATTTGGAATTCTTGTGGAGAATAAGATCGGGTGGAAGACAATTATCACAATGAAAGATGTGCTCAAGGCAAAGCTGAACTTACTGAATCTCCCCGCTTTCATGTTAATAAAAAAAATTTAGATGATATTTTTTGGTGTAAAACATGAAACAGCAAACAAAACTAAAATTTTTAATGACTAAACTTTGCAAATTACCTAAAATTTTTGATGATTGTTTCAAAATAGTTTTAAGGAACCCTATTAAATCTGAAAAAAAAAAATTAAAAATTACCTCTGTTCTTGTACCTTTAATATTTTTACTTTTATTAGGCCAGGAGCTCAAAATTGCAGCCCAATCGGCTGGGGTTGTAGACCACACCAACTGCATCACAACAGAAGGGAAAGAGTCCTCCAACAAGTGTCCTGAATATTTTAAACCATCAGATGGCAAGGCTTCAACTCTGGAGCTTTAGGGAATGTGGAGTACCCCTTCATTGTCATTTCTCCCAGGTCCACTCTGACCTGGAGTGGTAGCACCTGATAGGGTCCTTTTTATAGACTAGATAGAACTGTTTGACAGTTTAAATCGAATTGTTAGAAATAGAAGCGATTCATCATTTAACAGTGTGTAAACAAATGACTGATGTTTAATTGAGTTGTTAGTGATACATAGCAATACTTGGAACCATTTAATTGTGAGCAAATGGATGAGGAATGTTGGCTTCAAAATAAAATCACAAACTATTCACAGACAAATCACATGTATATCTATTTATATGTGTGCAAATAAGCAATTGAAGTTAGATTTTTACTGTTACATAGAAATATGTGAAACCATATAACTGTATGTAAAAAAAAGAGCTCTGACTCAGTTAAAAATATTATCAACAAAATGTGTTTACAAATCATATATGTTTATATTTGTATAAAGAGGATTTGGCATTAAATAACCTACAAGAGTTGATATGCCATAAAAGCCAACCAAACCAAATCCTATATATTTAATATATATGTATAAAAAGGATTTGGCATTAAATAACCTACAATGGTTGATATGCTATAAAAGCCAATCAAACCAAATCATATATAATATATATGAGTAAACAGTATTTGGCATTAAATAATCTACAATGGTTGATATGCCATAAAACCCTACCAAACCAAACCAAAACTTAGGTGTCCCCCTAATCTAAGGCCACAGGGCTGCAGTCTATATATTCATCCAGCAGTGATTATCACTCTCTGCTCTAATTGTTCGTCTTTTAGTCAGGTCGTAAAATCAACCAAGTTAAATTTTTTCTTTTCGGTTTCCTTTTACAGTTATTATTAAATTCAGGAATAATTTTTATCTGTGTGGTGAGCTTTCGTCCTGATATTGTAATTTCCTCTTCCTTCTATCACCCTATATAAACATGTAAAACAGCCGACTGGATTTTTATTTCAGACGGGACTTTACACCGGTTAGAAGAAAGTCGAAATGCTGGCCTATGACGCATAGTCGTATGTCAACAACTTCTGGAATTACAAATGATATATATATATCTTTATCTTGATATATTATTTTATAGACTTGGTTTAAACCAGCAATGATCTCTTAAGATTGAGGTAAGTAATTTTTTTATTTAAAGTCAATTATTTCGGAACAGTGTTTCATTCATAATTGTTGTTAACGATCTTAAGACTTTCTAAAACTAAGTTCAATCATTTAATGTTGGTTACTAAATTTTCTAAAAATAAAACATTTATTTTTTTTTCTTAGTATATTTTTCTGAAAATTATATCTTTTAAGGTTTAAAATATCTTTTTTATTTACCCCGTAATTCGTTAGTCTATTTTTAGAAACTCCTTTTTAAAATCAACTATTTTTGAATAATTTTAAAGTATTTAAAAAGTAATAAAGAAATGTTGATTTTAATTAACAAAAGTGAAATATTATTCATTGTTTATGATCATAAATTAAAAAAAAAAAAAAAAATTTACATTTAAAAATTTAACACATTGACAAGAGAATTAAGATAGAGATATTTGAATAATTTTATTTTTCTTCTTTTAAAGTTTAGTTTGGGCGATGTAATAATAAACGTGTTACTTTCTATAACTTTTTAAAAACATTTCATTAGTCTAATAATTATCTTTTAATTAGATATAAAGACGTTGGGTTGATTGTTCTTTTTTTCTTTTTTAAAATTAAAAAACCCACAAAAACAATTAGATTTAAGTTATGTAAGAAAAATATTTTTTAAAAAGTTCTAAAAGATTTTATCTACTTTAGAAATTAAAGAAAAAAAAACATATTTTTAATTCCTTTTTATTTTCGCCTCCCCAACAAAAAAAAGTTTTAAAATCTTGAAAAATGCATTGGGGGGGGGGGGTTAACGCCTTAAAATTTTTAAGTTGAAAGTTTTAAAATTCAAGTTTAGACTTTTTGTGGAAAGTTTCATTTTTCTTTATTTAAAGCATGTTATTCTCAACACTGATGTTTTTTGGTAGTCTTTCTTGTCAGTTGTTATATATATATACACTCACACACATACATATACATACATACATACATATATATATATGACGAAAAAAACTTTAAGTGTTTCCATAATAAATTTATTTTCGATATATTTTTGATAGAAAATTAATTATATATCCGTCGTCATTGGGCACTGAACGGAGATTCCAATCAACCTTGGATTACAACAAAAGTCTAAACCCTGGACTGTTTATATATATATATATATATATATATATATATATATATATATATATATATATATATATATATATATATAATTTTTAAAATAACAAAGAAGACTGGTAACTGTTTTAATCTGAGGCTGAGTGTAAACAGATTAAAAAAAAAAATCATATAGTGGAAATTGCATTAAAAAAAAAACTCCCCAAAACTCTATATAATTTTTTTTATTGTCCCTAGGAGGACACTTACTCGGGCAAAACAAAACAAAAAAACGACCTATACACGAATGTATACGGTATTATTGTAAGTATGTATTTACCCAACCCCTTCGCCACAGTCAGGTTGATACACGGTCAGTTTTTAAGCTGGTTTGAATTCAGTTTTCCTTCTCCAAGTGTGGTTACCTAACAGTGGCTAAAGAACCCAGTCTGTCCTATTATTTACCCATATGTCGGGAATAATTTTTCTTTTATACATTCACCTATATATTCGTGTCTAGGTCGAATTTTAAAAACTGATTTTTAGGCCCAAAATTGTTAGTCTAGACGAGTAATAATTCCCTAAATTAAAAAGATTATTCCAACTTGACGAATATAAATTTAAAATCCAAACACTTCAAGAAAGACTTGGAGGAACCCTTAAAAAATGAATTCCATGATTGTGTGGCCATAAATAAATCAAATGTCGACTTATGCACGAGTATTTTAGTCAACTGAAATTTTATAACTATTGCTATTAACTTTTTATAGAAAAAATTTCTTTCCTCCACAATGTTTAAAATTAAACAGTTTTTCTTTTATACAAGTTCATCTTTTAATTTGTTTTAATTTGAATATGTTGGCCCCGATTCTTACCAGCTGATACCATATAACCCAGTATAACCTGTCGCATGGTACATCGAGAGGGCACCTTGCGGTGGGGGGGTAGTGTAATGGTATGCAAGCTTGACTAGCAAACCGGCAAGAGTGAGTTAGTGTCTCATTGGGTGCTCTATTCATTTAGCCTTGTGCCACATCTAAGCTTAGTTAATTACTACATACTTAGAGAGGAGATGGGCACTGCCAAAAAATTTCTGTTATAACTCCCGACAAGTGCCCTGAGGGAGGAAGTATTTAGCATAGCACCCTCGCCGAGCTCATAGGTTATAGTAGAGGAGATGGGCACCGCCAAGTAACAGCACTATGAGAGATACCTTATAGGGGAAGTACTCGCCATAGAACCGACATATCCAGGAGAAAAAGGAAGATATATAATCTTTAGAATTTAGGTAAACTGTATTGGCTTAGGTAAACTGTATTGGCTTAGGTAAACTGTATTGGCTTAGTAGACGTTATTTATAATCAGGATAAGATAGATTAATGTAAGTTGCCCGCTTTAACGTAAAACATACTGTATACAAGCATTTTTTTTTTTTTTGAGGGGGGTGTCTTTCAGATTTTTTTCCTCTTTTTGTTTTTTTTTCTTTTTGAATATTTGTCTGGTATTTTTATTTAGCTTTTTTTGTTTTAGCAATTTTCACTTTATTTTTTTATTTAATTTAAACTAAAAAAAAAAAAATGATTTTTTTAAAGTTAGGATTATAAGATTATAATATCGTAAAAATAAAATAAAATAAATTAAGGAAACTTATGTTATTTGATCAATTTTATTTTCCTGTCGTTTAAGAAAAAAAAAAAATTAAAATGTTTTGACTTGTTTCATTTGTAAACATTAAACAACTTGACGTCATTTTCTTCACTAAATTTTATTGTATATTTACTTATTATTTTCTTCAAGTGAATTATTTTTTTGGTTATTTTAAACAGTGAACGTATTTTTACTTATATCACCAAAGTCAGGAGAAGAAAAACCAAAATATTATTTTGTGGGTTAAAAAAAAAAAAATGGGTTGTGGTTTGTTATTGTTTGTGTCACGAATCAGGACAGACATTAGACATTCTCCTTTTGTTGTCTATGGAGGCTTAGAATGATAGAAAATTAGTATGTTGTACTATTTAAATAATAGTTGTTAATTAATCAAGTACTTAATTGAAAGAATTGAAATTATTCAGTTTTTAACATTTGGTCGGAAGTTAATTTATTTTACTGCTGGAAAAAAAAAAAACCCAAAGAAATCCAGCAGCAAGACAGTTATTGAGTTTTTTTATGACGTAAGGCTGGATTTGAAGTTGTTTTGTTAGTAGACATTAAACAAAGTAATAAATGTTATTGGTTAATAATGTTGTAGAAATAGTAGCTAAGATGTGTAACTTTATTAGAAATGATAAAAAACAAAATCATTAAATAATTTCAGAATGACAACATTAACGATAATTCAACTTAATTGATTTTTTTTTTGCATCACCAAAAAGTCACAAATAACTTTTTTTTTTTTTTTTTACGTATCATTGTTTATAGCATTTCGATCGGCAAATTCTCGGACCATCAGGTGATGTTACTACTTTGCGTAGTGTTGATGTAGTACTTTGGTAACCCCCCCCCCAAATCGAACAAAACAATTAAAGTTTGTTTTGTTTAACTTTTGGCTTACCGTACTTGTTGTTTTCAAGACTTAGATGTTTTAGCCCGTTTTCATAAAACAAAGAATAAATTTATATATTTTTTTAGCATATGGACCGCTAATCTATAATATTTTGGAAATTTGGGATATGTGGAGTAATCATTGTAGTCAGTTTCTTTTTTAAATTTAAAACGAAAAAATTTAGTTTGAAAATCATTCAATCTAATCTGGTTATTGAACCATCTAATTTTTCTTATAATGCCGATAATTATTTATACTTTTCCAACTTTTTGGCACAGAAGTGGTTACGTAAATTTTAATTTACCAAGTTCGTCTGTTTTTAAATATAACTGATCTATAGCCACCAAATTTTTCGTTATTAAATGTGAATCTGAACCCTTTTTCGACATTTATCAAAAGGACCAGTTGTCTTTATGGGGCCCTATTTAGTTAGCTTAGTTTCCAGACATTACCACAAACAATATTGACTAATTTAGTTAAAGTCAGTGTTTGATATCAAGATGGCAGTTTTGGGTTACGTAGAGAAGAACTTTATCCGATGGTTGAGTATCATAATCAGAACATTCATCTTACCCCTTTATAGAGATGCAATTCTACAGCCCCTGGGCTGTTTATGGTTATTGCCATATTTTTACTGAGCAGAGATGTCTTTGAATTAATTTAGAAATCTCGGATAGACCAGAACGCTTAAGTGATGTATCTCTATTAAATACGTTCATGCCTATTCCGTTCCCTATTTTGGTTTCCAAACTTCACCACAAACAATATCGGCTAATATTGTCCAAGTCAGTGTTTGATATCATATGATAGCACACCTACTGGTGGGGTGGGGAAAAGATTTTATTGTATAAGCCAAGACTTTTCAAACTTTTTACTTGATGCACCCTCCCTCCCTTGGAACCAAATTTAATTACCATTCACTCCCCAATAAATTTTGCCCAGTCGGCTTGGACTGTAGAATACACTGATTGCACCTCTGCACAAGGATAAGACCTTCCCAATGAGTGTCCTGGATATGACACTAAACAATCTGATGGTAAGTTTCCAGTAATGCTGGGGCTTTGGGGAATGTGAAGCACCTCTTCATTGCCATTGCTCCCAGGTCCACTCTGGCCCGGTGTGGTAGCATCTGATAGGGCCCTATCTATGGGTTAAATAGAACTAACAGCATACTTATGCTAAACTGAATTGCTTGAAATAGAAATGTTTTTGACAATTAGACTGCACTTACATTTAAATTGCGTGTTAATGCTAAATTGAATTATTTGAAATAGAACTGTTTTTTGACATTGAAACTGTATTTACACTAAACTGAATTGTTTAATATAGAACTGTTTTGACATTTAACTGTGTGTAAACAAAATCTGTACTTGTAGATAGTTAAATGATCAAACAGTTCTATTTCTAACAATTCAATTTAATGTAAGTCAATAAAGTTAAATGGTTCCAAGTATTGCTATGTATCACTAGCTATTTAATTAAACATTAGTCATTTGTTTATGCATAGTTAATTGATCAAACAGTTCTATTTCTAACAATTCAATTTTGCATAAATGCTTTGTTAGCACTCAGTTTAAATGTCAAACAGTTCTATTTGACCCATAGATAAAATCCTATCAGGTGCTACCATTCCGGACCAGAATGGACCTGGTAGCAATAACAGTTAAGGGATTCTCTGTTTTCTTCAAAGCTCCAGCATTACTTGAGACTCACCATCTGGTGGTTTAGTATCATATCCAGGACACACATTGGCAGTCTTACACTTCTGCAGAGATGCAGTCGGTGTATTCTACAGCCACAGCCGGCTTGGCCATGGAGAGTGTGGACTCACCCCTTCATTGGTATTACTCCCAGGTCTATTCCAGGAGGTGCCCGTGGTGTAATGGTTATCGTCATAGGAAATGGACACGGCGACTCGAGTTCAAATCCCGGACGAGACTGATTGCATTTCACATAGCACTAATACCCTTGGGAAAGGTATGAATCCAATTATTCTCCCTCCAGCTATGGGTAAATAGTAGGGCAGACTGGTTTCTTCAGCTTTGGTGAGGCAACTAGTCTAGAAGAAGCAAAACTCTGAATTCAAACCTGTTGAACTCTGCTTAAAAATTGATCGTGTGTCATATCCTGCCCGAGCGGAGGGATTGGTAAATAGGATTACTCCCAGGTCCATTCCAATCCAGTTTAGTAGTACCTGTTTGGTTCTTGTCTCTGGGTCAAATCTTTGGAAAATTATTAGTATCGGATTAAATAATCGAAGTCGTATAACTGTGTGCAAAAAAATGGTTATTATTAAATGGAACTATTAATATTTGATAGGAATACTTGATAGCATATAACTGGAAACATTATTTGTATTAAGAATAGTTTCTTGAAATTATAAATGTTTACTAAGGATTATCATTATTAGTTACTTGAAATATTGTCATTGCTTCCCAATTATTGGTATTAGAAAGGAATACTTGATACCATACAACTGTATATAAATTGTTTGTAATAGATGGAAATAATTGATATTACTGCAAACAAATGATATTAGAAAAATTGTTGTGCAATCTCTTGCAACCTTTAAAAAGATTAGTTTTCCTGTCTTTTCTGTGAGCCACAAATTACAGATGTTTTTTCAGCTGATGAACATAATCAAAAAGCAAATGTTTGTTATTTTCCAGGGAGTGTGGGAAATGATTTAAAAGAAGCTTGATTTTACTCAGTTGCTATCACATATAATATCTTTTATAACAGGTGATACAGAGATGATGGCTTGACCTGTTAACTCACTTTTGTTCAAACAAAGGCTGATAGCAATTTTGAAATTGGAATCAATCTTGTAAGAAATTTTGGATTTCCATTAAGATATAACCAAGATTATACCAATTACTGTTTCTGCAAGTCGAGATGGATTGTCAATTGACTTAGCAAATAATTGTTTGCCATGATATATTTTCTTGACTTTTTTTTCATCATGGAGAATTAGGCATCCTTTTTTGACTGGCATTGAGTATCAAATACACATAGCAAAAAAGATTTTTCATTAAGATTTGAAACTTTTGATGTCATCCCTTTTAATCTTGCGATGGTAATTGAAAATCCTGTTTTAATCTATTATACAATGTCTGTGTTGTGTTGTGCTCAAAAGTGTGAGCTGTATTTCATTCCAGCCATTTTGGGGGTCATTGTTGAAAAGTGCTGACTCATGATATCCTTTGTTATCAAAAACCATAGAATTTGAATATTGTAATTTCTTATGTTGACTAAGTATCAACTATATTTTTATGGGTTTTGGACAGGCTGCTAACATAATACATATTTACAAACCTCTTTGCTCGGGCAGGATATGACACAAGGTCAATTTTTAAGCAGAGTTTAACAGGTTTGAATTCAGAGTTTTCCTTCTCCTAGACTAGTTGCCTCACCAAGGCTGTAGAACCTAGTCTGCCCTACTATTTACCCATAGCTGGAGGGAGAATAATTGGATTCCTACCTTTCCCAAGGGTATTAGTGCTATGTGAAATGCAATCAGTCTTGTCCAGGATTTGAACTCGTATCGTCGTGTCCATTTCCTACAACGATAACCATTACACCACGGGCACCTGCTAACATAATGCTTAATTCCGTAATGAAAGATTTGAATTTGTAAATTTTAATAAATTTTCAACATGAAAAGAGGGACACCATTGATATCTTTTGATGACTGAAAAGTTCAAATATTTTCATCCAAAGATGCTCCAACTGGACATACAAAATCTTTTTTTTTTTTTGTTTAGACTTTGTATAATTCATCTTATCTAATTCTGAAAAGTATTTATTTCATCAATTTGATTTCAAGCAGTACTCTAGGTTTTTAGATATTCCTTTGAAAAGCAGAAGGTTTTGGTATTTGACTCTTTGGTGCACCTGCACGCACTGAAGGTGGATTTTGGGGGCTTATTTTTCCATGAACTTCAATGGTATCAAAATTTTAAGGCCATTGTTATATTGTTTGTAGCATTCAAATTGGTATCTAGAACGGATTTTCTTCATCACTCTCTCTCTCTCTCGTCTTTGTGTTTTGGAAAATAATAAACTGATATTTTATTCATCTCACAGTTTTGTTTTCCTGGCTTTTGTAATTTCTATTACAGAACACTTGTTCTGCACAACACTTCTGGCACTTTGATGGAACCTTGGTAATATCTGGAATGATAGATTAAGCTTAAGCACAATTATTTCTTATACGTCTGCAATTTAGAGGTAACTTTTCAAGCCAAATCATACTCTAGATCACAACTTTTACCATTCCACCTATATCAATAAGTTAAAAACAGGAATTTTAAAGGTTTGCCTTAAACCAGAAAATCCCCTTAAATTGTAGGGAACGAATAAATAAATAAAAAAATAAATAAAAAATAGATAAAAAGAAAACTATTAAATTTGAAGAAACTCCCAGAGGTCTCTAACGGAAAAGGAGATGATGCATGCGTAAAAGAAAAAGCATTCCTCTTGAAAAAGGAGACCATATTATCTTTCTCTTTCAGGCAGTGTCCGTCGAACCAACAACACCATTTTGCTGTCTGGTGTTTTGGGCACTATGCCTACGTCTTGGGACGTAGCGTCGGTTAGTCCCTTCACCCAGTAAATAAAGGAAAGTATAGAAGAAATGTTTTCGTCTCTTAACTATTTCTATCTTTTCTTTTTGTATATTTCTTTTGGGACTTTCTTTGGGCAAGGCATTGTGCCGGCCAGTCAATGTGGGGTAAAATAACATAACCAAAATATGGAGTCAGATATCTACGGCAACACAGCCTTGCCCTTAGCCCCTGACATTCAAAATCTTCAAACCCCATTAAATTGATTATTATTTTTTCTGTATATTAGTTTTGGATTATATTGTTCACAAAGGTTTGAAAAATAATCTGTTTATCCATTATCAAGTTAATTATCTACATTTCCAGCGCTTGTCAATATAAGATCAGCCATTTTCTGGTTGTCTCTCTGAGTGCTGCTCCTTCAGGCAACACTAAAAGAAATAACATGAAATCTCATATTTACGGCCCCTCAACCATTGTCTGATAAGAGCACTAGTGATTGGTCAAGAGCCATTGTTGGCAACCAATCAGAGTACACAAGACATATGACATTAAGTTCTGTTTTGGGGTACAAATAACAAACATGAGAGATATTGTTCTCTTCCATACACTGCAGACCGTCAAAGTAAGATGTTAGCATGCCAGCGACTTAAAAAAAAAAAAAAAAAAGAATCATTCTTCTAAATATTTTACAAGGGATAAAAAAAAAAGAATTCATTTCATTTAATATCAAAAATAAACATTGAATGAAGTATTCAGTTTAATTATAATTATATTTCATTAAATTTATTTAAAAACTTTCTTTAAAAGTTTTTCATTACATTTGCTTCAATTTTATGTTTAATGGTAGATTTTAAACTAACTTAAAATAGTTTAATGTTTAAAATAAAAACACAAATTGCTCATAAACGAATTAAATTTTATCAATGAATGATTCTTATGTATAACAATATGATTGAAAAATATTAAAATGACTTTGTGACTATTGACCAATTATGGCATTTTATTTCAATCTTCGATAGATAAATTGGCCCAATTGGCTAGGGATGCAGAATATACAGACTGCATCTCTGCAGAGGGGTTTTATAAATCTTCAAGTTTACAGATGATAAATTCTGCGGGTGTGACTTACAATGGTCTATAGTGTCAGTCTGGCAAGGGTTAAGTCTTCTTAGCAATAATTCATCCTAGCGGCGGACTGGTGATTTGAGTTGGCAACACGAAGCACAATCCTGATCTGATCGTCTCTAACTGCTGCCACCAACTGCTTCGTCTGCTGTCACCAACTGGTGAGCTCAAAAATTAGTTTGCTTATATAATAATTGCCAATATTCTGGGGTAGGTTCTGACTGAGGCAGGGGTGATCTCCATAACGTCATTTTCAACTCGTCAGACATCCATTATGTCTTTGTTTCAATTTTCGTCATCAAAAAGGGTCCAACCCTTTTTCCACTTCCATTAAGTCATTCCTCTCACTACCCTTGTGATGAGGAATACAGGAGCTACCAGCACAGTTTCTCTCATTTTAATGCTTATGACATCAAACTGGAGATTTCTCCCCTTATGCCCAAATATGCTCGACTGTCACCTTTTGATGGAACTGGTTTCAAACCTGTGTAGGAGAAAGGGCTGGTTGTTATCCCAGACTAATTAATAATTCCCTTTTCGGCACCCATAAGTAATTCTGGAAAATTACCTTACCTCATTTATTGAAGTGTTTTCCTCAAGTGCCAAATGGCCTTCCTACCATCAACAAAGATTCCTTTGTTCGCCTCTGAGTTCCATCTTTTAACTGGAATATTTCCCATGTCACTGCGACCAGTTGCTAGTCACAGAGTTATCTTTTCTTATTGTCGAGTTTTTAATTTTCACTTTTTCCCAGGCTCGGAAATCACTTCATGACATTACTCATTTCTCTACATAACATCTTTTTCTTCCTCAATTTCCGTTTGTGCTTGTAAACAACTTAATCTTCATTACTTGTCAACATCTCCCAAATCTCATTTTTGGCCATTGTCAAAAGTTCTTTTCCCAGAATTTCAATTTTAACTTTTTGGGAATATTCTCAGAATTTCAATTTTACACTTCTCGGCAATTATATTTGGCTGCTCAGCTTTTTGCTTTTAACCCTTCGTGTACCACGCCATAGACCAATATTGTCACATTATCCATCACTCCTGTGTCTGCACAGAAGTGATGAAAGTAAATCTTTGCTAATACTGTTGTGTCAATGTGCTGGAGTCCAGAGTTCATCCTTGCTTCTCTGGGAGTGGCCTTCATGTCTTGCTTGTCTAACTTGGCTGGTTTGTGAGATGGGAATTAAGTGGCTTTACAGATGTTGGCTTCAGGATTTTGTTGAAAACAACTCATAGCATGCTTGTGTAGATTCCATCTAGCTTTTTCTCCATTTGTTTTGTTACTGTCCAGGTAGGGCATCCATACAGTAGTATTGACTCAGTCACAGCTTGAAAGAAATCCCTGTTCTATTTTATTGTAGTATTAACCTACTAATTTATTTATTTTTTCTTTGTAGGTTACGTTTCTTAGGCAGTTTTTTAAAAATTTTTTTTAGGTTATCTAATCTTAGAAACTTTACATTTGCCTACAACAGAGGGTGTATGTGTGTGTGTGTGTATAGGAAAGGAAAGAGGCATCTGCTTCCTTTTAATGATTACCAATAGAGTGGGTTACTGTGAGTCAGACAGGGATATATATATATATATATATATATATATAGAAAGAGAGAGAGAGAGTTGCTTGTTGTCTAATGGTTAGAATCATAGAAAAATGAATAGTGACCAGAGTTCAAACCCTGGATTAAGCTGTTTGCTTTTCACATAGTGTTAATACCCCTGGGAAAAGTATATATCCAAGTATTCTCCCTCCAGCTATGCGTAAATAGTAGGACCTACTGGGCTTTTTAACCTTTCTATGGTAATCTGTCTAGAAAAATGAAAATTCTGAATTCAAACCTGTTAAACTTGGTTTTAAAATTGACCTAGTATTGTATCTTGTGCATGGGGGGGGGGGGGGTTGGGTAAATACACGCCACTTAAAGGTAAGTCTTGACCCAGTTGGCTGGGGCTGCAGAATACACTGACTGTGCATCTTTGTAGAGGGGTAAGACTCCCCTCAGTGAGTATCTTGTTTATGACACTTAAACAATCTGGTGATGAGGCTCCAGTAATGCTGGAGCTTTGGGGAATGCAGAGTACTCTTTTATTGCAATTGCTTTCAGGTTCCTATCTATGGGTCAAATAGAACTAAACTGTGTACTTATGCTAAACTGAATTGTTTGAAATAGAACTGTTTTGAGGTTTAAATTGCATACTTATGCTAAACTGAATAGTTTGTAATAGAACTGTCTATATGTATAAAAATGGATGTGGCATTAAATAACCTACAATGGTTGATGTGCCTTAAGACCAAACCAAATACCAGTTTGATCTGGTTGAATTAATATAAAGACAGGTCATGCCTAAAAAGCTGAGCTGGATCTCCTAATACAGTTTAAAGCCTTTTCAGGCATGAATCTAACAATTCCTAAAAGTTTTAGCCTAGTCATCTGGAGCTGTTGAATATACTGACTGCATCTGTGTAGAGGAGTAAGATCCCACCAACCCAAAGATTGTCCTTGATATGACACTAAACCATCTGATGGTGAGGCTCTAATCCTGGAGCTTTGGGGAATGCAGAGTACCCTTTCATTACCATTACTTCGAGGTCCAATAAGACCTACAGTGGTCATATATGTTAGGATCTCATCTATGGGTCAAATAGAACTGTTTGACCATTTAACTGTGTGCTAACAAATGCCTGATATTAGATTGAATTGTTAGTGATACATAGCAATACTTGAAACCCTTCAATTGTATGTAAATAAAAATATTAGTGTGAGAAATACTTGAAACCATTTAACTGCGTGCAAGCAATAACAATACTTTTATGCAAACTTGTGTCCTCTGACTCATTTAAAATAAGATTACCTACAAACTATTCGCCTTCAAATCATATATATAACCATTTAACTGTGTGCAAACAAATGACTGATGTTGAATCAAATTCATAGTGTTAGATAGCAATACTTGAAACCATTTAACTGGGTACAAATGATTTCTGGCATATTTAAAGATGTTATCTACAAACTATTTGTTTACAAATCATATATTTAATATTTATAAAGAGGATATGGCATTAAATAACCTACAAGGTTTGATATGTCATAAAAAAAACAACCAACCTTGAAAGAAAAAAGACAAAGATACTTTTATACTCAAATCTTTATTTTGAGGTTCACGACTATTCTATCGCCCTGTTGGTTGGGGCTGTAGAATACGCCGACTGCACCTCTGCAGAGGGGTAAGACCCCCTCCCCCAATGAGTAAAGCGCTTGGACGGATCCCTGGTGGTTGAGCAGTCATTGATCTGGTGACAGAGTGGTCAATGGCTTGCAACACATCACTTTGGCCCTTACTTGGTCTGACGGTCGGTCGGATTGGGCCCGATCCAATCAATCAGCTGGTCATGTCAAGCCCTAGCATCTATATATTTTATCCCGACCGTACTTTTAAATCTGCACTTGCAGCAAGTTCCCAACCCTTATCAGTTAGTTGCTAGAAGGCGGTGGCTAAGGGTCAATTGTGTTGAGAATTGGAATTTGACCAGCGCTGAGAAATTGGCAACGGCTTGGAAGACTACCCTCAACTCGAGTATACTGGTCGCGTATCCCCCGTCTCAACCAAGGCGAATGGGTTACCCCCTTGGTTTATTCCCAACACAAGTTAGACACTGTGGTGGGTGGAGGAGCGCAGGGCCAGTGAAAAATATACAGCATGTATGGCGTCTTCAAACAAAAAAACTAAATGGAACCTTTCAGAATCAGACTCTGAGAATGAGGCAGCAGACTTCCCCAGATTCATTATTATTGAATCTTTGGAGGAGGTATGCCTAGCCGAATTCTCACCTTTCCTTATAGAAAAAGTGATATCTACAAGAGCTAGTCTGAAAAATGTTAAGAAAACAAGGAATGGTAACTTGCTTGTCGCGGTAGACAGCTGGTGACAGGCAGAAAACATATTAAAAATAAAAACGTTTCATACGACCAAATGCAGGGCGTATCCGCATGAGAAACTCAACACTTCTAAGGGAGTTATCAGGAGTAGAGAGTTGGCATTGGCTACAGAAGACGAGATAGCATCAGCCCTGGGAAAACAGGGAGTTACAAATATAAAGAGAATTTCCATTAGAAAAGGTGAAGAACGAATCCAAACCAACACTTACATCCTAACATTTAATAAGCCCCAAACTCCAAAGGAGGTGAAGATTGGCTATTGTCTTGAGAGAGTTAAGCAGTACGTCCCAGCTTCCCTGAGGTGCTTCAAATGTCAGAAATTTGGACACCACAGGGAAGCCTGTAGAGGACGACGGACATGTTCGAAATGTGGTGAAAAGGACCCGGACCATGCAGAGGAAGATTGCTTAAAAGAAATTCGATGTGCAAACTGCCAACAAGATCATCCGGCTTATGCAAGAACTTGTACTGTTTACTAAAAAGAAATTATTGAGGTCAAACACAAGAGGAATGTTTCCTTTCTGGAAGCTAGGAGAATTGTAGTGAGCTACTTGGGAGAAAGCAGCTACGCCTCCGTTGCACAGAGGGCGGATGAATCAATGACGACACCAAATATAAAACACTTGTGGAGAAATTGCTGAAGCTGGAAGCCAGTGATTGGCCAAAGTTTCAGGAGCACCTGAAAAAACTACATTTGGATGAATTTTACCAAGCACCAGCTCAGCAACAAGTTGCGAATGGGGAGAGATCCAATGTTGTAGTTCAAACAAAAACACACGTAGGATCAATCACTCCAACACGAACCACTCCTAAAAGTGCAAAATCTCCATCAAAACAGCCGTTACATAAATCACCAATACGTCCACCAAAAAGCATTAAAGAGAGACTAAAAAACCTGTCTCCCAAAAGACCTGAACAACTGAAACAAAAATCACAATTCCCCATTAGCCAAACTACGAAAATACAAATGAACACCAAAGTGAATAAGGAAAGACAAGGAAGTACATTCAAAATACCCTCAACAACAAAGTCGCCTATAACAACCAAACCATCCAATTCTCAACCACCAACAAAACCCCTACAGAGGGCGTATAGTATAGAGAGTATGGATAGCGACACAGACCGCGTAGTTGCCAGCCTTAATCTTGAAGAAATAATCCAAAACTACATTACTTGAAACCACTTAACTGTCAGCAAACTTATAAGCTCAGTCACTTTTTTGAATTAATCTATATGATATAATGCACATCTATTCAAATGTGTGCTAACGAATGACTGATGTGAAATTCTTATTGTTACATAGAAACTCTTGTAATAATTTAACTGTGTGCAAACAAATGAGGAAAAGTAAATGGAATGATTTATGCTGCCTGCATATTTATGCCAAACAATTGTTTCTTATGCTAAACTGAATTATTTGAAATAGAACTGTTTTTTTTTTTTTACATTGAAACTGTACTTATACTAAACTGAATTGTTATATAACTGCTTGAATAAACTGAATTGTTTGAAATAGAAATGTTTTTGACAAGCTGTGTACTCATGGTAAACTGACTTGTTTGAAATAGAACTGACTATTTACATAAAAATGGATTTGGCGTTAAATAACCTACAAAGGTTGATATGCCATAAAACCTACCAAACCAAACCAAACCAATGACTATTCTATGGCGTGAAACATTTTCCTGAACCAGTAGAAGTAGTCGCATTTCCCAGGCAAGGTGTTGAAATACATTATTCGGTGAGGTATGTGTAGTGGAATCAACGACTAGCAGGAGACATGGCTGGTTTCAAGCCCAGGACTTGGTGAACACATGTACTACCTTGTTAGCAGCCAAAAATAATAGAAGTTAATTTTTTTTGGGGGGGGTGGCTGGATATTTTGTAATCTCCCGAAAATCTTTTAAAGTTAATCACGGATATTTATCAATTAGAAACATTGGCTTGTTCTTTCTTTGTGATGTTTTTTAAATTTCTTTTTATTTATTGGTTTGTGTTTAATGGCATATCAACCCTTGATGATTATTTAATGCCAATTCCTGTTTAAACACAAGATTTTTGAATGAATAGTTGGTAGGTAATTTAAAAAAAAAATGAGCCAGAGTTTGTTTGCACACAGTTAAATGGTTTCAGTTATTGCTATATATTGTTTGTAGAAAAATGGTTTCAGGTATTGCTATATATTGTTTGTAGACAGTTAAATGGTTTCAAGTATTGATATTTATTATTCATACACTGTTAAATAGTCCCAAGTATTTCTATCTAACCTTAATATTTCTATTTGCATGCAGTTAAATGGTTTCAAGTATTCCTATCTAATACTAATAATTCAATTTAAGAGTCATTCCATGTCAAATCAACAAGGGGTCAGACCATGACCGACACAGGTTTTTTTCAAATTTGGTACACTTATAGACGTTCATGATAAGAATTGAATGGCACCAGTCTTACTTCTCAAAGTTGAGCGATTCTTAAGTTATGGCCTTTTGACCTTTGCCAAAAATATGAATTTTCGATGATACTGACAAAGTTTAAAATTTAATATTTCCGGTGTTATGGCACCAATAAAACTTATTCATATACCATTTTAAAGTACTTGGAGAGATCTAAAATGTACCATATTTATTTTTTATCTTAGAGGTCAAATAAGGCAAGTTGACCTTGACTTAAACTTTCACCTTCATTTTCTCAAGAAATGTTTGTTTTTTTTTTTTAAAAAATGAGCCAAATAATTTGTCTGGTTTATGTCATGATATATACAAAAAAATTCATGGTGGGGAAACACTGTGGAAATTTTGCTACGAGTGTTTTACTAAAATGATCCAATTCAAAATGGTGGATTTGGGCATCAGTCACTATATGTCCAAATTTTGATATCTCACAATATGGTTAAGTTGTATATCTTTAAGAAAGCTCTTTTAATGCTGAATAACATTTATATACGTACCATGGTCATAAAATCTACAGATTTTTTTATTTGTGGTTAAATGATGATTAAATGTGTTTTTGGAAAAAACCCGGACGTTTTTGGTTTTTGTTTACATTTTTTAATATAACAAAACAGATCATATGATAAATAAAAGTGATATAATGAAAATAAATATTTAAAAAGTGATTTAAAATCATATTAATATTAGGCACTAACATCGAAAGAATATGCCACATTGTATGTCAGTGGTCAACATAATTCAGTTGATTTTTAAAGTAGTACATTAAATCCTCGATGATACTTTTTATTTTTATTAATTGTTTTATATATACCAAAGAGATTTGATATGAAAAAGTGATATGCTTGAATGAATGTAGAGAAATATTCTTAATATGCTGATATTCAATCAGAAATTGTTCTTTTTTTTTTTAAGTTTGGTTTAAGTTTTTTACAGTTGAAAGAAGTTTAACAGACTTTTACTACAAAATAAGTCTTTTTTGGCATCCAAACCCATTATTTTATTATTAGCTTTATTTAGGTAAGATACAACTGACTGGGTCATAAAAATAAAATATTTACTAGGTTATAATTGAAAACTTTATTACCAGGGATTGGCACTTCTAAGTCTCACCCCAGTCACTTATTTGGAATTTCAAAGAGGAAGCTGGCTTTTCATGATGGCTTGGATTCTTCACTCACACACAAGAAAACTCAAGAAAATTGGGCTAATTTTTAATCTCAATCTTTTTATTATATTAATGCTGTATTGGTGAAACAGGACTTCTTTTTGTCAAATAATCAGTGAGTGAAACTTCTTCACAAAGAAAATTTAAGTCTTTTTGAGAAATATTTGGGAGAATCTTAGTCTTTGTATTTTTACTAAATAATACCTTAATTCCTAGCTAATAAACCCTTAAAATCACATAAATAATGTGTACCTATTGAGGTATCATACATAATTTTTATCTATTGTTTTACTTGAAGGACTTAGATTTTATTTTTATAATGATTTGAATTTACATAAATTTCATTAAAAAAAAAAGATCTGCAATATTTAGCTTAAATGCATTGTATATAATAAATTTAAAATATGAAAAAAAAAAAAAAATCAATGGAAAAATATTTACTTTCAGTTTTCAATTTCACTCCAGATTAATTGTGTTATATTCTCATATACGCATATACATCTACATACATGCAGAATCATAACGACACAATAATTAAACAGACGAGCAAAGTCTTCTTTAAAAAAATATGTACCTCTCACTTTATTTTAAGGGTTTGAAAAGGGTTACTCAGGGTTTTACTGTGAGAGGGAGTTGGAGACCGAACAGAACTGCAATATATTGACCCCCACTCTTACGGCCGTCAACGTTGTCTTTCTCGTTCTCCCGATGCTCAACCAGAGGCTCGGGGGCTCAACTTTTTGCTGAGTGCCGGCTTTCTCTACCACATCTAATCAGCAATGGGTCTCCGAAACTACTCTGGACCCCAACTCATCAGGGGCTCCAAGGGCCCCTTCGGCCTGGTGTGACCTTCCCTACCACATCTTGTCTATAACTCCAACTCTGACTTCTTGTCTTGACTGAGTTATATAATAGTTCAACGCCCACTCAATCACCCACTCAATCTTTGGAATGGCATGTTTGATCGTCATCAAGCGGAAATAACTGTCATGCAGTTCACAGATCACTCTCTTCCGGTGCATCAGTCTATGAGTGTACCATGGGATTTTTTTTAGCCTTGTCCCATTTCATCAGCCAAATCCTGCCTACGCGATTTCTTTCGATTACTGGCCATTGGGATGTGTCACTTCCTTCTGGTGCATCACTTTGGAATGGCATATTTGCCCGGGTCGAAGGTCAAAATACAACATAAGACTTTGAAAAAAACTTTGAGAATCAGTATTTACTAATTTAATAGTGAGATACATTTCAGAATTAGTATTTTCAAAAGTTGACATGTTCTCCATTTTTTTTTTTTTTTTTCTTTTACATGTTGTCACATTTGTTTTGAGAGTTTTGTTTTCCAGCAGTTTATTCAATCTTGGTATGATTGTCATAATACATTTTAATAAGAATTCAAGAGATTCAAAATAAATAATTTTTTGAATGATTTTCTGTCTCACATGCATTCATATTTTTGTCCGTAAAACATGCAATTCCAGGGAAGAGATTTCACTTTTTGAAATTATTATGTCCTGTCATATTATATATTTACTATTATTATGAAATAACAAGTTGTAGTATCTGTTCTTTAAACATGGGTATCTCAGTGATTTAGGTCCCCTTCTTCAACTGATGACCCCTTCCCTATATAACACTAAAGATTTGTAGGAGCAAAATGGGGTCCAGTGGAGTAGATGGGACCTTAAATTGGGATCTCTCTAATATTCCATATAGGTAGGGGGTCGTTCATACCAAGTTGTAGCACATCACTAATAAACTATAAGTAGTTAGCAGATGAAAAAAATTAAGCCCCACCCCCTCAGTTTAAAAATGCTGTTGGGATCTCCTGTAACCAAATAGTGTGGCCCCTGAATCATGACCCTTTAGATAGGTAGTGAAACGTTGCCCACTTTCTCTCTCTTATTTTATGGGGGCTTAGGGCACGCTGTGTTGCTGTTTGCTATCTGACTCCATTCTGAGGTTATGCTATTTTAACCCACGTTGTCTTGTTCGTGTAACTTCTTGGATAAGAATGCCCCAAAAGAATTCTATGAAAGAAGATAGTTACAGATAGGAGACGAAGACATATTCTTATATTTTTTCTTTATTTCTGGATTCAACAACCATTCAATGGGTGAGGAAATTTTCCCCGAATACAATTGAAATAGTTGTGTCCCCCAGTCAAGGTGTTAAAAATGTGTTAGTTATTTGTTTGGTATATATGTGTCCTTATTCGGTATTTAAAGCTTTAACGACGTGTTAATTGCTCTTGGGAGTTTGTCCAAGTCCAGTGTTTTAGTTCGTAGTTCGGTAGGTCTATTTTGATACTTTTTATATTTTGGCATACTGTTAACCGAGATGGCTGCTACTAGTGGAAGGTTAGCCAGCGTGGCGCTTTAGAGTGGCCATGTGGCCTTTCACAAGCAGCAAGGGAGATTTAGATGTTGTCGCTCTGCCGGTCACTGCTGAAAGGGAATGAGCTTCCTCCTTTTGTCAGGACGGTCCTTTTTCTTTTTGCGCATGCGTCGCCCCTATTCCTGTCAAAGACCTCTGGGAGTTTCTGCATATTTTAATAATTATTTTAATTCAATTCAAATTTTTATTTTTAAAAAATTATTTATTCCCTACAATTCTCTTCATACATATACTTACATATATATATATATATATATATATATATATATATATATATGAGAGAAATTTTACACAAGATTTTTAAAAAAGTTTCTTTTTTCAGACCAAATCATCTCAAACCATTTAAATCCTTGCTGAGACATTAAGGGCCTTCACTTGTTGAATTAAAATGGAGGCATCATCAAAATACATGCTTGAAAAAAAAATGCTGTGACCCTTTTAAAATTCATAAAAGAAGTATTTAAAAACAATTAAGACTTATATCACAAGACTTTTCTAATAAAACAAAACGATGTAAATTGATTCCTGGTAAAAAGATTTGCACTATATGCCGGAAGAAATTGACAGAATCATCAGTCTGACACTGCTTCATCATCAACCGATGACCAACCACAGACTTCAACTACTTTTTTAGATAGTGAAACTGATTTGGAGCTTCTAAACAAGAGTCTGTCAATTATTGGTGACTCGCCAGTCAAGTGCCAAAAACTCGAAAAACAAACCAGTTATAGAAAAAAAAAAGTACCCAAGATTAAGTGAGCATTATTAGAGAAAATTAATGAAATTTCTCAAAACATTTCTCCTGCGGACTTGACTAGTGCAGAAGGTTACAAAATCTCTGATGCAACAGAAATCATCACCCAATTAAAATCAAAGTTTGCAGCTTGTGAAAAGAGATCTCAAAAAGTACAGATTTTAACAATACTTCCCAAAAGTTGAAGTATTCAAAAAATTCAAACAGAATTTAGTACCACAGCATACATGGCAATATAAGCCAAAGAATTAGTTAATGAACAAGGAATCTTAGCTCTGGCAAATACATGAAAATCTAGATTCCCACAGAAGACAATTGATAAAGTTGTATGATTCTATAAGAATGAAGAAGTCAATAGAATAATGGCTGGAAAAAATGATTACAAAACAGTCATAAAGAATGGTAAAAGAGTTCAAGAACAGAAATATCTATTACTCTGCAACTTGAAAGAGGCATACAAGTTATTTAAATCTAAGAACCAAAACATTAAAGTCAAATTTTCTAAATTTGCTGAGCTCAGACCAAAAGAATGTGTCTTAGCTGGTGGAGTTGAAACATACTGTATTTATATTTGAACAAGAGATGAAAATATAAAACTAATGATTGTGGGGGGTCAGTTTGGTACTCTGACTAATGGAGAAAAAGATCATTTAATAGATTATACTGGGCAACAATTTTTTACTTTTTGAATGTTGTCTAGATTTCTACAACTGATTTAAGGTATTTTTGCACTGCTGAATCAGGAAATGGCATCCGTTTCTCTCCATCAGATCAGGTTTTTTTGCAAGGTTGATTTGAAAAAAATCAGATTTTTTGACAAAATCAATTATATTTTTGTGGTATTATAATGATAACTATCATAGATGCCGTTACATGCAATGAAGCATCATCTAGCTGCTACCTGGGTGACTGTTCATCTTGTAGCAATCTAATAGAAGATTTGATTTTATAACTAACGGAAATTTTTGATAAAAATTCTATTGATGATTTGATATTTAAACAGTGATTATCAACTGATAGGACCATTCTACAAACTGTACTACAAAATTCGGAGGAATTCACTGAATGCTTTCATGCTGGCCTTCAAACTTTAAAGAAGCATGGTTTCTTTGCCAAAAAACAGTCAAAATTTTGTTCTGAAAAACTAAGTTATTTGAAGGATGGGGAAATGATTGTTATTGCTGATTTTACACTTATTTTGCAAGATGCTGCACAAGGTTTCCACTGGAATAATGATCAAGCTACACTGCATCCATTTGTCTGTTACTAAAGAAGGGACACAAAGCTGGAGCATATCAATCTTGTTGTCATATCTGATGGTCTGAAACATGTTA
The DNA here is from genome assembly GCA_963585895.1 of Sepioteuthis lessoniana. Taxonomy (NCBI): domain Eukaryota; kingdom Metazoa; phylum Mollusca; class Cephalopoda; order Myopsida; family Loliginidae; genus Sepioteuthis; species Sepioteuthis lessoniana. The sequence goes on along the minus strand of OY757947.1, from coordinate 47,841,289 downwards.
CAGTAGCTGTCCATTTGTTCCAGAGAAATCTTGTAAAAATTCTGAAAAATAAGATTAATTTTGATATCAAAGCATCACATAAGAATTATAAAAACTTTGTCAATTTGTACAACCACAAAGCTGATTTTGGAATTGATGCAGAATGGTACTTTTTTGTTATTTCTCATGGAAAAGAACCATGTAATTGGTTAGGTGGTACTGTTAAAAGATGAGCAGCAAAAGCAAGTCTGCAGCGACCATATAATGAACAAATAATGACACCACAACAACTGTTCGATTTTGTAAGAGAAAATATTTCAGGTATAAATACTTTATATTGCTCAATGGATAAATGGAAAAATAAAGCAGACATCTTGGAAGATAGATTTATAATTCTACCACAATTATAGGAACTCAAAAACTACATTCTTTTATTCTTGTGTCTCGGACAGAGGTGGAAATAAAAACTGTGTCAACCCAATATAAGGGAAAAATAGTTAGGATTGCTAAACATGACAATATAGAGTTTAAAGACCTTAAGGAATTTGTCACAGCAATGTATGATAGGAATTAGTGGTGGCTAGAATGTGTAAAAAGTAAAGTTGGCAACTATAGTCGAGGGTGACCCGAAGGCTCCCTTTTTAATAGCTACTACACCAAGTTGTAGGGGAGGGTGCTACTCCTTTCCCTGCATTGCTTCACTTTACCCTTGATATGTACCTTATATTGCTGAGTATTAAGCAAGGTAGCATCAAGTACCATTTTTTGAGTCTTTGGTATGACTCGACCTAGGATTGAACCCAGGTCTCCCTGGCCATTGGCAAACACTCTAACCATTATGCCAATGTCCGGTCCAGACAGTGAAGAAATAGAAGTGACATTTTTAGGACCAAAAGGGCCATCTCCATCTTTCTATTATCCATCACATCCAGATATTTTAGTTTTAAAATATTCTCATGTACTTAGCTTAGTTGATCCAATAACCGACTCTGGAAGAACTTATAAACTTTCAAAAATTGAGATGGAAAATGCATCAAATATTTTAGCAAAGAAAATTAGTTCAAAATTTTTTTTTTTTAAATATATATATATATTGTGATTAGCAAAGACACCATTGGTAATGAAAGTAGGGGAACTCAATAAAACAAACTAAGACCATTTCATCCGGCAAAAAGCCTTCATTTATTTTATTATTTTATTGAGTTCCCCTACTTTCATTACCAATGGTGTCTTTGCTAATCACTTTATATAAATTTTCCTGTACCCAAAATTTAATATATATATATATATATAAACACACACACATATATATACAGTGGTGGGTTTTTGCTTCAAATTTTCATTTTCTATTTTAAAATTTGTTTCAACTGGCACACATGTATATTTTTTGTGGATTTTAACTACCATCTTAAATAAGAAAAAAAAAACAAATATCACAACTCTTTGGTGTGTGTGTGTGTGTATATATATATATATATATATATATATATATATATATATATATATGTATATAAAACAATTTAATAAAAAATGATCATTTTGAGGATTTAATGTACTAAAAATCAACTGAATTATGTTGACCACTGACATACAATGTGGCATATTCTTTCGATGTTAGTGCCTGATAAAATGTTACATAAATTTAAATCACTTTTTAAATATTTATTTTCATTATATCACTTTTATCTATAATACAATTTTTTTTGTTTATATTAAAAAATGTAAACAAAAACAAAAAATGTCTGCCTTTTTTCCAAAAACCTATTCGATGATCATTTAAGCAAAAATAAAAAATCTGTTAATTTTATGACCATGGTACTTACATAAATGTTATTCAGCATTAAAAGAACTTTCTAAAGATATACAATTTAACCATATTGTGAGATATCAAAATTTGGACATGATGCCTAAATCCACCATTTTGAATTGGATCATTTTAGTAAAACACTCGTTGCAAAATTTCCAGTGTTTCCCCACCATGAATTTTTTTGTATATATCATGACATAAAACAGACAAATTATTTGGCTCATTTAAAAAAAAAAAAAAAAAAAAAGTTTTTTTGAGAAAATGAAGGTCAACTTGCCTTATTTGATCTCTAAGATAAAAAAAATATGTAAGGTATATTTTAAATCTCTCCAAGTACTTTAAAATGGTATACAAATAAGCTTTTTTGGTGCCATAACATCAGAGATATTAAATTTTAAACTTTGTCAGTATCATCGAAAATTCATATTTTTGGCATAGATCATAACTTAAGAACCGCTTAACTTTGAGAGGTAAGACTGGTGCCATTCAATTCGTATCATGAAGATATATAAGTATAGCAAATTTGAAAAACATCCACGTCAGTCAAAGTATTTCTGCCTAAAATCTTTGTTGAATTGACATGGAATGACTCTTAATATTAATCGCTTGTTTGTTTGCTTACAGTTGAATAGTTTCAAGTATGATAAATTATCAAACTGGTCTATTTGACCCATAGATGGGACCCTAACAAGTATTACCACTCTGGGTTAGTGGACCTGGGAGTAATGGCAATGAATGGGCACTCCACTTTCCTTAAAGTTCTGGGACTGGAACCTCACAATCAAATGCTGTTTAGCATCCAAGAAACTCATTGATGTAGGAGGGGGTCTTACTCCTTTGCAGAGATGCAGTTAGTGCATTTTACAGCCAACCCTGCTCATCCGATTCACCGTTTTTTTTTGTTTTTTTTCCCCTTCTCTGATTTTAGAATATCAATGAGACCTAGTGATGTATGGAGGGCAGACACACTTTTTCCAGGTTGATGCATTGACAAGTTTTACTTTAAAAATGAATTTGATTTTAATTTGGAAGAAATTATTTAAAGTTAGACATATCTACATGTACATTATTGGCTGATGCTTGTGTTTCTCCGAAGACCGATTAATTGAGAAGTTAGTTTTTGTGCCTTCTTCCTTAAGTATATGGTTGTGTTGCTATGGCAACTATGTCACCTCCTAGTGGTTGTCAGAACAGTTTTGCCCTGTCCAGCCCAGTCAGCCAGGGCTTTAGAACACACTGACTGCATCTTTGTAGAGGGGTAAGACACCCTGTTATATATTGACTCTCGACTGAGCTGTCAATCAAGAGATGCACCTGTGTAAATAAGCAAAACAGTGGAAGTAGGTAGGCGTTAAACAATATAACCAGGCGCACAGATGGTTGGAGTCAGTTGGGGACAAGATGCCGAAGTGAGAGCCAGCGGCAGACAGAGGGCTTTGAGCCCTCAGTGACCCACGGTTGAGTAACCCCAGCCAAGACGAGAAAGTGCTGCTATAGTCGAAGAAGAACTTGGGGTCAATATAACAGTCTGTCCACGTTTCCAGCTCATCTCTCACACACAACAACCTTTCGAGAATAAAGTGTGAGAGATTATATTTTTATAAAGAAGTGTATTCGTTCGTTCATTGAAGTTTGTCATTATTGTTGACTATGTTCCACTTACATTTGTATTATGGCTATGGTTGTGAGTATACAACAACCCTCCCCACCACTCAATGAGTGTCCTGGATATGACACTAAATCATTTGATGGTGAAGTTTGGGGAATGTGGAGCACCCCTTCATTGCTATGGTTCCCAGGTCAACTTGGCCTGGAGTGGTAGCACCTGATAGGGCCCTATCTATTGGTTAAATAGAACTAAACTGCGTACTAATGCTAAACTGAATTGTTTAATTTTAGAATTGTTTGACTAAACTGAATAGCTCAAAATAGAAATGTTTTTAATAATTAAACTGTACTTACATTTAAACTGCATACTTACGCTAAACTGAATTATTTGAAATGGAACTGTTTTTGAAATTGAAACTGTACTTATGCTAAACTGAATTGTATAATATAGAACTGTTTTGATATTTAACTGTGTGTAAACAAAATCTATATTTATACTAAACTGAATTGTTTGAAAAAGAACTGATTATTTGTATAAAAATGGATTTGGCATTAAATAACCTACAATGTTTGATATGCCCTAAAACCCAAGCCAACCAACAATTATTATTAGTTATCTGAAACCATACACCTGTGTGCAAATTATTTGTATTACATAGGAATACTTGATTAATAGAATTAATGTTAAATAGCTATACTTAAAACCATTTAACTGTGCAAACAAATGATTAATATTAAATAGAATTATTATTAGATAAGAATACTCTAAACTATTTAACTGTGTGCAAACAAATGAGATCTAACTCATCTAAAAATAAAGTTACCAACAAGCTATTTGCTTACAAATTATATATATATAAACAGGATTTGGCATTAAATAACCCACAAAAGTTAATATGCCATAAAACACCAATTAACCAAAAATCAAAAGTCCTCCTGCAGATAAGGGTAGATAATCCCCAACAACTATTAAAATGTTTGGGAAAAGATTTGGGCTTTGAAAATTCATTGTCAATTTAGTAGCTGTATATGGGATTATTTGGCTATCTATAGAGGACAGTTTGATTGTGAATTGTGGGTCATCTGTATTCAGGGTTATTTTTCCAATATTTTTTTCATCTTCTATTTGGATTATCCTTATCATGATCTTTACATCTTCTCATAAGTCTCTTGATTTTTCTTTCCCCCCCCCCTGTCATCAATCTCCAGAATCACTCACCTCAAGCAGCGGTCAACATTTTCAAAAAAATGTTTGTATGGTGGTGTTTGTTGAAGAAAGGGAATTATTTTGTGTGTGTGTGTGTGTGGAGAGGTGGGATTTTTTTTTTTGGGGGGGGTGGAATTTGTTTGACTAATACATATGTTTAACAATAAATTTTGTATTTTCACAATAACTTGAGAGAGGTAGGGGAAAAATAAGCTTTCTTTTCGCCAGTCTCGATCTTTTTCGTCTTTTCTCTCTCTCTGGGAGAGTGTTGTGGTTAATGTGCTTGATTGCAACATTGTAGTAAGCAAGTTCAAACTCCAGATTTGCTAGTATATTCATTTTTGAACTAATTCCCTTGGGAAAGGCATGAATCCCCTTCTTCACTCCTCTCCTAGCTATGGGTTAAATAGTATCACTTTTATTTTTCTACCAGGATGACTTTGGCATTAAATAACTCATAAAAGTTGATATGCCATAAAAAAACCCAAGAAACCAAACCTCTATCTATCTCTCCCCCATACCAGTTGTAATTTTACTAAGTTTTTACACAAGGCCATACGATTGGGAGCACCCAGTGAGACTTAAACTCACTCATGAAGGTTTACTAGTCTAACTTGTTAACCATTTCACCACCTTAGGTGCCCTATACCAGTCGTTACTTAACATTTAAAAAAATAGTGCTTGGGAAATAATTTTTTTTTTCTGGTGGTTGGGGGGGGGGAATTTATCTGACTTAGACATTCAAAAGTTTCTGTTTAACAACAAAAATTGAATTTTCATAACTTAAGAGATATATAAAAAAACAAACTTCTCAATACATTAATGATTAGTTTGTAATTTAATAAGGTCTGATAAGATTCTTGATTGTGAATTTACTATAATCTATTTACAAGGTTATTTTTATGATAACCAGTCGTCTGTTTTCTTAGGATTATCCTTATCATGACCTTTATGTCTTATCACTAGTCTCTTGATCTTTATTCTCTCTTTCTCAGACTGTCATCATCTGGTCCAGTCAGCTTGGACTGTAGATTACACTGTATCTCTGTAGAGAAGTAAGACTCCCCTAATGAGTGTCCTGCTTATGACACTAAACAATCTGATTGTGAGGCTCCAGTAATGCTGGAGGTTTGGGGAATGCAGGGTACCTATTTATTGCCATCGTTCCCAGGTCCACTCTGGCCTGGAGTGATAGCACTTGATAGGATCCTATCATTGGGTTAAATAAAACTAAACTGTGTGCTTATGCTAATCTGAACTGTTTGAAATAGAACTGTTTATATGTATAAAATAGGATTTGGCATTAAATAACCTACAATGGCTGATATGCCATAAAACCTAGCCAAACCAAATTCTATACATTTAATATATATGTATAAAGAGGATTTGGCATTAAATTGCCTACAATGGTTGATATGCCATAAAACCTAGCCAAACCAAATCTTATATATTTAATATATATGTATAAAGAGGATTTGGCATTAAATAACCTACAATTGTTGATATGCCATAAAAGCCAACTAAACCAAATCCATATATATTTAATAAATATGTAAAAAGAGATTTTGGCATTAAATAACCTACAATAGTTGATATGTGTAGTAGCTATCGTAAAGGGAGCTTAAGTATATATGAAGCTGTTTTTTTTCAGTTTGCTTGTTAGTTTTAGCTTAGTAAGGCTCTTTAGTCAGTTTTTAGTTAAAACTAAAACCAACTATGGATGTTATCGGAAACCACTTTAACTGTTGAATAACTGGACTCTAAGCTGAAGTTACAGACGGACAAAGAAAAACAAATTGTGAAACACACACTGTTCATTATATAGAATGAAGAGTTGTTGCTCTTGAAAAACATGGATGAAAAAAAATGTTCATTGTTGTTTTGCAGTTAAGACATGATTCTCTAGTTATCCAATTTTTTTTTTATCTTCAGTTCATTGAAATTAAAGATTAACTTGCCAGTGAATAAGCTAGAAAGATATTTCCTAATTATTTTTAACCTGCCCTAAAAAAAAATGAGAATGTTTTATACTTTGGTGCTAAGAGATAATTTAGCCTTTTGTACGTGGTGACATTTTTTTTTTCTTGCAGTCGTGTTGTATACCTGGGAGAAGAGAGAACTGACGACAACACTTATGTATAAAGAATATAATCTGCTTCATTTCTTACTTTTCTTTATTATGAAATGTACAAAATAGTTTTGTGAAGGAGGGTCGTGGATGGCTAAGATATACGAGGATCATTAAATAAGTTTCCAGACTTTTTTCATATGGGTACTTTTATTGACAGTACACACACGAAACTCTAGTCCCCTTTGAAGTGATCTTCTCCAGCTGCAATGCACTTGTTGTACTGTTCCAACAACTTCTGGAAGGCCCCATGGGAGTCCTCTTGTGTGAGCGTGTCAATGACCTTCGTCACAGCCTCTTTCATCTCCTCAATTGTCTCATAACGACAGCCTCTAAGTTTTTCCTTGAGCTTAGGGAATAACCAAAAGTCACAGGGAGCAAGGTCTGGACTATAGGGAGGATGAGGAACTGTCTTGATGCCCGTCTTGGTCAAATAGTCTGTGAAAAGGATGGATTTGTGGACTGGTGCATTGTCCTTGTGGAAATGCCACTGACCCGATTTGAAGAGTGCTGGCCTCTTCCGACGGAATCTCTTCCTGAACTCCCTCCCTTAAAACCTCAACTTAGTAACCCTAACCCTTTGGCCAATCAGCTCTGGTGTATTGACTTCCTTACTCCTCCTGTACTTCTCATCATCCCTCACTGACTCCGTGCCTTCCTTAAATCTCTTATGCCACTCAAAAACTGATGCTCGATTCATGCAAGATGCTCCCAAAGCAATCTGAAGCATTCCATACATTTCTGTGGCATTTTTTCCAAGTTTCAAACAGAATTTTATTGCATATCGTTCTTCTAAAGTGTCCACACATCCAGATTGCATTTTTGAAATTCATCAGCTGTGACAATCATGCTTTAGCAGGGTGTATTCCAATTGCTGCTGTAGCTGTTGATTTGAACCTGAAATCATAAATGTTGGTCAGTCATCTCATAAGATGTATAGCAATAACATAGTGAATTTTAAATGCCTGTACAAAAAAAATCTGGAACCTTATTGAATGCACCACATACGTACAGAGGGAGATACGAAATTTCAGTGAACCAGTTATTTATTCTCCTTTTGCAAGACTGTTACAGGGCCAACTCAAAATATCTGATCATGTCAGCGTCTATATATGTTTTTCAACTGCAGGGCGTTTGTAAGGCATCCTCTTTCCTTTTTCTGTGACCGTACCCGTTTTCAACTTTCTTCATACTTCTCTGAAGGCATTTAATCATCTTATCTTCTATATATTTTTTTAACTACAGAGTTTTCATAAGGCACTTCTTCCTTTTTCTTCTGAGGTCATACCTGCTTTTGACTTGAGTGAGTCTTGTACAGTTTGGACCTTTCTCTACCTCTCAACCTTAGGGCGTCTGGCACAAGGTCAGTGCTCAGCATGGTGTGATGTCTAGTGGCTCTTCTGCCAACCCTTGGTTCTCTCTCCTGGGGTCAAAAATTTTCAATTGTTATATAGTTTTCCAGACAGGCATGCAATCCTTGTGGTCCCTCTTCCTTCTGGCATATCACCCATGCAATTCATGTGGCCTTTCCACCATGTTTTGTTTACCTTAGGACATAGATGCATATCCTGTTTTGATACCCATGTAACTTATGCCATCTATCAAAAGCATCTTCCTGATAACAGTAGATCAATGTAAGACATTCTCCGATTGGCTGCTTGTTGACAAATTTAATGTTACTGTATAGAAAATAATAGGCCCCTTCTATTAAAGATTAGAAAAATTATCGGACTGTGAGAGAGTTGACCTAAACTGAAAGAATGACAAAAGATTCTGTTTAAAATTGGTTGCTATATTCTTTGATGTTGATGGTTCGATTTAGGAAGGAACGAAGACATTTGTAGCATAATGGTTAACACTGTAGGAGGTGGGCATGGTGAGCAGAGTTCAAATTCTGAACAAGGTTGTTTGCATTTCACATAGTGTTAATACCCTTGGGAAAGGCATGAATCCAATTATTTTTCCGCCCAGTCAGCTGGGTATGTTGAATACACCAACTGCATCTCTGCAGAGGGGTAAGACTCCGTCATCAATTGTCCTGAATATGACACTAAATAATCTGATTATGCGGCTCCAGTCAGTGGCGCTTTGGGGAATGTGGAGTACCCTTTCATTGCTATTGCTCCCAGGTCTACTCTAGCCGGGATTGGTAGCACCTGAAAGGATCCTATTTATAGATCAAATAGAACTGTTTGACATTTAAACTGAGTGTGAACAAATGACTTACATGAAACTGAATTGTTTGATTATTTGACTGTGTAAACAAATGACTGATGTTTAATTGAATTGTGATACATAGCAATACTTGGAACCATTTCAATTTTGACTTACGCTTAATTGAATTGTTAGAAATAGAACTGTTTGATCATTTAATTATGTGTATCTAGAAAACATGTTTACAAATCATATATTTAAAACAATATTTAGCATTAAATAACCAGCAATGGGTGATATGCCATAAAACCAAACCAAACAAATTATTTTGGCTTGGCTCTTTAATTTTGGTATGACAACTGGTCGCGGAGAAGAAACTCTGATTACAAACCATTTGTAGACCTGGAGAAGGATGGGCTCCACCAAGCTATTCCTGCTGCAGACAGGCTTCATGTGTAGTGCTTCAATGTCCTAACTAGGTTACTATATCTGTGTGTGTGTGTGTGTGTGAAGATTCTAATTAGCATTTCATAGTTAACAGCTGTCCCTGATGATATTGATGCTTCTGTTTAGGAAGGAGTGAAGGATTCTAATGAGCATTTCATAGTTAACAGCTGTCCATGATATTGATGCTTCTATTTAGGAAGGAGTGAAGGATTCTAATTAGCATTTCATAGTTAACAGCTGTCCATGATGATATTGATGCTTCTATTTAGGAAGGGGTAAAGGATTAGCATTTCATAGTCAAAAGCAGGTTATGATGATATTGATGCTTCTAGGAGAACAACTGTCTAATCAGTAAAAAATGATTTTTAATGCATTTTTATAATGGAAAGATTCCAATGCATTTCTATAGTATAAAATATTATTTCCAATGCATTTCTACTGTACAAAAAAAATATTCTGATTTATTTCTATAATGAAAAGATTTCTAATACTTTTCTATAGTACAAAAAATTATTGGCATGATGGTTAGAGTGTTCGCCAATGGCCTGGGAGGCCTGGGTTCAATCGTAGGTCAAGTCATACCAAAGACTCAAAAAATGGTACTTGACGCTGCCTTGCTTAACACTCAGCATTATAGGTACGGATTAACAGTAAACTGGAGCAATCCTGGGAAAGGAGTAGCACCCTCCTCTACACCTTGTAGTAGGTATTGAAAAATGAGCCTTCAGGTCACCCTCAACTAAGGTCCCTAACTTTAATTACTAATTTCAATACATTTTTATACTACAAAAAATTATTTCCTATGGATTTCTTTTCTAAATAAAATAATTCTTGTCTTGTATTTCTACTTTAAAAAGATATCTAATTCCTTTCTATTGTGGGGCGGGTGTCTTCGTGGTGTAATGGTTAAAACGATGGACTGTGGAATCGTAGTACGTGAGTTTGTACTCCAGTCGCGCTATTACATTCACTTTCGGGCAAATACTCTTGGGAAAGGTATGAACCCCCCTTATCCTCCCAGCTATGGGTTAAATAGTACCACTACTGTTCTTCTAGGAGAATGGCTTTGGCATTAAATAACCTGCAAAGGTTGATATGCCATTAAATAAAGAAACCAAACCAAACCTTTCTATTGTATAAAAAAAATTATTTCCAATATATTTTCATCGCATAAAAAATTTTCTCTGATGTATCTTTACAGTAAAAAGACTTCTATTACATTTCTATAGTATAAAACATTATTTCTCATGCATTTCTGCTGTACAAAAAAATCATTCTGATGTATTTCTATAATGAAAAGATTTCTAATATATTTCTATAGTATACAGAATTTTGTCTTCCGTATTCATATAGTGAGAAGTTTTCTGTTGTATTTCTTTCATAAGACGACTCCTAATATATTTCTATGGTATAAAAAAAATTATTTTCACTGTTTTACGATACCAACAAAAAAATCAAGTGTAATGCTATATATGTTTTTAAGAGTTAAATGTCATTATATATGCGATGATGAACATATGATACAATGAAACGGTAAAACAAAGGATGTAATAAAATGTTGTGCGAACATCAATAATACAAAGAAGACATTTATTTGCAAAGTTTTTATTATGGAAACACGTATTATCTCTTTGTCAATGTAAATATTTTCTTAATTAAGAAAAACATAATTTTGTATGATAAAGAAAAACGGGAAACTTCTAAAATAATTGCTATCGTTTGTCCCAATAGAATTAGCTGTTAACCCTTTCCATGCTGCATAGTTGGTGATAAATTTAATGACTGAAAATAACTTTTGACCATGAAATACCCTCCCCCACAAAAAAACAATTATTGGAGTTTCACAATTATGACACTAAAATACAATTTTGGAAAGCAATGTTGAAGGGGAAAAATTAGATCTTGTGTGACTGGTGAGGAGGGGGCTATCTTGCACAAATGTACTTGATATTTATCCCCCCCCCACAGGCAGCCCAGTGGCTGTAGAATATGTCGACTGCATCTCCACAGAGGGGTAAGATCCCCTACGAGTGTCCTGAATATGACATTAAACAGTCTGATGGCGAGGCTCCAGTCTTGAAGATTTGGGAAATGTAGAGTACCCCTTCATTGCTATCACTCCCAGGTTCACTCTGACACAGAGTGGTAGTACCTGATAGGGTTCTATCTATGGGTCAAATAGAACAAACTATGTGCAAACAAATAACTGATGTTAAATTGTGACTGTTAAATAACAATACTTGAAACCATTTAACTGTGTGTGCAAGAATGTTATCTTCAAAATGTGTTTACAAATCATATATATATTTGATATATATAAACAGGATTTGGCATTAAATAACCTACAATAGTTGATATGCCATAAAACCCAACCAAACCAAATCCTATATATTTAATATATATGTATAAAGACTATTTGGCATTAAATAACCTACAATGGTTGTTATGCCATAAAAGCCAACCAAACCAAATCCTATATATTTAATATATATGTATAAAGATTATTTGGCATTAAATAACCTACAATGGTTGATATGCCATAAAACCCAACCAAACCAAATCCTATATATGGATAAAGAGGATTTGGCATTAAATAACCTACAATGGTTGATATGCCATAAAACCCAACCCAACCAAATCATATATTTAATATATATGTATAAAGAGGATTTGGCATTAAATAACCTACAAGGGTTGATATGCCATAAAATCAAACCTAACCAAACTGAAACCCACCAGGTTGGATTTGAACCAAGTTCATTTTATTGTGTATGTGGGGGGGGAAGAGGGTGGGGGGGCTATGCAGGAATCAAGACTAATACATATGTCACAAAAAAAAATGTTTGGTCCCTTTGGCATTCCCCATTTTTTTGGGTGTCTTCGGTGTCAAGTGATAAACTCAGCCCTGCCAAGTAGGTGTTGTCGGGGCTGGGTAAGGCCTCATGGGATCAGGGGTCAGTGTAATAACCTCACCTTTTATGAATGCTTGGTTGTCCTTGGAAACTGGGATATTGTACAAATGTAATAAGATTCTTTTTTTTTATTTATTCATTGATACATATAAAGAATGGTGTTTTTTTTTTTTTTTTTTTTTTTTTCCCTGAAGTTTTAGAAGTAATAAAGTATTTCATTTTTTTTCTAATTTTAAAACCAGGGTATATCAAACAAAAGGTACTCTTGATTACGTCTATCAAACAAAAGGTACTCTTGATTACGTCTATCAAACAAAAGGTACTCTTGATTGCGTCTATCAAACAAAAGGTACTCTTGATTGCATCTATCAAACAAAAGGTACTCTTGATTGCGTCTATCAAACAAAAGGTACTCTTGATTGCGTCTATCAAACAAAAGGTACTCTTGATTGCGTCTATCAAACAAAAGGTACTCTTGGTGACGTCTATCAAACAAAAGGTACTCTTGGTGACGTCTATCAAACAAAAGGTACTCTTGGTGACGTCTATCAAACAAAAGGTACTCTTGGTGACGTCTATCAAACAAAAGGTACTATTGGTGACGTATATCAAATAAGATCCAAAATTTTGAAGTAATTGTGGACTGAAGTTGGATTTTGTCTTCACAAATTAAGTATATTTAGGCAAATTGAGTTGCTCTCAGTACCCAAAGGGTTAATACACTTATTGGAAGAATTGTTTAGAAAGAAAACTTTTAATTAATCATGTTTTCTATGTTCAATATTACCTTATTTTACCTTTTTTTTATAAATAAACTCCAACTTTCTCTATTTGTAGATCACAGTAGCATGAAGATGGATTCAGATCTCGAAGGCAGTGGTCTTCCATATATGCCTGATGATATTGCAACTTTAAAAAACTGCTTTTCTGATTCTGATACAAACTATAGTTTGCATCCAGGTTAGTTTGTTTGTTGAAATATATTTAACTAAATTACTATGGTGAGTCAAAAGTTTTGCAATATTTTGGTAGTACCAGAGGCACAATTTGGTCGCTCTGGATGCTTTTGCTGAGGTGGTGAAGGTAAAGAACCATGTTGGGTTGTAAGATACCCAGCTCAAGGGTTATTCATTGGATTCGCCTCATGTGTCCCTGTTCAAGTTTATTGGGGAAAAAAGAATTTTTAGAAATTTTTTTGGCGACTTTTGAACTGAGACTCACTGTAATTTTTGTATTTTTCCCCCACCCCACCCTAAAAAAAAATTATTTAAAATTTTATAAGGGAGGTTCACTTTCAGATTTTAATTCATTATAGAATGATCATCCAATTCTGGAACAGTTAGCAATGGAAAAGACAAATAACCAGACAGGCTGAATTGTTTTAGTTTTATTTCATTCTATTTTTTTTTATTTATTTATTTATTTTTTTTTTAAATACTTGTTCCTGAAATGAGTTGTCATTCTACATTTGAATTAGAATGTGAAAATGACCCCCCCCACCAATAAAATGAAAAATTGATAAGATAATAAATTCAATAAATAACAAGTCTTATTTTTAATTTCAGAAAATAAAATATAAAAAAATTCAAAAATAAATAAAACACTTTTTTCTTTAAACTGAATGATCTCTGGGGGAATCTCCATGGCACATTGGCTAACTGCACTGTCATGGTGAGTTTGAACTCTAGTACACTATTGTTTATTTTCAGACATTACTTTTTTAAAAAAATTAGTGGGTCTAATTTGTTCATATCCCCCCCTCCCCCCCAAAAAAAATTATGAGAAAATATTTTTCATGTTGAACTTGAAGGTACACATGTAGACTGGTACCGAAATGTTTCTGGTTTCTTCACTGGTGTCATGGCCCAGTTCCAACTCCTAAAACATAAATTCCTAAATTAGACTTGCATGTTCATCTATGCAGCTTTCAAATCTCATATGGATGAACAACATGTCAGCACACCAACTATCACAATACTATCAACTTCAGCAGATACCTACTATGTCTTGAAGTATTTCAGTCATGTTATATATGCACTGCAAACTAGCATGCTTCCAAAATATTGCAAAACTTTTGACTCACTCTAGTACATTGAACTAATTGTTTTACTTTGGGAATTGTCCAAGTTTAAAATATTGTTAATTTTGTAAAACAATGGAAATAACTTTGACATAATTTCTCATTGTCTATTGTCACCTCAGAAACATTGTAAAATTTCCTGGAAACAAAGAATCATTAAAAAAAAAAAAAAAAATTGTTTATTTTTAAAATAAACGCAAAGCAATTTCAGTTTGAAAGAGTATTTCTTTATACATGGGCAATTAGTCTATTTATGCCTGTAAATTTAAGAGTGGTAAGATCTCCCCTTCCTGGCAAGGAGTGTCCTGGTATATGACACTAAACTGCACCTGATGGTGAGACTCCAGTCCTAGAGCTTTGAAGAATGAGAAGTACCCCTTCATTACCATTACTCCCATGTCCACTCTGGTCCAGAGTAATAGTACCTGTGGGAGTCCAATCAATAGGTCAAATAGAACTATTTAATGATTTACTATACTTGAATCCATTTAACTGTGCCCAAGTAATAAATGGCAATGTTTGAAACCATTTAACTGTGCGCAAGCAATAAATGGCAATGATTGAAACCCTTTAACTGTGCGCAAGCAATAAATGGCAATGATTGAAACCATTTAACTGTGCAAACAAAGGAGTTCTAGCTAATTTAAAAATGTTACTGACCAACTATTTACTTATAAATCATACATACACACACATTCACACCCACCCATATATATATAGATTTATGTAATATATATATATATATATATATATATATAGTCATCCACAGACAGATCTGTTTCGTTCTATCAGAACTCATCAGTGTGGCTAGACAGTATCTCCCCGTAGCTGGGATCGAAACCCGGTTGACTCAAACGCCAAACCAAAACTTCTAACCATTCAGCCAAGAGGAGATATTAGCTGCGAAGTAAATTTTAAACGGTTATGAATCACAATTACTATTGTTTACATACATCTGTTGAATTATATATATATATATATATATATAGAACAGGAGTTGGCATCAAATAATCCATAGTGATTGAAACACCATTAATCTCAACCTAACCAATCAGTACGTGTATTCAATATGTCTAGCCCTTTATCATTAAGAATTTTCGGACTATTGTCTTCATCTTTATTGTTATTTCCACAACGTTTCGGCCAATATGTCCTCCGGTCTTTTTCTGGTGTTTCTTGTCTAAATTTTTGAGACGAAGCTTGATGATTTTTATCATTAAGAGTTTTCAGACTATTGTCTTCATCTTTATTGTTATATCCACAATGTTTCATCCGATATATCCTCCGGCCTTCTTCAGGTGTTTGTCGAACTCGGGAATCTTCATGGAACTTCAAACTATGTCCTTTATTGAATCCATGGGAGTCGCCTGTTCTGCTTCTGTTAGCCATAACCAGGTACAAGTGTTAGGTATTCCTGTATTGTTACTCGCCTGTAGTGAGGTTTGAACCTGCAACCTCCAGATGATTGTCTCCTTTAAAAGCTGAGGGAACTAACGCCTATAACTTATGCCATGTGTCCTGCTGGACCCATGGTGTAATGGTTATGGCTAACGGAATCAGAACAGGTGACCCCCGTGGATTCACTAAAGGAGGTAGTTCAAAGCTCCGTGAAGGTTCCCGAGTTCAACAAACACCTGAAGAAGGTTGGAGGACATATCGGCTGAAACGTTGTGGAAATAACAATAAATGCTGTTTTTATTTATTAATTTTTTTTTTTTTTTTTTTTTTTATTTATTAATTTTTCTTTTTTTTTTTTTCTCCTTTTTAGAACACTTTTTTTTTTTTTTTTTTTTTTTTTCAGTCACAAGTAATATTATTGAATATCCTGAGGGTAATTGCTTTCATTCTAATTAACAACTTGAAATTTTGTCAATTTCATATCAGCCATTTTGATCCTGTCACTACAATGTTAGGTTTAATGTAATCTGGTTTCAGTAGAGATACCTAACTTAGAGGTATTGATTTGTGGGGAAACAAACCTGATCTTGTTTGCAGGGGGTATGATTTTTAAGTGGATGGGGTGGGGGAATAAGGATTGTTACTCAGCAGGAAATTATAGAGGATGATAGAAAAACTGCCTAGATTTGACTACCTCTGCTTTTACTGGGTGAGGTGGAAATCAATGGCAGAATTTATTAATCAATTTTCTTAAGATAAAAATAAACTGAATCAACAGTTTACTTATGAATATAGAGAATGTAATTGACCTGATTTAAAAAAAAAAAAAAAAAAAAAAAAAATTATACATGACGTTGTGATCACCAGATTGTTACGTTTAGTTAATTGTTAGAAATAAGGAATCTGGAATTTAACAGATTAGAGGAATTAATTTGGGGGAACAATTTGATTTGGACTTGAAGAGAGGATTGTTGGACTGTTTTTGCTGGGTCACAGTTATATATATATATATATATATATATATATATATGTGTGTGTATGTGATTATTTATTGCATAGATTAATATAATTGGGCATAAAGTCCAGAATTAATGTGTGTGTGTATATATATATATATATATATATATATATATATATATATATATATATATATATATATATATATATATATATATATATATATATAAGTTGGAAAAATATGAAGATCTGTGAGAACAATGTGTCAGAAATCGCTGGATAACAAATGTATTTCCTATCAAAGTCGGATGCAGAGGTTTTATTGCCAACTCAACCTCCGTTTTCTTAACTAATCTCGGACTTCCTCCATCAGACAAGAAGAAATACATTGAAAAGATCCAAGATAAGGTTCTAACTGCATCAGCGTGGATCTGGCAATCCCATAGACCGACGACAATCTGACAAAGTCTGGTGGTGTAGTGAGATGCTGCTGGGGCACTCTGGGCTAGTGGTCATGATGCTTTGACCCTGAATCCATGACTGAACCCAGAGTCATCATCTGATGAAGGCTTTGTTAGAAGCAATGCTGTTGTATAAACATCATTGTAT
The DNA here is from genome assembly GCA_963585895.1 of Sepioteuthis lessoniana. Taxonomy (NCBI): domain Eukaryota; kingdom Metazoa; phylum Mollusca; class Cephalopoda; order Myopsida; family Loliginidae; genus Sepioteuthis; species Sepioteuthis lessoniana. Next base: position 47,824,003 of record OY757947.1, on the reverse strand, counting down.
GGTGTACACACACACACACACACATATATATATATATATATATATATATATATATATATACCATTTAACTGAGTGCAAAGGTAGAATTAATATTAAATAGAATTATTACTGTTAGATAAGAATATTTGAAAGACCCTGTGTGCAAAGAGAAATGCTCTAAGAACTTGTTTAAAAATAACGTTACCAACAAACTATTTGCTTACTGATATATATATATATATATATATATATATATATATATATATATATAAGAGGATTTGGCATTTAATAACCTACAAGTGTTGGTATGTCATGAAATACTAACCAGCCAACTACCCAAAAAACACATAGCAATATCTGTTATATATTGACCCTCAACCGAGCCGTCAATCAAGAGATGCACCTGTGTAAATAAGCGGAAGAACAGCAGAAGCAAGTGGGCGTGAGACAATAATATAACCATGTGCTTGGGGCGGGTTGAGTCAGTTGGAGATAGGATGCCAGGATGTGAAAGAAGTGCTGCTATGGTCAGAAGAACTTTGGGTCAATATGTAGCAGTCTGTCTCCGTCTCCAGCTCATCTCTCACACACAACCAAGATCACTCTTTTGAGAATAAAGTGTGAGAGATATATTTTTATAAAGAAGTGTGTTCGTTTGTTCATTGAAGTTCGTATATTATCGGTTGATGTTTCCGCATATATTTGTATATGTATGTGGCTATACAACACACATTTACTAACAGATTCTCATTTAATGTTATTTTTCCCCTCTTTTTTCATCAAGTACAGGGTGGAACGATAAAATTGTTGCCCTAGAAAAGACGACATGTTTCCATTTCCGTTTAATGAAAACCGGTTTTCTTTTTTTGTTGCAAACCATCTACTAGTTGGCCAGTTGTGTACAAATCCAAAGAGTGATAAGAGCCTTCTATCATGTCTGAAAGTGACACAATATTCAACGAACGAGATCAGAGATGCGCTGTACAACTCATGCTCTCTACCGATCCAAGTTATGACAACAGGACCTTTGCCAGCACCCTCAAAATGCAAATCTGGATTGCCATGAATAACAGGGACGTGCCCAGGTGATGAAAACAAAGTTTCCGGCTACAGTTATGGTCTTTGGTGTGGTTTCAAGTGAGGGCCACATCATGCCACCTAACATCTTTGAAGTCTGCTTGAAAGTCAACACCAAAGTGTACCTGAATGTGCTGAAGAGTGTGGTGATCCCCTGGTGCAATCAGGTGGCCGGTGGCAGACCCTGGGTGTGGCAGCAGGACTTAGCGCCGGCCCACAAGTCCAAAGAGACCTATGTTTGGCTTCAGAAGGAGTGCTACGACTTTGTACCCTTCTCTCACTGGCTCCCCCTCCTCCCCCAACCTGAACCTGCTGGACTACTTTGTTTGGTCATATGTCGAGAACATCACCAGCATGACCTCCCACAAAACCAAAGCCAGCCTGATCGCCGCCATCCGCCAAGTATTTGCTGAGCTCCCGCCGGCGCTTGTGGAAAAGGCATGCTCCCAGTTCTGGATCCATATCGAGACAGTGATTGAGGCTGAAAGCAGCTACATTGAATAGATGTCAGCTCTACTACATAATGAAGTTACCTGAATTGATTTTTTTCAATAAAAGTTTTAAAATAAAGCTCTAGTGTTGTTTTCTTTAGGACGACAATTTTATCATTTCATCCTGTATTTCTCAAGGGCCCCTCACTGAAATAACTTTACGAAAATTGTTTGCTCAAACAGAAGCTATTACTACTTCTCTACTTATAGTTGTTAGATTTTTGTATATCAAATTTGGGTCAAGAATCAGTCAAAGTTGGTTTGCTGTCGTAATTGAAGTGTGTGTGTGTGTGTGTGTATATATATATATATATATATATATATATAATCATAAAAACATAATCCAAACAGGTGAATTTATTATGATGTAAAGTTGATGTTAATCTTTCGGTTTCAGTAACCATCATCAGGACTTTGACATCATAATAGTTCATATAGCGATGGATGCTTGCTGAGATGACAGGAGCAAATGAGAAATATACAACGAAAAGATACACCAAAAAATCCATATTTACTTTCATCTTTGTATCACCAAAATATTGTTTTTTTTACTTTTGAGAAATTTTAGGTTAGTATACTAAATAGACAACCATTTACTTAAATTTAAAGTGAGTTGCATTATTCTATCAGCCCTGTTGGCTGGCGCTGTCGTATACGCCCGCCACACCACTGCGGAAGGGTTAAACCCTGCCCCCAGCTAGTGTCCTGGATATGACACTAAACCATTTGATGGTGAGGGTCTAGTCTTGGAGCTTTAGGGAATGTGTGTGTGTGTGTGTGTGTGTGTGTATATGTATATATATATATATATATATATATATATATATATATATATAGTGACAAAATTATTTTGAGAGTTAGGAACTAACCTACTACAGTTTCACTTAAGCGGCTCATCAGGGTACCTAATTTACGGTGTTTTTTTTCTTTTGACCAATCTATTGCACATCTGTTGGTTTTTTTTTTCAATTGGTGTGACAAGGTTGGCCTTTTTTTTTTTTTTTCCTCTTTTCAATATATATAATTTTTTTCCCCTAGACAGTGATTCGTTGTATATTTTTATCTTCGAATTACTTGCGTTTTTTTTTTACCTTACCGTAAGTGCTAGTATTCAATAAGTTATTTAGTTATGTGTGTGTGTGTGTGTGTGTACATATATACATCTTTACCCAACCCCTCCACTCGGGCAGGATATGACACAAGGTCAATTTTTAAGCGAAGTTTAACAGGTTTGAATTCAGAGTATTCCTTCTCCTAGACTAGTTACCTCACCAAGGCTGAAGAACCCAGTCTGCCCTACTATTTACCCATAGCTGGAGGGAGAATAATTGGATTCATACCTTTCCCAAGGGTATTAGTGCTATGTGAAATGCAATCAGTCTCGTCCAGGTTTGAAATCATGTCACCCTTTCCATTTCCTATGACGACCGTGACACCACGGGTATGTATACACCTCTGTGTGTGTGTGTGTGTGTATATATATATATATATATATTTGGCATTGAATAACTCAGATGGGTTGATAAACCATAGAACACAACCTATTATACTACCTGGTCAAAGAATTGTGTAGGATTGGAGGCTGTTTTTGTCAGATATTTTGCAATCTGCTAATTTGTGACATGTATATCAAATGACTGAGGCACTTCAAACTGGAAGTTATCTCTTGTGTTTATATTACGGTAGTTGGTGCGCTGACATGTTGTGCATTACTTCACTCTGTGTATGATTTGAAAGCCACACAGATGAACCTGCGACATAGTCTAATTTTGGAACATGTGCTTTACAAATTTGAACCGAACCATGATGTGTTGCCCAGTCAGCTGGGGCTGTAGAATACACCGACTGCTTCTCTGCAGAGGGGTAAGACCCCCCCAACGAGTGTCCTGGATATGACACTAAATAATCTGATGGTGAGGTTCCAGCAATGCTGGAGCTATGGGGAATGCAGAGTACCCCTTCATTGCCATCGCTCCCAGGTCCACTCTGGCCCGGAGTGGTAGCACCTGATAAGGGTCCTATCTATGGGTTAAATAGAACTAAACCGTGCTTCTTTCACTATACTGGTTTTTGCATTTAAACTGCGTATTTATGCTAAACTGATTTGTTTAAAATAGAACTGTTTTGACACTGGAACTGTGTACTAGTGCTGAACTGAATTGCTCAAAATAGAACTGTTTTTGACGTCTAAACTCTCTCTCTCAGTTGCGGTCTCTCTCTCTCTCTCTCTCTCTCAGTTGCGGTCTCTCTCTCTCAGTTGCGGTCTCTCTCTCTCTGTTGCGGTCTCTCTCTGTTGCGGTCTCTCTCTCTGTCGCGGTCTTTCTCTCTCTCTCTCTCTCTCTGTTGCGGCCTCTCTCTTTCTCTCTCTCTCTCTCTCTCTCTCTGTTGCGGCCTCTCTCTCTCTCTCTCTCTGTTGCGGCCTCTCTCTCTCTCTCTGTTGCGGCCTCTCTCTCTCTCTCTGTTGCGGCCTCTCTCTCTCTCTCTCTCTCTGTTGCGGGTCTCTCTTTCTCTCTATCTCTCTCTCTTTCTCTGTTGAGGGTCTCTCTCTTTCTCTCTCTCTCTTTCTCTCTTTCTCTCTCTGTTGCGGTCTCTCCCTCTCTCTCCCTCTCTCTCTTTTGCGGTCTCTCTCTTTCTATATCTCTCTCTTTCTATCTCTCTCTTCAAAACTAATTTTTAGTCACAATTAGTTTCTTACAGGCTACAAACTTTGAACTGACCAATACCTTTAATTTGTCCTGTTGATTTTTCCCTTTAAAAATCTAATGTATGCACGTTTTTGACCAAGTAAAAAAAATGAAACCATTAACTTTTTAAATCCCTGATATAGTTGCTTTCATTTTTTCTTTTTCTTTTTTTGAAAACCCAACCAAGCAGGTTTGAATACAGATGAGTTGAAGACGGCTGATAAACAGAATCAAAATTTCAATGGCACTCAAAGAACTACCATCTATGACAATGAGAACAACTCATTGGTCCAGTCTTCTTCATCTCCACCCCTGCCGCTGTCTTCAGATCTACAACAAGAACGGAAGAAGTTGCCTTCTCTTAGGACGGTGCGTTTGGACAATGAAAAAACCGTCAAAGAATCCTTACCGACCAAGGCGAAGTCTCGACGTGACAGTGGATGCAGCACGTACAGTATATCACCGCATGAGCGGAACAAGATTTCAGCACCAATAAGTGACCGGGAATGGTTTGAAGGTCAGCGTTTCAACCCTTTCAACACGGAAGTTGTTTTTGAAGAAGATCATTACTCGGAAGTCGGGTCAACAAGTAAGGACTTTTAAAAGATTTTTTTTATTTCTTAGGACCGCTTGGGAACACCAGGTACTGTAAGTCTAAAGATTTGACCAGCTCATTGGCCTAGTGGGTAGAGTGTTCGCCAATAGTCTGGGAGACCTGGGTTCAATCCAAGACTCCTCCCCTGCTCAAACAAGTGTCCTGGATATGATACTAAACTGCATCTCATGGTAAGGCTCCAGTCCCGGAGCTTTGGCTAATGTTTATTATTCCTTTATTGCCATTACTTCCAGCTCCACTCTGACCTGGTGTAGTGGTACTTATGGGTCAAGTAGAACTGTTTAATCATTTATTATACTTGAAACCATTTAACTGTGTGCAAATGAATGAATAATGTTAAACAGAATTATTAGTATTTGATTGGAATACTTGAAACCATTTAACTGTGTACAAACAAATGATTAGTATTAAATTGAATTATTGGTATTAAATAGCAATGCATGAAAACATTTGAATGTGTTCGGACTAATAATGTTGACTAGAATTATTTGTATAGAATTAGAAAATGTGAAATCATTTAACTATGTACAAAAGTAAAAACCAAGCTAAAGGGTAGAGTGTTCGTCAATGGTCTGGGAGACTGGGGTTCAATCTCAGGTTAAGTTATACCAAAGACTCAAAAAATGGTACTTGATGCCTCCTTGCTTAACTCTCAGCATTATAAGGGACACATCAAGGGTAAAGTGGAGCAATCCAGGGAATGGAGTAGCACCTTCCTCTCCAGCTTGGTGTTGTAGTTTATGAAAAGGAAGCCTTTGAGTTACCCTCGACTATGGTCACCAACTTGTACAAACAATAAATAGCAATATTTGAAACCATTTGTGTGCAAACAAAGAAATAGCCTAATTTTGGCAAAATTAGAATAATTTTCACTATAAACTAATTCTGAAGAATTCAGAATTTACATTTACAGAAAAAAGTTCTGAAACAAATTAAGGGAAAAAAATTCCCTTATTTATTGAATGACCCTCATGTCCAATAAGTAAAAAAAAATTCTCATTATTTATTGAATCGCCTCATGTACAATAAGTAAAAAAATGTTCTTATTTATTGAATAACACTCATGTCCAGAGGGTGTCCTCGTGGTGTAATGGTTAAGGCGATGGACTGCGGAATCGTAGTAAGCCAGTTCGTACTCCAGTCGCGCTATCATGTTTACTTTCGGGCAAGTACCCTTGGGAAAGGTATGAACCCCCTTATCCTCCCAGCTATGGGTTAAATAGTACCATTGCTGTTCTTCTAGGAGAATCAGTTTGGCATTAAATAACCTACAAAGGTTGATATGCCATTAATCAAAGAAACCAAACCTCATGTCCAACAAGTCAAAAAATTCTCTTTATTTATTGAATGACCTTTTTTGTTTTGTGGATTTCATGTTAAAATAAAGAAATGGCCCAATTAAATTTGCAGGTTCTTCTGACAGCCATGCTTGGTCATTTATACATGATAATTCAATTCCCACAAAGGACAATTTAGATATTTCATTTGCTGAACTTGGATTGGCGGAGGATCATTTCTCTCACCCTGAGGTAAGTTACAAAGTTTTCTTTCTTGTCAAAAATAATCTTATTTCTGTAAATCATAATAAAACTTTTTAGTTGATTAGAAGTTTTCAAATTTGATTTTTTTAAAAAAAAGATATTTTTAATCTGCCTTGTTGGTTGGCTCAGTCAGTTATGGCTGCATCTCTGCAGCGGATAAGACTTCTCCAACACATCTTCTGGATATGACACTAAACTATCTGCTGGTGAGGCTTCAGTAATGCTGGAGCTTTGGGGAAGGCAGAGTACCCCTCTATTGCCATTGCTCCCAAGTCCACTCTGCCTCAGAGTGGTAGCACCTGATAGGGTCCTATGTATGGGTCAACGAGAACTGTTTGACTTTTGAACTAAGTGCAAGCAAATGATTTATGATAAATTGAATTGTTAGAAATAGAACTGTTTGATCATTTAAGTGTGTGCAAACAAATGATTAATAGTAAATGAAAAATTTTGTATTAGATAGAAATAAATGAAACCATTTAACTATGTGAAAAAATGAGTTCAGGCTCATTTAAAAATGTTATCTACAAAATTTAGAAATCATATATCTAATATATACGTATAAAAGTGATTTGGTATTGAATAACCTACAGTGGTTGATATGCCATAAAAGCCAACCAAACCAAATCATATATATTTGATATATACGTATAAAGAGGTTTTGGCATTAAATAACCTACAATGGTTGATATGCCATAAAACCCAACCAAACCAAATCATATATATTTAATATATATGTATAAAGAGGATTTGGCATTAAATAACCTACAGTGGTTGATATGCCATAAAAGCCAACCAAACCAAATCATATATATTTGATATATACGTATAAAGAGGTTTTGGCATTAAATAACCTACAATGGTTGATATGCCATAAAACCCAACCAAACCAAATCATATATTTTTGATATATATGTATAAAGAGGATTTGGCCTTAAATAACCTACAATGGTTGATATGCCATAAAACCCAACCAAACTGCCCTGTTGGTAAGGCTTAGTATACAATGATTATATCCCTTGCAGAAGGAGTAATAGCTCCCCACCTCAAAAAATGGTTGTCCTTGTTATGACAATAGTAATTTGCTTTTTACTTAAATGTGGGACAAGGTCATATGAATCGGGTATCCAATGAGACATGAAGGTTTACTAGGCTAGCTTGTTAACCATTACATCACCTGAGGTGCCCTTTCTAGTTATGACAGCAGGCTGCATCTGATGAAGAAGCTCCCGTTCTGGGGAGTTTGGAGTCATCTTTTCATTGTAGTTACTCCCAGGTCCACTGTGACCTGTAGTGGTTGTGTAATGTTGTAAGTTTTAAGACTGACAGTGGGAATTTTATACCTAGAAAAAAGTGACAAAAGTTAATATGGATTTTAGAAGACTATAGAAAATACACTACAAATGTATAAAAGCTTTTGAACCAGCTGTGTAAAGAGAAATGTATTGTTTACTTTATAATGAACATTTCTGCTATGGAATTGGTGTTGCTGTACCTAGATCAAAAAGAAAACTTGTCAAACATGGGAATTATTAGTGATCGATAAAAATTGTTGTTAAAATATTTTAGAATTTTATTGATGGGATAAAAATGCTGTCATGACAAAGGTCATTCCTATGAAAAAAAAAAAAAAAGAATTTTTCATTTCTTTTGAACATGAAAACTAAACGTTTTTAGTTCAAAGCATAATAATCGGACAGTTTCTGAAGCTAAATTTAACTCAGGAATGTATTCTGCATACAATTTATTAGCCATGAGAATACTTAGAATAAACGACAAGAGAAATGAGACTGATTGATTGGGGAGTCAGGTTGAGGTTTGATATTGTGAAATGTAATCAAACACAGTGAGACCCAGAAATGAGACCAATTGATTGGGAGATAGACTGACTTAACATGTAGAAAGAGGATTTAGCATTAAATAACCTACAATGGTTGATATGCCATAAAACCCAACCCAACCAAATCATATATATTTAATATATATGTATAAAGAGGATTTGGCATTAAATAACCTACAATGGTTGATATGCCATAAAAGCCAACCAAACCAAATCATATATATTTAATATATATGTATAAAGAGGATTTGGCATTAAATAACCTACAATGGTTGATATGCCATAAAACCCAACCAAACCAAATCATATATATTTAATATATATGTATAAAGAGGATTTGGCATTAAATAACCTACAATGGTTGATATGCCATAAAAGCCAACCAAACCAAATCATATATATTTAATATATATGTATAAAGAGGATTTGGCATTAAATAACCTACAATGGTTGATATGCCATAAAAGCCAACCAAACCAAATCATATATATTTAATATATATGTATAAAGAGGATTTGGCATTAAATAACCTACAATGGTTGATATGCCATAAAATCCAACCAAACCAAATCCTATATATTTAATATATATGTATAAAGAGGATTTGGCATTAAATAACCTACAATGGTTGATATGCCATAAAAGCCAACCAAACCAAATCCTATATATTTGATATATATGTATCAAGAGGATTTGGCATTAAATAACCTACAATGGTTGATATGCCATAAAACCCAACCAAACCAAATCATATATATTTAATATATATGTATAAAGAGGATTTGGCATTAAATAACCTACAATGGTTGATATGCCATAAAACCCAACCAAACCAAATCATATATATTTAATATATATGTATAAAGAGGATTTGGCATTTAATGCCAAATTTTGTTTTTACATGTATATTAAATATATGATTTGTAAATACATTTTGAAGATACACACAGTTGAATGTCAAACAAATCTATTTCTAACAATTCATTATAGGTCATATGTTTGCAGTCAATTTAAATGTCAGACAGTTCTATTTAACTCATAGATGAGTAAATATTATAAAGTATTCCTATCTAATACAAATAATTTTCACACAGCTCTATGGTTTCAAATGACTGATAATTTTAATCTTGAGTAAAGGATTGATTTGGTTTAGTCATGTTTCATGGCATATCAACCCTTGTGGGTTATTTAATGCTAAAGCTATCCATATAGAAGAATGACATATCAGGTGCTTCCACCCTGGAACAGAGTGTACCTGGGAGTAATGGCAATGAAGGAGTATTCCACATTCCCCAAAGCTTCAGCATTACTGGAAACTCACCATCAGACTGTTTAGTGTCATATCCTGGACACTCGTGGTAGTGGGGGTGTGTCTTACTCCTCTATAGAGAAGCAGTCAGTGTATTCTATTGCCTCAGCTGACTTGGCTAATATAACTATGTGCAAACAATTGACTTTTATTAAATAAATATTAGTATTTGATAAGAATACTTGAAACAATCCAACTGTGTTGAATTAGAAATATTTGATATCTTACAGGGTGCATTAGAAATAGCCCCCTCCCCACTTTAAACTGTTACCTGTGTAGTGCAAGTGAACTTGGGCAAGTGGTAATGGTAGCTCCATCTAGCTGATGTTTTACTCCTCCCTCCCCCGATATAATCAGTCACAATCATGACTTCAATCAATGCATACCAAGCATTCACTGTTGAAACATTTTTTAAGGTTGGTTAATCTCTAATTGCTCCTCAAAGACTTTTTTGTACTCTTTTCATGTTACATCAGAATTATGCTGTTCTGGATAGAAAATCGATACTGCCTTGGATTGAAAATTGTAAAACCACATGTTCATTTATTAAAAGAAACTCACCTGGAAGAAATAAGCCATGATTGTAACTGTCTAATTATGCGCAAAAAAACTCTTTACTCATAAAATATAAATGTACAATCAGTGCAATTCCATAACCTCTAGTCCTAAAATAACCCTAGACTGGTTCAAATGCCATTAAAATCAGTCAATCCTTGATAGCCAACTTGGTTGATATGAAGCTATCAAATTTCCAGTATGTTTATTAGAGAGGGGAATTCCTGTGGTATTGTGGCTAATGAGCTGGACTGTGATACTGATGGAATCGAGTTCAAACTCCAATTGCATTAGTATATTCACAATGTAAATGGGGGAGACACCCTACAGGGTCACCTTCCCAGTTACCACTCCAAGTGTCTCCTAGGCAAAAGAAAGCAGTATTAGATGCTGTTGATGGATACCTCTCTGTCCCCTTAGATAAAGAATCCCAGCAGCTAAGCACCTTCATCACATAATAGGGGAGATTCATGTACCTCAGGATGCCCCAAGGCTACCTTGCATCTGGAGATGCCTACGCTCGGAGGTATGATGAAATAATAGAGAACATTCCTCCCAAAAGTGAAGATCATAGATGGCACCCTGTTTTACGACCCCAACATCAAAGGAGCCTTTTATCACATCTTCGATTTCCTTTTCCATTGTGCAAAAAACAGGATCATATTCAAGAGACAAATTCCAATTTTAGTAGGATCTAGTGCAGTTTAGGGGCCTCCAGATAACACCCTCTGTGGGTGACTCCTTCTGAATCCATGCTGAAGGTGATATTAAACTTTCCAATCCCAAGGACACTCACTGATGCCTGATCATGGTTTGGGCTGGTCAATCAAGTTACCTGGGTGTACTCACTGGGTCCAGTCATACTTCCCTTTTGTGACCTTGTCAAACGAGACTCACACTTTGCATGGAACAAAAGCCTTGAGGATGCATTCCAACGTTCCAAAGAGGTTATAGTTGACTTAGTCCATAAAGGCATTGCTACATTTGAAAAAGATTGAGTAACCTGTCTCGCCTTAAACTGGAGCAAAGAAGGAATGGGGTTCCTACTCCTGCAGAAACAGTGTTCGGTTAAAAGTCAATTGGGTTGAGAGAAGATTTTGACTTGAGTTAAATTGTATGACAATAAGTATTGTCTACTGAAAGCCTACTCCCAGCTTGAATATACTGGCATTGTATTCCTGTCTCAACTCGGGTGAATGGGTTTGCCTCCACTTGGTAAATTCCCAACTCAAGTTTCACTCCAAGATGAGTAGTAGCGCACTGGGTCAGCAAAGAACGAACACTACTTATGGCTATTTTAAATAAAAAAAAAAACAATCTAACTTGGAGAAGGATACTGCAGAGTTCCCAAGATTCATTGTACAAATCATCTACTGTCTTTTAAGCAGAGCAACCTCTCGGGCTGTTAAATAGACAAGAAATAGAAATTTGATTGCAGAGGTAGACAGATGGAGGCATGCTGAAAATATCCTCAAAATGAAGACTTTTCATACTATAAAGTATAAGTCATACCTGCATGAGAGACTTAAAACCTCAAAAGGAGTTATAAGGACCAGGGAGCTGTCCTTGGTTACATTAGAATAAGTAAGAGCAGCCTTAAGAAAGTAAGGGGTTGCAGACTACAAAAGAATAACCATCAAAACAGGCCGAGAGGAAATTCAGACAAATATTAAGTTTTCATCAACCTAAAATACCCAAAGAAGTAAAAAGTGGGTATTGCCTTGAGAGGTTAGAACAATACACCTCTTTCTCTTTTGAGGTGCTTTCTATGTCATAGCTATCGCCACCACTGGAAGAGTTGCAGAGGACATCAGACATGTGGAAGGTGTAGCCAAAAAGACCCAGACCATGTGGAGGAAGATTGCCTTAATGAAACTAAATGCCTAAACTTTAAAAAAAAACATCTTGCATTCTCAAGATCTTGTGATATACACAAAAAAGATATATTTATTTGCAGTAAAGTGTAAATGAAATGAAACTTTTTTGAAGCTCGGAGGATAGTAGTCCTACAGGGAGAGAAAACTTACGCATCTGTAGCATGGACTCGATCAGAAGCAGCAATCAGACAATTGTAAAGGTCTTGTTGAGAAACTAATCCAATTGGAATCAAATAATTGGCCAAAGTTTCCGGAGCAGCTTGAAAAACCTACACTTGGCCGAAAATCAACAAACAGGAGCACCAACTAAATTCAAAGAACTCATAATAAAGAAAGAAAAAAAATCCAATGAAATAACCAAAGAAAAAACATAGTAAAGATCTATTGATCAAACACAAAACTCTCTTCTAAAGAAATATACAAAATTTCCTACAAAACAAAGGTCACATTGATCTTTTAATCCATCCACCCAAAAAAAACCCAAAAGCTCATCTCCAAAAAACGCGTGACCCAATCAAACAAAATCCAGAAACTCCCATTGACCAATGATGAAAAATGCATATGAACACCATAATGAATGATAAAAGACCAGAAGTGCATTCAAACAACCCTCAGCCAAACTTGATGAGAGACATCTTGACATCAAAAATAAAATTACCTAATAGAATTAACAATGCAACACCTAGAGATAAACGAAATCTGAAAATAGATCTGATAGCGTAGAAAGTATGAATATTAAAACTAACAACATTATTGCAAACCTCGATCTAGAAGATATAAAGTATATTTAAATGTAATCGGAATTGACACAGAAATATAGACATATAACTGTTTTTCTTTTAGTCATAGAAAAAAAATTACAATCTAATTGTAATTTTTTAACTGTGTACAAACAAACTATTTAACTGTGTACAAACAAACGTGTAATATTAAATAGAATTATTAGTATTAGATTGCAATACTTGAAACCATTTAACTGTGTGCAAACAAATGAGCTCTAATTTTATTAAAACTAAAGTTACCAAAAAACTATTTGCTTACAAATCCTATATATTGGATTTAGCATTAAATAACCCATTATGCTTGATATACTACAAAACCCCACCAAACCAATTATTAGTTTTAGGTTTGGTTTGGTTGTTTAGGTTTTATGGCATATCAACCCTTGTAGGTCATCTAATGTCAAATCCATTTTTATGCAAATAGTTCTATTTCCAAAATTTCAGTCTAGCATGAGTACACAGTTTAATTGTCAAAAACATTTCTATTTCAAGCTATTCAGTTTATTCAAACAGTTCTAATTTAGTTTAGTATAAGTATAGATTTTCTTTACCCAGAGTTAAATGTCAAAATATATAACAATTCGGTTTAGTGAAAGTACAGTTTTAATGTCAAAAACAATTTCATTTGAAACAATTCAGTTTGGCATAAACACGCAGTTTAAATGTAAGTACAGTTTAATTGTTGAAAACATTTCTATTTCAAGCTATTTAGTTTAGTCAAATAGTTCTAATTCAAACTATTTAGTTTAGTATAAGTATGCAGTTAGTTCTATTTAACCCATTGATAGAACCCTTTCAGGTGCTACCATTCTGGGCCAGAGTGGAGCTGGGAGCAATGGCAATGAAGTGGTTCTCTGCATTCCCCAAAGCTCCAGCATCACAGGAACATCACCATCAGATTGTTTAGTGTTATATCCAGGACATTCATTGGGGGTGGGGCTTACCCCTCTGCAGAGGTGCAGTCAGTGTATTCTACAGCCTCAGCCGACTGGGCAATACACAGTTAATGTCAAAACAGTTTTATTTCAGATAATTAACTTTATCATAAGTACACATTTTAGACATCACAACAGTTCTATTTCGAGCAAATCAGTTTAGCATAAGTACAGAGTTTTGATGTCAAAACAGTTCTATTTTAAACAATTCAGCTTAGCATGAATACACAGTTTAAATGCAAAAAACAGTAAAATCATGAAACTACAGTTTAGTTCTATTTAACCCATAGATAGGACCCTTATCAGGTGCTACTACTCTGAGCCTGAGCGTTCCTGGGAACGGTGGCAATGAAGGGGTACTCCGCATTCCCCAAAGTTCCACCATCACTGGAACCTCACCATCAGATTGTTTAGTGTCATAATCAGGACACTCGTTGGGGGTGAGGTCTTACCCCTCTGCAGAGAAGCAGTCGGTTTATTCTACAGCCCCAGCCGACTGGGCAATATTAGTTTTAAATAGTACTTGAAACCATTTAACTGTGTGCAAACAAATGAGCTTTGTGTTATTTTAAATGTTATGTACAAACTATTCATTTATGACTCATATATTTGATATATGTATAAAGTGGATTTGGCATTAAATAACCTCCAATGGTTGATATCCCATAAAACCAAACCAAATTATATATATTTAATATATATATATATATATATATATATATATATATAGGATTTGGCATTGAGTAACTTACAAGGATTCATGTACCATAAAACCAACCCAAACACCCACACACCCATCCACCAAACAAATATATAATTTTTATATATATATATATATATATATAAAGAGAATCTGGCTTAAATAACATATAAGGCTTTATGTGCCATAAAATCCAGCCAACCAATCATATCTAATTAATATATGTTAATAGAATTTGGCATTTAAAAAAAGTGTTCATATGCCATAAAACCCAGCCAATCAAAAATATCTAATCAATTAAGCAGTTTATTCAGCTAGAGAAAAAACATCTGTGCATTTCATTGAATGATATAGATAAGTATTCACCATCCTCAGCTAATATTTCAAAAACATAGGCCATCGTATCTATGATTCTAATTTTTTATTATTTTGACCTAACGTGTTTCCTCATAGCTGAGCTAATGCCTAAACAAATGTTTTTCGTCAAGATAATAAAGTATCACATAACTTTGTGTATTATTTATAATATTTGCACATATTATATGCTCAGGTGTTAAAAATTTTGTCTTAACTAATTGCTTTTGTTTGCATACAGGCTAGAGTGGGGAGACTTTAAATGAGCTTTTGTTTTTGAAGAGAAAAAATTTTTTTTTTTTTGTTTTTTCAAATTTTCATTACACAAGTATATTCTGTAAGTAATTTTTGTGTTACTCCAAATTCTGGGCTATAGTCTAATTGTATCTCTTCATTGTCATTACTCCCAGGTCCACTCTGACCGGGAGTGGTTGTGTGGTTTGGTTTAATGGCTTATCAACTATTGTTGGTTATTTAATGTCTAATCCTCTTTATACATATATATTAGATATATATGATTTGGTTTGATTGGGTTTTATGGCATATCAACCATTGTAGGTTACTTAATGCCAAATCCTCTTTATACATATATATTAAATATATAGGATTTGGTTGGGTTGGCTTTTACGGCATATCAACCATTGTAGGTTATTTAATGCCAAATCCTCTTTATACATATATATTAGATATATATGATTTGGTTTGATTGGGTTTTATGGCATATCAACCATTGTAGGTTACTTAATGCCAAATCTTCTTTATACATATATATTAAATATATGATTTGGTTTGGTTGGGTTTTATGGCATATCAACCATTGTAGGTTACTTAATGCCAAATCTTCTTTATACATATATATTAAATATATGATTTGGTTTGGTTGGCTTTTATGGCATATCAACCATTGTTGGTTATTTAATGCCAAATCCTCTTTATACATATATATTAGATATATATGATTGGTTTGATTGGGTTTTATGGCATATCAACCATTGTAGGTTACTTAATGCCAAATCTTCTTTATACATATATATTAAATATATGATTTGGTTTGGTTGGGTTTTATGGCATATCAACCATTGTAGGTTATTTAATGCCAAATCCTCTTTATACATATATATTAGATATATATGATTGGTTTGATTGGGTTTTATGGCATATCAACCATTGTAGGTTACTTAATGCCAAATCTTCTTTATACATATATATTAAATATATGATTTGGTTTGGTTGGCTTTTATGGCATATCAACCATTGTTGGTTATTTAATGCCAAATCCTCTTTATGCATATATATTAAATATATATGATTTGGTTTTTATGGCATATCAACCATTGTCGGTTACTTAATGCTAAATCCTCTTTATACATATAAATTGAATATGTAATTTGGATTAATGCATGCAGTTGATTTTCAAATCTTATTTCGCCATTACACTTCTGAGTCAACATCTAAGCTAAGCTTAGCAAATAACTAATAAGACCTCAGTGATATATACATTTATATTCAGTGAGAGGAAAGCCCTGAAATGGTGCACATTTTCTCCTAATGACCCTAATATGATTTTTAAGGCTAAGACTTTCAGAAAATCCCATTATGTAGAGTTACTCAGGAATGATAATGGCAAGAGTAGCATTTGTCTGTCCGCTCATTTTTGGGTGAGTATCAATTATTTGAGTAATTCCCTAAAATATTTGATTTGGTTTTGTTTGGGTTTTATGGCATATCAACCATTGTAGGTTATTTAATGCCAAATCCTCTTTATACATATATCAAATATATAGGGTTTGGTTGGGTTTTATGGCATATAAACCATTGTAGGTTATTTAATGCCAAATCCTTTTTACACACACACACACATATATCTGATTTGTAAACACATTTTGTAGATAACATTCTTAAATGAGCCTGAGCACTTTTTTTTTGCTCACAGTTAAATGGTTTCAAGTATTGCTATGTAACAGTCACAATTTAATATCGGTCATTTGTTTGCACACAGTTGGTTCTATTTGACTATTAGATAAGACCCAATCAGGTACTACCACTCTGGGTCAGAGTGGACCTGGGAGTAATGTCAATGAAGGGCTACTCTGCATTCCCCAAAGCTCCAATACTGGAGCTTTATCATCAGATTGTTTAATGTCATATCCAGGACGCACGTTGTGGTGGGGGTGGTCTTACCTATCTGCAAAGATGCTGTCAGTGTATTGTACAGCCCCCAGCTGACTGGGCTAGAAGTGGTACTACCTGTCAGGGTCCTACCTATGGGCCTAATAGAACTGTTTAAACATTTACTATACTTAAAATCATTTTACTGTACGCAAACCTGATTAATATTAAATAGAATTATTAGTTTTAGATTGCAACACTTGAAACTATTTAACTGTGTGAAAACAATAAATAGAAATACTTGAACAATTGTGTGTGCTAACAAATGAAGTGTAATTTCAAAAATAAAGTGACCTATAAACTGTTCACATAAAAATCATTTTATATATATATATATATAAAAACAGGATTTGGCATTAAATAACCATCAAGGGTTGGTATGCCATTAAACCAAATAACCTAATTATTAGACTTGACTGTTGGATTGTAACTCATAGCACAATCCAAATATAAATTGTAATTCTAGATGGGGCTTGTGCCCCACCTCCCCTGTTCAGACAAATGCAAAGAAATTTTTTTTTTTTTTCGGTGTCAAAGGTCAACTACAAAACAAATTTTAGACATTTCCCTGTAACTATAGTTATTTACAGTTTGGCACAAAACTGAAAAAAATGGGGCACCTGTAATTGTAACCTGAAATTTTAGAAGCTTTGTAAATATTCTAGGTTATGAAATTAATGGCATATCAACCTGTCTTGGGTTATTTTATTTCAAGTTTTTAGGGTATTGTGTTCATTGTACATTCATACTGACATTTTTTGTGTTTTTTTATTTATTTTTTATTTATTCAGTGCTATTTCAAGTATTCCTATCCAATACAAATAATTTGAAACAGTCGTATGGTTTCAAGTATTTCTATCTAATACTAATAATTTCATGGTTTCAATCAATTTCTATTGAATAATTTGTTTTCAAACTTATATAGTTTTAAGTAATCAATAATAATCCATAGTAAACAATTAGAGCTTCCGATCAAATATGAATAACTTTAAAAAAAATCTATTTGATTCATTGAAAGGACCCTAACAGGTACTACTTCTCCTGGTCAGAGTGGACCTGGCAGTAATGGCAATGACTTCATATCCTCCAGAATTGGAGCCTCACTATTATACACAGGAGCACTCTATTTTTCCTTTTTCTTTTGCATGTGAGTGTGTGTCTAAGCCTCAATGACAAGGCAATATCTTTAAGTATTTTTCTTTATTTTAGATAAATTTTGATTTTTTTTTTTTTTTTCTAATAGCCCTCTCCTCCTCATATTCCTCTGGTATAGAAATGTTGATGAATTATTAATATAGTTTTTGGGGTCACTTTCTGGTAGCCCCTCCCTCTCTCTCTCTCTCTCTCTCTCTCTCTCTCATTTTTTCAGCTTTATTCCAGGCTAAATATATTAAGCTTGGTAAATATGCTACTTGTTTTTTTTTTTTTTTTTTGTATACTAACTCTGTTGTAGTGGCGATCAACTCGTTACTGCATGTTTTCTAATTCACCTGAAACTGGCTTGGATTGCTAATGATTAATTTACAACTTTTATTTTTTTCATTCTATTTGAAATGCAGGGTCATTTTGGTCAGACGAGTGAAGAGGAACTTTTGATGGCCATTGAGAATTGTAAGGAACTGATTAGACAGTGTGATGCTTCGGTTGCAGCTGGGGCTGAACGACAGCAAAAACTCGTACGCAAACTCATTCAGTTACGAATGTATTATCAAGACTTGAAGGTAAGTGTTGTTTGGTTTACTTGCTTTATTGGCCATCATCGATTGTTGTTTTTTTTTTTTTTTTTTTTTTTTTCTTTTTTTTCTTCTTCTCTGCCACCTGTTCAACAGGTTGAGAGACTTTTATCAACACGCCTAGTTAAATATATCCTGCTTACATAATCAGTCTGTTAGTGTCATGCTTAAATGGTTTTCAAACAAAACAATATCAAAGTTTTAGAATGTCTATTTGTATGCTAATAAATAAGGTGCTTGAAGATCTGAATTTGGTGTTAGAATTATTCTTTTTCTTAGGTAATGTTTTACTCTTCATTGCACAAATATTTTCAAACACAAGTGGGAAGTTGTCTAAATTTCTGAGATGAAGCTTGATGATTTTTATCATTAAGGGTTTTCATCTTTATTGTTATTTCCAGAACGTTTTGGCTGATATGTCCTCCAGCCTTCTTTAGGTGTTTGTCGATGAATTTTTTAGATGAAGCTTGATGATTTTTATCATTAAGGGTTTTCATCTTTATTGTTATTTCCAGAATGTTTCGGCCGATATGTCCTCCGGCCTTCTTCAGGTGTTTGTCGATGAATTTTTGAGATGAAGCTTGATGATTTTTATCATTAAAGGTTTTCGAACTATTGTCTTCATCTTTATTGTTATTTCCACAGCATTTCGGCCGATATATCCTCCAGCTTTCTTCAGGTGTTTGTCAAACTCGGGAACCTTCATGGAACTTCAAACTACTTCAAAATAATTGATAGGGCTGAACATTGAAGGATTAGATGCCTTAAGGAATCAGCACATTGGGCTACAATGACCTGCTGAGTAGGCCAAGTATAGAGATGAATACAATATGAGAACCGATAATTAAAAAGGTTAGATGAAGATATAAAAAAAAAGAAAAAATCTGAATATGAGCACAGGTAAAAAATCATACATAATAGTAGTAATCCTAGTCAAGGAAGAACATTAAGTTTATAAGTCCCAAAAATTCACTCTGAATTGTCCAGCAGAACACATAGTGTAAAGGTTATAAGTGTTGGAGACAATGATTTGGAGGTTGCTGGTTCAATCCTGACTGCAGATAAATAACAATACAGGAATACTTAGCACAATACCTGGTTATAGCTAATGGAATAAGAACAGGCAATCCCCATGGATTCAATAAAGGATGTAGGTCGAAGTTCTGTGAAGGTTCCCCAGTTCAACAAAAACTTGAAGGCCAGAGGACATATTGGCCGAAATGTTGTGCAAATAATAAAAATGAAGACAATAGTCTGAAAACCCTTAATGATAAAAAAACTAGAGGGAAGGTTTTGAAATACTGAAAAAATACGATACTTAGTGTTTCAAAATTCTTCTACTTGATGAATAGAATTACTAATATTAAATAGCAATGCTTGAAACCATTGGACGGTGTGCAAACAAATATTTATTGGTAAACTGAATTATTGATATTACATAACAATACTTGAAACCATTTAACTGTGTGCAAATAAAACTATTAATGTTAGATAGAAATACTTGAAAGTATTTAACTCTGATTACAAAAAATGGTTAATATTAGAATTATTAGTGTTAGATAACAATACTTGAAACCATTTAATTGTATGCAAACAAATGAGCTCTGGCTTATTAAACCAACATAAAGAACTGATACAAAATTATTTTATGATTATAATATTTTAATGCAATGAATTAGTCATTTCAATGTATCAAATACGAGTCATGTAATAATTTTTATATATATCAACAGGATTTGGCATTAGATAATCCACAATGGTTGACATGACATAAAACACAACCGAACCAAAATCATTCCACTGTCCAAACTTACAATAAATCGACTTACGTTCCCTTCAGTGGAGTAAAAACCCCTGCCAATAACAAAAAGAACTGATATGAAATTATTTCATGATTATAATATTTTAATGCAATGAATTAGTCTTTTCAATGTATCAAATACGAGTCAAGTAATAATTTTATTTTATATGATTTAAATCTTAAATGATATCAGCCCAGTTCACTGGGGTTGTAGAAGACCCTGATTGCATCTCCGCAGAGGGGTAAGACTCCTCCCCCAACAAGAGTCTTGAATATGACACAAAACAAATTGATGGTGAGTTTTGGGGAATGTGGAGTACGCCTTCATTGTTATTGCTCACAAGCCCACTCTGACCCGGAGTGGTAGCACCTGATAGGGTCCCATTTATGGGTCAAACAGAACTGTTTGACATTTAAACTCAAAGCAAACAAATAAATTATACTAAACTGAATTGTTATAAATAGAACTGTTTAATCATTTAACTGTGTGTAAACAAATGATTTATATTTAAATGAATTGTTAGTGATATATAGCAATAGTTTGAACTATTTAACTTTGGGCTAATGAAGGAGTAATGTTGAGTAGAATTATTTGGGTTGATTAGCTATACTTGAAACTCTTTAACTGTGTGTCTGAATTGAATTATTGGTTTTACATCGTTAAATGGTTTCACACATCACTATGTGCAAACAAATGATTAATATTGGTTAATTGAATTATTGGTGTTGGATAGAAATGCTCGAAATCTATTAACTGTGTGCAAACAATTGGAACACTTAATTATGGTCAGACAAATGAACACTCATTTAAAAATAAAATTATTTACAAACTATTCACTTAGAAATTTATATATATATATATATATATATATATATATATATATATAACCATTTAGCTCTCTGCAAACAAATGACTGATGTTAGATTAAATTGTTAGTAGAGAAAAATTGATAACAATATTGTGTAGAATTTGTTACGTATGTTTGAGAAAGATTTTGAGTCAAAAGGAAGAAAAAGAAAGAAATATTCCTAATAAGTCAAATGACGTAATTTCAAACAACAAATGCTGATTCACCAATTAAATGGCCAACTTTTTCTTGTTATACAAATTTTCCCCTAGGTTTTTGTATTTTGCATTTTTAAACATCTGTGACGTTACCCTCTCGGCCCCTAAGTTACATCATCTTCTTCGAACCATTTCACTTTACGGCCGGTGATCAACTAGTGGTTCCAATAGGGGCATCGCACATTTCTTGTACCGCTACAAGAAATACAATCAAGGGAGTGGGAGAAAAAAAAGAATAAACGAACAATATGCTTGGGTTGACTTGAGTGCAGAAGGAGAGTTATGTAACATTGTGCATGTGTAGACTAACGCTAGCGTGGATTACTAGTGAAAATTCTACAACGCTACTGGAATGCCGACTCATCTTCCCTCACTGTGGCTGGACCCTATCTCATCCGACTGGTCTCTCTGCTGTCCCGTGTCTACTGGTCACTCACGTTACCCTTCGCCAACTGCTTCCTCGAGCTCCTTTGTCCAACTCTCTGACCGGTCACTCGAGATCTCCAGTCCAAAACCCTTTGTCTGGTTTCGCGCCAAAACAGACAAAGGAATTGTCTGCTTGGCGGACCACCTACATAGTGTTACACATCCATTGTTGACTTAACATTGCTAATATCACCCCTCATGGTCCTGATGATGGTTCAGTAGAACCGAAATGCTATAGTTGACTTCTCAATAAATCTCTCCTTCCACTTGGATTACTTTATCAATTTCTCTCTACATATTGTCGGATTACAATCCATTATTTACTTCCATTAAATTGTTAGTATTACATAGCTATACTTGAAACCTCTTTCTTATACCCTTGGGAAAGATATGAATCCAACAATTTCCTCTTCAATTATGGTAAATAGGACAAACTGAGCTCTTCAACCTTGGTATTGCAACCAGTCTTGGAGAAGGAAAACTCTGAATTCGAACCTGTTATTCTCCACTTAAAAATTGATCTTGTATTGTATCCTTTGAGGGATAGCTAAATATGTACCTATATACACACATTATGGACGGCTTCGTAGTGTAATGTTTACCATTGTAGGAACCGAACCTGGCAACTTGAGTTCAAATCCTGTTTGCTTATCATGTAGCACAAATACCCTTGAGAAAGGCATGAATCCAACTATTTTCCCTCCAGCTATGGGTAAATAGGACAAAATGAGCTCTTCAACCATGGTATGGCAACCAATCGAAGAAAAGAAAAACTTTGACCTTGTGTCGCATCCTTTACGTGCTGAGGAATGGGTAAATATAAACAAGAGTTGATCAAGCAAAACCCCCTAAGAATTCGGTAGAAAATGAATGTTACTTGTTTAGCCATAAATTTGTTAAAATTTTCTTTTTACAGGAAGGTCCAATCCAAGCTGATCCAGAGATTAAAATTGTAATGTCCCATCAGTTTAAGCAAAGAGTTGGCGCCACCAAACATCCCTGTGAAAAATGTAAAGGAGTCATTTGGGGAATGATTGGAATTCATTCCTGGTATAAATGTCAAGGTTTGCAGATGCATTTTCTCAACTTACATTAATCATTTAGAAGTGTTTCTCTTGATTGATACTGATATCATTTCACATTGAGCTTTTGAATTGTCAATGCATTTTTATTAGTAAAAATCATTTCCAATGCATTTTTATTAGTAAAAATCATTTCCAGTGCATTTTTATAGTAAAAATCATTTCCAATGCATTTTTATAGTAAAAATCATTTCCAATGCATTTTTATAGTAAAAATCATTTCCAATGCATTTTTATAGTAAAAATCATTTCCAATGCATTTTTATAGTAAAAATCATTTCCAATGCATTTTTATAGTAAAAATCATTTCTAATGCATTTTTATAGTAAAAATCATTTCCAATGCAGTTTTATAGTAAAAATCATTTCTAATGCATTTTTATAGTAAAAATCATTTCCAATAGATTTTTATAGTAAAAATCATTTCCAATGGATTTTTATAGTAAAAAATCATTTCCAATGCACTTTTATAGTAAAAATCATTTTTAATGCATTTTTTATAGTAAAATTATTAGTACCTTTTTATTAATAATTGGGAAGAGTTTGTTTATAAATGACCGAATAATTTATTGTAAAAAGTAAGTAAAGTTGGTGACTGTAGTCGAGGGCGACCCGAAGGCTCCCTTTTCAGTAGCTACTACACTGAGGTGTAGGGGAGGGTGCTATTCCTTTCCCAGGATTGCTCCACTTTACCCTTGGTGCTTACCTTATAATCCTGAATGTTAAGCAAGGAGATATCAAGTACCATTTTTTTTAGTCTTTGATATGACTCAATCTGGGATTGGACCATGTCTCCTGGACTATTGGCGAATACTCTTATTGTAGAACTATTAAATTTATCCTGCAAATTCATTGAATCCTGTAGAAGTCTTTTCCTTCCCCATTGGATGTATGGCATTTCTCATGAAGAATAAAGGGCTACATTCCATATCGGCACCGAGCTATTGTATGTAGGTTCTAGCTGGTCATCCTGCCTTTGCTCGTCCATGTTAAGGGGTCCACAGGAGTACATCACTCATGAGTTCGTTCGTACTTCTCCAGCAGTGTCCCTCATGTCTAATTTTTCTAACTTGGTTACTTTTCATGATGGGTGGTAAGTGGCCGTACAGCTGCTGCTTTGTTGGGTGCTGCCTCCAGGATTTGTTGAATATTGCTCACAGCATTCTTGTGTTGTTGCCATCAAGCTTTTTCTCCATATGTTTAGTTAGCGTCCATTTAGTGTATCCATACAGCAGTATTGACATGACCATTGCTTGGAAGAAACTGCGTTTTATTTTATCAGTCAGGTCTGACTTTCATATGACCATTAGCCTATAGATAGCTGTCCATGCCTTTGCTAGTCGTGTGTTGATATCTGTCTTGGTTGATGAGACTCTGCTTCCTAGCTAGGTGAACTTGTCTACTAGTTTCAGAGAGCTACCATTTAGTGTTGAGATGTCGCCTGTTTGATTAAAGCACATATATTCCGTCTTGTGTGCATTGACATGGAGGCCTATGCTTGCAGCTGCTCATTCCAGATTATATAGCACAGTTTTGGCTTGGGCGGGTGCATTTGCCAGAAGTGGTACGTCATCGGCATCTGTAATTGTGCATGGTACCTTCTGCTTCTTTCCTTTGTTAGCTTGAAACCGTTTTCTTATATTTTATCAATAGATGTTCTAAGCATGTAGTCTAGACAAAGAGGTATGGGGCTAATGTGTCTCTTTGCAGTACACCTGTTACAATGTCAAAGTAGTCTGTGTCTCCATCTGGAGAATGGACTTTTACTTTTGTGTTTGTATATAGCATCATTATGGCTGCGACAGCTTCTTTAGGTAGGCTGTAGGTGAGTAGTATTTGCCCCATCTTTCCTCTGTGTATTGAGTCTAAGGCCTTGGCGAAGTCGATGAATAATATTGTTGCTTCTCGGTTTTTTTGTATGTACACCTTCAAGAATTCGACTGATAGTCAAAATTTGTGACGTAGTGGATCTACTCCTCCGAAAGCCATTTTGATTCTTAAGTTTCTTCTCAATTTTGGGTTCTATGCGGTTGTGTAGTGGAGCATTGTATATCTTTGCTGCTATGGATGTAAGGGTTATACCTCAGTAGTTCTTGGCTAATCTAAGGTCACCCTTTTTAGGGATGGGGAGGATGCATCCCTTCATCCATCTGTCTATTGGGTTTTGATTCTATACGCCATTACAATGTCGGAGCAGTGTGTTGTTGAATTGCCTTAGTTCTCTAACAATAAATGGTAATCAGCAGGAAGATCTGTCTTGAACCAATTAATTTCTTTTTCATCAATGGCCCAGGAGACTGGGGTTAAATTCCAGGTCGAGTCATACCAAAGACTCAAAAAATGATACTTGATGTTTCCTTTCTTAACACACCATTATAAAGGTAAGTGGAGGAATCCCGGGAAAGGAATAGTGCCCTGCCCTACACTTTGGTGTAGTAGCTATTGAAAAGGGAGCCTTTTAGTCACCCTTGACTACAGTCGGCTAACTTAAAACTTAAAAAAATATTGAATACTTATAAATGGTATATCAACAGATAGGAGATTGGGGAGGATTTTGAAGGTTTCTGAATAAATTCTAAGTAAAAAAAATGTTTTCTTTTTGAAAAATGTTGATTCCCAAAGCTGAAATCCACTCAGGGATGCGGATTCCAGGTGTTAAATTCTGATAAAATAAGATTTCTATGAAGCTGTAGTTGTGTCTGTACAACATGTGCTTTTCTGCTATGTCATAATAAGTGAGTTTGAACTCCAATTGTGCTGGAGTTGATAGCACCTGATAGGGTCCTATCTACGGGTCAAATAGAACTGTTTGACCTTTAAACTGTAGGCAAACAAATGACTTCTGCTAAATTGAATTTTTTGAAAAAGAACTGTTTGATCATAAACAAATGACTGATGTTTAATTGAATTGTTAGGGATACATAGTAATACATGGAATTATTTAACTTTGTTGACTTATATTTGCAAATTATATATAACTAATATATATAAATAAAGAGAATTTGGCATTAAATAATCTACAAGGGTTGATATGCCATAAAACCCAACCAAATCAAATCATATATATTTGATATATATGTATAAAGAGGATTTAGCATTAAATAACCTACAATGGTTGATATGCCATAAAACCCAACCAAACCAAATCATATATATTTAATATATATGTATAAAGAGGATTTGGCATTAAATAACCTACAATGGTTGATATGCCATAAAACCCAACCCAACCAAATCATATATATTTAATATATATGTATAAAGAGGATTTAGCATTAAATAACCTACAATGGTTGATATGCCATAAAAGCCAACCAAACCAAATCATATATGTTTAATATATATGTATAAAGAGGATTTGGCATTAAATAACCTACAATGGTTGATATGCCATAAAAGCCAACCAAACCAGTTGTGCTATTATGTTCACTTTTGGACTGATTCTCTTGCAAAAATCTAAGTGATCGTTGTCAAAGGAACACTACATAAACCAATACACATCTGCTCCATCTACATTCCTCCACACGACCCCATCAGTGACATGAAAATTAATAAATTACTCCAGCCTACTGCTGGGTGACTTAAACAGCCATAGCACTGGATGGTGGTGCCAGAAAACCAAGAAAAAGGCAAATACTTAAAGACAGTTATCCAAAATAATAACCTGTGCATATTTAATAATAAATCTCGTACCTACCTCAACTCACTCACAGGTTCTTACTCAGCCATTGACCTCACTTTATGCGATCCTGTAAGCTATATGGACCACAGGTGGAAAGTTTATGATGATCTCTGTGGTTGCGACCACTTCCCCATTCTACTTGAAATCCTACAACCTCTCCATGATCAAAGACTCCCTCATTGGAAACTAAACAAAGCAAAATGAGAAGTCTTTGAAACCCTCTGCAAACAAAAACTCTTCCAAGACCCTAACACTGCAGACCAAACAAAATATTTTACAGAAATGTTAATGTCAGTAGCAAATGAGTCTATAGCAAAATCCTCAAACTCGAACAAACACAACACTCCCTGATTTAACGATGACTGCTGAAAAGCTATCCGCCTACGTAAGGCTGCCTTACATAAATTCAAATAGCAACCTGCTACCACTAATCTTGATGACTTCAAACTCCTCAGGGCAAGAACAAGAAAACTCATTAAAGAAGCCAAGAAGAAAAGTTGGCAAAATTATGTCAATCAACTGGGCTCCTCTACTAAAACCAACACAATCTGGAGAGAATTAAGAAAATCTCCAACCAAGCACCTCACAAAAAAACTAAACAGAAGCAACCACAAGACATAGCAGAAGTATTAGCTGATACATTTTCAGTAAATTCTTCTCTCGAAAACTCCAATCCACAATTCATTTCTTAAAAAAGCAAATCAGGGAAACAAAGACTCAATTTTAAAACAAACAAATCAGAAAAATATAACCTACCATTTACACTAGCAGAGCTTAAAGAAGCTATAAAAATATCACATAATACAGCAGTCGGCCCAGATGAAATTCATTATTGAATTTCTAAAACACTTTACTAAGAATTCTCTTAATTACCTTCTGAAAATATTCAATGATATCTGGATAAATGGAACATTCCCAGAATCATGGAAAATATCAACAATCATTCTTATATCTAAGCCTGGGAAAGACAACTCAAACCCAGCAAACTACCGCCCAACAGCACTAACTAGTTGCCCGTGTAAAACAATGGATCGCATGGTAAACAAAAGACTGGTCTGGTATCTTGAATCCAATAAACTTATTATCAACTCTCAATGTGGCTTCCAAAAATGCCAATCAACAATGGATCATGTGGTCAAATTGGAAACCTCCATAAGAGAGGCCAATATCCAGAAACATCTGATAGCAGTCTTCTTTGGTCTGGAGAAGGCTTATGAGACCACTTGGAAGTTCGGAATAATGAAAGATCTCCATAGCCTTGGACTGTGAAGAAGATTGCCAAACTTCATGAAGAGTTTTCCCTTGGACAGGCAATTCTAAGTTTGAATTGGATCAACATTTACTAATCTCTACAAACAGCAATAAAGAGTCCCTCAAGGGAGTATTCTGTCTGTGACACTGTTTAATATAAAAAGAAACAGTATTACAAGGTGTCTTATTCCTGGAATTAATGGTTATCTTTACGTTGACGACTTTTGTATCACTTCCAGATTAAAATATGATAACTGCAGAGCGTCAACTGCAACAATGCATCAATAAAATAACACATTGGGTAAACACAAACGGATTCAAGATATCCCAAAGCAAAACAAGATGTGTGTATTTTTGTCAATTAAAAAAAATGCACAATGACCCACTCATAAAACTAGAAGACAGAAATACTTGTCGTTAACGAGTTTAAATTCCTGGGAGTTATTTTTGACAGGAAATTATCATTCATCTCTCACATAAAATATTTAAAAACTATAACCACTTGTGCTCAACAACCCTGAGTAGTTGCCCATACAAAATGGGGAGCTGACCTTCAAGCGCTCCTTAAGTTATACAGAGCACTAGTCTGTTCCCAATTAGATTATGGTATGCTTATCTATGGATCTGCTAGAAAGTCCTACCTTAAAAAACTCGACCCAATCCACCATGAAGGCCTAAGAGTAGTCTTAGGAGTCTTCAGAACTTCTCCAGTTGTCAGTTTATACACCGAAGCCCATGAAGTACCCCTACATCTCAGATGTGAAAAATTGGCTCTGCATGAAACTGAAATCCTGCCCATCCAACCCAGCCTACAACTGCGTCTTCAACCCTAAACACAAACAGTTTGAACAAAAAGAAAAAAAGCATCAAACCATTTGGCCTTCGGATGGAATCTATTCTCCAAGAACCCGCAGTTTCTGTTACAAATGTACATAAAAACATCCTACCACAAATACCACCTTGGATCATTATAAAACCACAAGTAATCCTCCAATTAAACAAACTCCCCAAAACAAAAACACATCCCAGCACTTATCTCGAAAAATTTCATGCTATCCTCTTACACCATCCTGACCATCATTATATATTTACAGATGGCTCCAAGGATAGCAATAAAACAGCGTGTGCCACTGTTCTCAATAAAACCATTCACAAGAAAGCCCTTCCAATGGAAAACTCCATCTTCACTGCAGAAGTACGTGCCATTTACCTTGCCCTCAACATCATTTCTAGGGACAAACATAACAAATTAATCATATTCTCTGACTTGCTCTCTGTATTAACATCTCTGAGAAATAAAAAGCTGGAGAACCCATTAATTGTTAAACTGCTCAGTAAACTTGACTCAATGTCTAGTCATAAAGAAATAATTATGTGTTGGATCCCAAGCCACATCAGAGTGAGCGGAAATAAAAGAGCTGACTCAGCAGCCAAATCGGCCTTAGATCTGAGCCCCAACAATAACTCCATTCCGTATACTGACTTGAAACCCAAATTCAATAAATTCTTTCTTACAAAATGGCAATAATGCTTGAATATAACAACATTAATAACAAACTCTTCCAAATAAAGCCCACTTTGGGAGAATGGAGACCAACCTTCAGAAAATCAAGAAAGGAACAAGTCATTATATCTCGATTGCGGACTGGCCACACAAGTCTCAGTCATTTTTTTTTATACTCAAGCAGGGATAGCCACCACCATGTTTGACATGCCAGACACCTTACACCATTAAAAATGTGCTAGAGGAATGTGGAGCTCTAGCTATCACAAGAGAGCGGTATTTTAAAACAGATAATATGAGAGATATATTTGAGAATGTCCACATGGATGATGTTCTCTCTTTCTTGAGAGATACAGGGTTAAAACTAAAAATATAACATTTCACAATTCTGGAAAATTTAGCCATCCAACTTACCAATCAACTAAGTACAAATAAATTATTGTTGAATAGCAATACTTGAAACCATTAAATCTCTGCGAATAAAACTGTAATAAGAAATAATAACGAACTTAGCCGTGCAAACAAATTATATGAAATAAAATACCTCATGTTGGATAGAAATACTTGAAACCATTTACTCGTGTACGAGTAAATGAGCTATGTCTTTTTTTTTTTTTTTTTAAATTTTTATTCTTTTAAGGTACATTCTCTACAATATATGTGTTTGCAGATCATGCATATCTAAAATATGTGAACTGAATTTGGCATTAAATAACCCATAGTGGTTGATATGCTGTAAAATCCAACCAACCAACCTTCCTAGCGAAAAATATGAACCCTCCCAGCACTGGGTTAAATAGTTCCATTATTATTCTTCTACAATGATGGCTTTGGTATTAAATAACCCATAAATGTTGATATGCCTTTAAACAAAGAAACTGAACTGAAGCATTAAAGGAAAATCAGCAAATTTATTTTTGAGAAAGTTTTTTTTTTTTTTTTTTTTTTTTTGATAGCCCTTCTTTGAAAAAAAAAAAAAGAAGTCTATTGAAGCTCTGCCAAGATTGATGATAGTGAGTATGGTAAGAGTATGTCAGAGAACTATGTGCTGTTAGCATGTCTTGATAATGTTATGGGGATGTAGTTGTACTTTGGTTTTTTTATTTCCAGAAAATATTGGGGTTTCTTTTTGGATATGTCTTGTCATAAAATCTCTTCTGATTTTTTTTTTCCCCAGACTGTGGATACCACTGTCACCAAAAGTGCCTTAATACAGTAACGAGGATGTGTCCAAGTGCAAAGGTCAGTCTACACTGTTATTGTTGTTATTATTAATCATTTCTTTTATGAACATTTATAAAATCTTTAAATTTGGAGGTGCCCGTGGTGTAATGGTTATCTTCGCAGGATATGGACACGGTGACACGAGTTCAAATCCTGGATGAGACTGATTGCATTTCACATAGCACTAATACCCTTGGGAAAGGTATGAATCCAATTATTCTCCCTCCAGCTATGGGTAAATAGTAGGACAGACTAAGTTCTTCAGCCTTGGTGAGGCAACTAGTCTAGGAGAAGGAAAACTCTGAATTCAAACCTGTTAAACTCCGCTTAAAAAATTGACCTTATGTCATATCCTGCCCGAGCGGAGGGGTTGGTAAATATGATATAAAATTTTTAAATTTTAATTGTTCTTTAGGCTGGGGTTATAGAATACATAGAATACTCCTCCTAGTAGAGGCCACTTGCTAATTGTTGGTGATGACCCATGAAGCCACAGAATGGGTCCTGCTGTCTGAACGATCTGTGAATCTGGTACTAAGTCGTCACATAACCTGTGACACTTCACTTAGGCCTTTACGTGGTCGGAGAGATCTGATCAATTGGTTGCTCATATCATGCCCTATTACCACTATAATTAAGTCCTGTATATATTTTACAAATTGCTTTTATGAGAAACACTCAGTTCTTACCTTGAAGGTGATGACTGAAAGTCGGCCATGTCAAAAGAAAAATTTAATGAAAGCTATTTCTACCAGTTTGATAATATTCATGAAGTTAATGCAAATTATTTCTACCAATATATTGATGCTTATTTACAGAAAAAAAAATGGCTTTAAATAACCCAGAAGAGTTGATGTGCCATTAAACAAGATAACCAACTTTATTTATCACTTAGCGTATTTGGACTATTCTCTTCATCTTCATTGTTATATTGATGTTTCAGCCAATACATCCCTTGGCTTTCTTTATGTGTAACAAAGAATACTTACTATTGCTTAACACTAGTACCTGCTCATGGTTAATGGAATTAGTACATTCTACCACCGATGGATTAAATAAAGGGTTCTGTTCAAAGTTCTGTGTGGGCTCAGAGTTCGACATAATGCTCCTGAAGAAGGACGAAAGGCGATATTTGTCTCTGCTTCCCACCAGACAGGACTAGACACAAGGTCTTTTTTATAGTAGGGTTTAAGGAGGGGAACGCTGGACTTATGCTGGTCATCGGCTCACTTAGTGCAATGTGATCCAAATGACCCTGTGCTGGGCTTGGACTCACTCGATATATTACGTGAGCCCAGTATGGATGCCTGTTTATAGTTTAAACTAGACCCAAGAGTCTCGTGGTATGCAATGCTTATCAATGATGTCATCGTTTACCAGCAAGTGGCCTAGTTGAAACCGGAGTCCATTTGGCTTTGAATCTGTTCTTAACCTTGAAGAGCAGGAGAGAAACAGATACCTCTCCTTCGAAGGCTGAAGGGCGTATTGACCAAAAGGTTGTGAGTATAACAATGAAGATGAGGTCAATAGTCTGAATATTCTAAGTGATAAAAATTTTCAGTTTTTATCTTAGAAATTTAAAATAAAATAACCAACTATTAAATTTTGGCAAGTATTTTTTTTTTTTTTCCAAATTTTCATTATGGTATAAACTTTCAAAGCTCTTTTAAAAAAAACACACACCTTACACAAGCAAGCAACCCCTGATGATGGCCTATGAAGGGTCCGAAATTCATCTACCAATTCCAAGCTGAAACTAAGACACTTATCAGCAAACTTGAAAGAATCTTAAATAAATTATACAACCAAATTTGTCTTTATTATTTAATGAGACATGCTTAAATAAATGACTGCTGCCTAACTACGCACACACACCCACACAAATATATCTATCACAAACTACCCAACTATGTAACACTTATTTGGATATGACATTAAACAATCTGATGGCCAGGCTCCAACCTTGGAGCTTTGGGGAATGCAGTGTTCTTCTTCATTGCTGTTGTTCCCAGGTCTACTCTGACCCAGAGTGGTAGCACCTGATCCTATTTACCAACCCCTCCGCTCGGGCAGGACATGACATAAGGTCAATTTTTAAGCGGATTTTAACAGGTTTGAATTTAGAGTTTTCCTTCTCCTAGACTAGTTGCCTCACCAAGGCTGAAGAACCCAGTCTGTCCTACTATT
Source organism: Sepioteuthis lessoniana (assembly GCA_963585895.1). Lineage (NCBI taxonomy): Eukaryota > Metazoa > Mollusca > Cephalopoda > Myopsida > Loliginidae > Sepioteuthis > Sepioteuthis lessoniana. The sequence goes on along the minus strand of OY757947.1, from coordinate 47,791,139 downwards.
TACCCATAGCTGGAGGGAGAATAAGTATATTCATACCTTTCCCAAGGGTATTAGTGCTATATGAAATGCAATCAGCCTCATCTAGGATTTGAACTCATGTCGCCGTGTCCATTTCCTACAACGATAACCATAGGGTCTTATCTATGGGTCAAATAGAACTGTTTGACAGTTTAAACTGTGTGCAGGCAAATGACTCTTGCTAGATTGAATTGTTTGAAATAGAACTGTTTGACCATTTAACTGTGTATAAACAAATGACTGATGTTTAATTGAATTGTTAGTGTTAAATAGAAATACTTGAAACCATTTAACTGTGTGCTAAAAGAGTTAAGGTTTATTAAAAAAAAAAAATATTATCACTAAAATGTGTTTACAAAGCATATATCAAAATGAAAAGTGAACGGTTTCATCGAGTATCTGAACTCTGATCATTGTGTTCTTCCCCTTAAGATGAGATGGACACAACAAGCTGCGTTTAAATCATGGACAAGGCTGTTTGCATTTCCTTTTGCACGAATGCCCTTGGGGAAAAGTGTGAATCTATCTCTTCTTCCTCCAGCTATCAGTAAATAGTAGTGTAGGCTGGGCCCTTTAACCCCAGTATGGCAACTGGTTTAGGGGAAGGAAGGGGCTAAATTTAAACCTGCACTACTCTGCTGTGAAATTGACCTTGTATCCTGTTTGTGGCTGAGGAATTGGTTAAATACATCAATTGTTGTATAATTTGGTGATGTCAATAATAACAATACAGATACAGGCTGATTCTGTCGTTTCAGATACAAACGGCTTATTAATTTCTGGCTTCGGTCCATAGTGACACGAGGAGAGAATGATAAAACATAACTAAAACTCATACCTGAAAACCTAAAACATGCACAAAAGACAAAAGCAATTTAACTCTTCAGGCATTAAATGATCCACAGAGGTTAATATGCCATTAAATAAAACTCAAACGAGGAGAAAGACACAATTCTTAAAAGCCTATGCTAACCATACTTTGCTGACCCCACCCCAATGTGAGGCGCATCTTGTGATGTTTAAGATCTCAATTCATCTCTGCCGGTTGAGATCCGAAAAACACAACCGCATGCCTCAACAGTAGAAAAGCTAACTCTCGTCTTCAACGGTCGAATACCCAACTACAACTCTCAACGGCAGGATCTCAACTGACGTCTTTTCAAAATCCTCAAGTTCTCAGGACCATCTCTTCCGGGCATGACATCATCCACACTCCAGCTCCATTTCTTGTGTGGGGGTTTATTATGACAAATGGGGGATTGGCATATCCTTTCCACACGAGTGTCAAACTGCATCAAATGACTCAAAGCCTTACCAAACTGAATGATAAAATATAATTGACGAAAAATGATTAATATAAAAAAAAATCATTCCTTAATTATGACAAGGTCAGTTTTTTTAGTGGAATTTAACAAGTTTGAATTCAGAGTTTTCCTTTTAGAATGGTTGCCATACTTAGTTTAAAGAGCCAGTCTGCCCTACTATTTACCCATTGCTAGAGGTAGAATAATTGACTTCATACCTTTCCCAACGGTATTAGCAAGATGTGAAATGCAAACAGCCTTGTCCATGATTTGAGCTTGAATTGATTGTCCATTTTCTACAAGCTCTTCTATTTAACTATGGCTCATGTGGAATATTGATGTAAATAAAAATTTGCTGTTATGTAAATTTGACATTATTTGTTTTTATTTTTTCTTAATTGTAGATTACACAAGGAGTTGGATTTATTACAGACATTTGTCCTGAAAAAGGTCTTAGCCGACAAAAATTTCGATGTGCTGATTGTCGAGAACCTATTGAATATCAGAGCAGTAAGTTTTATATAAAATTACTTTCAATATAGATTATTTTGGACTTTCATTACTGGGGTTTAGACATAATCCCCCCCCCCAAAAAAAAAACCTCTCCGAAAATCTTATGCCAGTGTTCCTCATCAAGGTGTGCTGGATTCCTTTGACTCTTTCTCATCATCCATCCCTATCACACTTGGTAAGTTTTCTAGACAGTGCCCAGTGTCTGTACAAAACTGATGACTAAGTTTTTGCTAGTGGGCTTACAACTATTGTGTCTGTAAGAGAATGTCGCTTATGAATTCATTCTTACCTCTCGAGCATTGTCTTGTTCATCTTGGATGATTTATGAGATGGGAGGTAAGTGGCTGTACCACTGCTGTTTTGTGGGGTGCTGCTTCCAGGATTTGTTGAAAACAGAATGCTACTTGTGTAGTTCCTATCTAGATTTTTTTTCTAGTTATCTTGTTAGTGTCTAAACTTTCTTTCTGAAGTTGCAAACATTTCTCTACCTAAAAAATTCCATCATATGCATTATTTATTTTTTCTTAATTTTGACTGTATTTAATTTTTTTTTCTTGTCTATGATGAAATGATTGAAAATAATAATTTTATTAACAATAATAATATGATAAATTTGTTCATCTTTGTTATTGATACAATAAATAATTTTTTTTAATGATAGTTTTTATTTTTTTATACTTTAATCCCCCCCCCAAATTTCTTACAAACAAGTGTCAAATTAAATACCAATTAAATAATAATTTTGACTTTTTTTATTTGTGATTTGGTTCAGTGATTGACGTTATTGGTGGAACTTAGAATATACTGACTGTATTCTTTGCAGGGGTGTCTTGGGTATAACACTAAACTAAATCTGATGGTGAGGCTCCAGTTCTGGAACTCTGGGGAGTAGGGAATACCTCTTCATTGCCATTACTCCCAGGTTCACTCTGGTGCTTGTATGGTCAGTACAATGCGGTGACCAGATGAGAAAATACCAGTGTCCAATGTCTTCACTAATCATATTGTCATTATTATCCTCTCTTACATTTTATAGAGAACTACTTAGGGATATCAGTTTGACCATCTATGTTACATAGTTTCAATTGCATTTTCAGATATTTTCAAAGTGGTACGGTGTCCGGATATACTAAAAAGAACATCCTTTATGAAATTTTAAGCCACTGTTTTCTGTGCTTAAAAAAAATTGTCTTATACATTTAAGTTTTTAACTTTAAAATCGTATTGGTATTTTGTCTGCAGGGTTTTAGAATACGCTGCTTGTATCCCTTGCAGAAGAGTTGGACCCCCCCCCATCCAAAAAAAAAAAGCTGGGGGTGTCCAAGGTATGTTATTAAACTGCATCTGATGGTGAGGCTCCAGTTCTTGAGATTTGGGAAGATCTGTTTAAAAATATTTTGTGTTCGATATGAGTACTTAATATCATATAACTGTAAATTAGTTGTACATTTTCTTTAAGTCGAGGAATTATATTGTGAATTGGATTACCACGACCACAAAATCTGGCGACCACTTGTGCGTGACATTCAGAAACACTTGACAGCTGTTTCGACCTTATTAGCTCTCATCAGCAGCGTATACTGTGATCTCTCCTACTGGAAATCGAACCAGCGACCACAGAATGCAGAGCCAAAACTCTACCACAGTCCACATGGCACACAGGTGACGCCAAATCAACTAGTCATGGTAATTGCATGGCCAATTAACCTGAATGTGTCTTGCAACTTGCATCCGTATTCTTTACAGAGGACACTGTCACCTTCAGGGCCACGTCTTCCCAGGAGGATTGGAAATACGCATCTGCATAATTATTATAACCTCAAAGGCAAGGGTATAGATGTATCATGACTAGTTGATTTGGCATCACTTGTGTGCCATGTGGACTGCTGGCTCAGTGGTAGAGTTTTGGTTCTGTAAATTAGTTGTATTAAGAATAGTTACTTGAAGAAATGATTGTTTTTTAAGAATTATTATTATTGAAACTATGTGCAAACAAAAATGATTATTATTGAATCGAAATGATTACTTGAAATCATAATTTTTAGTTTTAGATAGGAATACTTGTAATGTTTTAGCTATATCATAATTATCTTTATTAGATAGGAATACTTGATATCTTATAACTGTAAGAAAAAAGGCAAAAAAGAAAATAAAACAAAAAACCTTTCAAAAACAACCATACAGAAAGTGAATTTAAATGTACAATGAACATGTGATTCCCTAACGTCTTGGCATTGAATAACTGCTGACAAGTTGACATGTCATTAAAAACCAGTCACTTTGTAAATAAAAAGATTTAGTTTAACCTCCCCCAAAAAACTAACAATTCTGAATTTAACTCATTTAGTCAAAAAAAAATTACCTCATATTTTATTTCATTTCCATGATGTGAGGTAATTTTTTATTTTTTAAAATTTTTCTATTTTTTTCAGGTTATACTGCTTAATATTTCCTAACGGATTATTTATATTTTAATTTTCAAGTATCTTTAGAGGCCACTTCTTTATACATCAGTCCCACAATATAACATTGTCATTGTGTTTATGATAAGGCAAATGTTTTATATTGTCAATGCGAAACACTGAGAATGAAGAGTTAACTCCCTTATAACGGTTACTTCTTAAAAGATAATAGCCGATTCACTTCACAACCTGCAGGTGGGGCTTAGAATATATTGACTATATCCTCTGCTGAGGGGCAAGATCCCTCCACAAAGGAGTGTCCTAAAACGTATCTGATAGTGAGGCTCCACTTCTGGAGTGTGGGGAAAATTATCTATATTAGATCACTTGATACCATCTAACTGTAAATTATTTGTATTAAGAATAGTTACTTGAAGCTCTAATTGTTTACTAAGGATTATCATTATTATCATTAGTTACTTGAAAGCATCTGTCAATTATTTGTATTAAGAATAGTTACTTAAGGTTCTAATTATTTACTTAGGATTATTATTATTAGTTACTTGAAAGCATCTAACTGTAAATTATTTGTATTAAGAATAGTTACTTGAAGCTCTAATTGTTTACTAAGGATTATTATTATTAGTTACTTGAAAGGATCTAACTGTAAATTATTTGTATTAAGAATAGTTACTTGGAGCTCTAATTGTTGACTAAGGATTATTATTATTAGTTACTTGAAAGCATCGAACTGTAAATTATTTGTATTAAGAATAGTTACTTGAAGCTCTAATTGTTTACTAAGGATTATTGTTATATGAAAGCATTTTAGTGTTTGAATACAAATGATTAGTCTGAAAAAAATGTGGGGTAACTTGTAGCCATATAATTGTGTATGAGTTAAGTGCATTAGATACTGTAATTATTTATGTATAATACAGACTTTTCCGTTCTTGAGGTTCCAGTAATGCTGGAGCTTTGGGGAATGCAGATTACCCAATCATTGCCATTGCTCCCAGGTCCAGTCTGGCCCGGAATGGTATCACCTGATAGGGCCCTATCTATGGGTTAAATAGAACTAACAGCATATTTATGCTAAACTGAATTGTTTGAATTAGAACTGTTTGACTAAACTGAATAGCTTGAAATAGAAATGGTTTTGACAATTCAACTGTACTTACATTTAAACTGTGTGCTTATGCTAAACTGAATTATTTGAAATGGAACTGTTTTTGACATTGAAACTGTATTTACACTAACTGAATTGTTTAATATAGAACTGTTTTGACATTTAACTGTGTGTAAACAAAATCTATACTTATACAAAACAGAATTAGCTGAATTAGAACTGTTTGAATAAACTGAATAGCTTGAAATAGAAATGTTTTTGATAATTAAACTGTGTACTCATGCAAAACTGAATTGTTTGAAATAGAACTGTTTTCATGAAAATTAATTTGGTGTTAAATAACCTACAAAGGTTGATGTGCCATAAAACCCAACCAACCAATCAACCATTGTTTGTGAGTTCTATTCTAACTGGGTGCCTCATAATGTTGGTTTTGTACTAAGCTTACTAAATGACAAGAAGTAGTGGCTAACGTGTTGTTCTGGCATTGTTGTAAGTGCATTAGGACTCTAGTTTCACTATTATGGTCACGTTCAGAGACTTTTGAGAAAAGTGTAAACACTCTATTTGCTCCAGTTATAGGTTGAATAATCCCACTATTGTTTGGATGCCTTTGGCATTAAATTGCTCATGAAAGTTGATATGCCATTAAACAAAGAAACCAAGTGATTGTTAGTGAGTTTTGGCCTTTGCAAGACTAATCTAAGCTTTTTAAATGACTAGAAATCTGTATTTAGGTGGATATGACAAGTGATGTAGTGGTTCATGAGCTAGGCTAATAGACCATTCTTAGTGAGTTGGATTCTCACTGGGTGCTCTATACTTTTATCCTTGTGCCAAACTATGTTAAGCTTATTAAATTACAACCCCTATATTTTTAAGGAAGTCTAATTTACAAAGTTATTTCTCATTTAGAAATCCTCATGTTTTTTTGTTTTTTTTTATCCGTAATTTTAGACCAAGGTTGGCAGGAACCACGTCAGTGTGATTATACGGGCAATTTTTATTGCGAAATGTGCCACTGGGAAGATGATATGATTATTCCAGCTCGTGTTCTTTATAATTGGGATTTTGAACCCAGGAAGGTAAGAATCTTTTTTAAAAATAACTAAATTGTTGGTATTAGATAGGAATACTAAAAACCATATAACTGTGTGCAAATTATTTGTATTAGATAGGAATAATTATTTGTATTAGATAGGAATACTTGAAAGCATACAACTGTGTGCAAATTATTTGTATTAGATAGGAATACTTGAAACCATAGAACTGTGTGCAAATTATTTGTATTCGATAGGAATACTAGAAACCATACAACTGTGTGCAAATTATTTGTATTAGATAGGAATACTAGAAACCATACAACTGTGTGCAAATTATTTGTATTAGATAGGAATACTTGAAAGCATACAACTGTGTGCAAATTATTTGTATTAGATAGGAATGCTAGAAACCATATAACTGTGCAAATTATTTGTATTAGATAGGAATACTTGAAACCATACAACTGTGTGCAAATTATTTGTATTAGATAGGAATACTTGAAAGCGTACAACTGTGTGCAAATTATTTGTATTAGATAGGAATACTTGAAACCATACAACTGTGTGCAAATTATTTGTATTAGATAGGAATACTTAAAAGCATACAACTGTGTGCAAATTATTTGTATTAGATAGGAATACTTGAAACCATACTACTGTGTGCATATTATTTGTATTAGAAAGGATCAATTGAAACCATTTAACTGTGTAAATTTTTTGTATTAGATTGGAATACTTGAAATCATATAACTGTGCAAATGAATTGTTTTTGTTAATCAGGGATAGTTATTTAAAGCCATGTAACTGTGTATAAATTATCTGTATTAAGAATTGTTACTTAAAACTATAATTATTTTAAAAAATTCCTTTTTAATTATTTGAAATCATAAGATTGCAAAAATGACTGTGGTATTAGATAAACTAATAACTGTTGACTGTTGTCGTTCAATAATCAAAGACTCTTAATTTAATGCTGTAAAACTTTTCTGTTTTATATTTTTTGTATTAAAGGTATGTCGTGCCAGTCGACAGTTTCTCAAACTGCTGATAAAAAAACCTGTTCTGGATATTGAAAAATATTGTCCACTCATATTCAAAATGTCGGATATGACACAAATCCAGGTATTTTTTATTATGGCTTTTATCTTAACATTTTTTTTATGGATTGACCTTTTGAAATGATATGGCTATTTTGCAATACACTGTAAGCCCAATATTTTTGCATTTGGCTGTGAGGCTGGAGATCTGAGGAGTGTCTTCTGGATATGACGCTAAACAATCTAATGGTGAGGCTCAAGTCTATGAGTTTTAAGGAATGTGGAGTACCCTTTCATCGCCATTACTTTCAGGTCCACTCTGACCAGGAGTGGCACTATCTTTTAGGTTCCCCTCTATGGGTCAAATAGAAATATTTTTAATACTTGAAACCATTTACCTGTGTGCAAAAGAATGAATAATGTTGAATAAAATTATTAGTGTTAAATAGCAATACTTGAAAACAATTTTCTGTGTTCAAACAAATGAGCTCTGGCTCATTTAAAAATTGTTACCTACAAACTAAGACACCAACTGTACGGCCACCTGCCTCCTATCACGAAAACCATTCAAGTTAGACGAACCAGACATGCAGGACACTACTGGAGAAGCAGGGACGAACTCATAAGTGATGTACTCTTATGGACCCCCACACATGGCCGTGCAAAAGCAGGATGACCAGCACGAACATACATTCAGCAGCTATGTGAGGATACGGGATGTTGTCCAGAAGACCTGCCTGAGGCGATGAACGATAGGGAAAAGTGGCGAGAGAGGGTCAGGGATATCTGTGTTACCAGCACGACATGATGATTCATTAACAAATCATATTTTAATATATATATATATATATATATATATATATATATATATATATATATATATATATTCCTAGCCATACACATTAATATTAATAAAAAAAAAAACAAAAAAAAAAAAACCCAGATTTATATGATTTGAATTTCGTCGAAAACGAGGAATGGTTTGAAATCTCTCGATGAACTAACGGAACGTGGATTCTGCATAATGTTTCTAATATCAGGTGACGTATTTTAAAGAAACAAATGCTGATTCATTGATCAAACGGCCAATTTTTCTTGTCATAAACAGCCACTTTTCTTGTACAACTTTTCCTAATTTTTATATATTTTTACACTTTTTATACATCCATCTACACTTAACATCACTAATAAAACCCCTCACAGTCCTGATGATGGTTCAGCAGAACCGAAACGCTATAGTGTCGACTGACTTTGTTTCTCTATAAATCCCCACTTTCTATTTGGATGACTTGTCAATTTTTCTTCACAAATTGTCGGATTACTATCCATTATTTTCTTCCATATATATATATATATATATATATATATATATATATATATATATATATATATATATATATATATAATATATAAAAACAGGATTTGGCATTAAATAATCATGAAGGGTTCATATGCCATAAAACACAACCAACTGCCAACATAACCTTTTAAAATCAAATTTTGAAGGAAGTGGTTGAAAATTGATAAAGAGGATTCTTTAACAGCTAGAAGTTTAAATTTTTATACAACTGCTATTAAAATATGTTAGAATAGAATTTAATTTGTTTATACAAAAATCGAACAATATTTTTTTCGAACAACCTAACACGTTAATTTGTACTTGTACACATTTATCAGGGGGAGATAATTCAGTGTCACTAAAGTTAAGTTAATGAATATTATTTATAACTTCAGTCTGTATTATTGGTAGTTATTAAAAAAAATTCTTTGGATTTTGTAAACGAATTTGAGTAATTAAAATAGTACAAAACTTGGATTGTTTAATCGAAAAGAAAGAACATTCTGTTCATTTCGAGTTGCCATTTTCATTTAATAAAAAATCGAGTAGATTATAAAATGAGTTATTCCCCTTTATTCATTAGGAAAATTTTAGAAAATAAAATCTTAATAGTACATTTGTTTATGACTTTGGTGATTGTTTCTTGGTCGATCATAGAAAAGTTTTTAGTTGCATTCTTCCTTGATTCTTTTGTTTAAGAAAAAATATACAAAGTCTGTTTATAATATATTGAGCTCCTTAGCATTCCAGTGAGATTTTGATTGGTTGTAGCACTTCTGAACATCTCTTTTGAATCAGACTTGCGATAAATGTTCAGTTTAAGAAACAAAGTTGAACAGAGCTAGGTCTAGCATGGATGGTATTGCTCTTGCCTAATCCTGAAAACTGTCGTCCAAAATGTTTTTTCTTTTTCTAATATTGGCTCTAAATCATCTAAACTGCAGTATAGACATCTAGACATTATCCTTTTGTTATATAAGTTGCTTATGGCATTTGTCTTAAGGATTTGCCTTTCAGTGCACACAACAGTCAAAGGTTGGAACAAAAAAAACCCATGAAGTAACTTTTTTTTTTTTTTTTTTTTTTTTTTTTAATGAATGTTTCCATATTTTAATTGTTAAAAACTTAAAACTAATTCAAGATTTTAAAAAGCTCCTTAGATTTAAATAATCAGTTGATTTTTTTTTTTTTGTTTTTTTTTTTTTTTGTTTTTTGATAAACTTTAGAATATAAATTTTTGTTTTTTCATTTTTTTATATTTCCAGAAACTTCGAAATGATATACTCCTGATGAAAAAATATTTTATCCAATGTAAAAATGCCAGAGACAACAGACTGCTGTTATCAGTAAGTGTTGATTTTTTTTTTTTTTTTTTTTTTTTTGCAAATGTTTAATTTGTACTGAGCTTGAGATAATTTACTTTTTTTTTTTTTTTTAATAAAAATAAAAGTAAGTTGTAACTAGTAACTACAAATTTTTAACATTTTAAATGCAACCAGAAATTACAGAAGGCCTTCATCTGTCATTCTTACTTCAGTTGTAAAAGAGTGTTCATCATATTTTAATCTATGATCTCGTAGACTTTAAATGGACGAAGAGATGTAGGTATTCAAGAATAACAAAAATGCTACAGAAACAATTAAGAAAACTTGTCTTAATGGCCAACGTGACATTACTGACCACCATGTCTGAAAATGGTTTTCAAAATTTCATTCTGGTGATGTGTGATTGAGAGATGAACCCTGACCAGGATGTATATTAGACCTTAACCAAGATGATTTAATTGATGGTATGCAATCTGCACAAAAATACTTGAGAATTAACACTTGACCTCAACACATTCCAATTCACAATCTGCCGCCACTTGAAAAAAAGAGGAAAAATGTGCAACTTTGGTGTTTATTTTTTATTTTATTTTTTTTCATGCTCTTAGTGAGAAGAATAAGGAAGATCACATAGCAACAGGTCTTCTTTCAAGGCAGAGAAATGATCCGCTTCTAATGGGTCTTTTGTAACAATGTTTATTGCAAAAGGCAGTGGATTGACAAGGATAAATCTCCTCAGCTTACTATGAAGGTGAAGTTCCTTGAAAGAAAAGTTAGGCTGTATGTGTAGTGGGATCAGCACGCTATTATTCCTCTTGAGTTTTTAAACTGCAATCAGATACTCAATACAGACTAATACTCTTGACAACTGTAACAAATTTTTGAAGAAAGCACCCTGCATTTGTCAAAATGGAGAAATGTGCTTCTCCACGATAACACCAGGCAACATTCAGCAAGAATTCCACAGGAAAAATATTGGATTTAGGCTGGTCTCTTCTATCCCATCAATCGTATTCATCCATCCTTGCATCAAGTGATTACCATCATTTTTGTTCTCTACAAAATGCTCTGAATGACAAAAACAAAAAATTTTCTCAAGATCAGATAAAAATGTTTTTAGAAAACTTGAGCTTGAAAGATTGGGAATTTTACAATCGACCTAATAAATAGTAAAAGGTGATTCAAAATTATGGTAAATATTTTATTGATTGAAATTTATTCATTGTTGAATTATTCATGAATAAATTATAGTTTACTAAAATAGCATTTAAGACTTGACCCAATATTTGTGCTATTTAGTGTCGTGTTCCTATACTATAAATAATTTGTTGGTGAATGGTGAGGTGACTTGCTGGAAGAGTATAGTGGATAGTCACCAGATGATACGTAGGTGTAAAAAAAATTTTACTCAGCATGACATGAGAGGAAGACATGGTTTTATCTCTCCATGAATTTCCATCTTTAGGGGACCATTTGGCACAAGGACAACACCACTTTGCACCATCAGCACATTATATGATTATGATCGAACAAAAAATGACCTAAAGATGATCTGGTTATTTCTCAGATGAGGAATTATCATTATTATACACTGATTTATTCAATCTGTTATCTTCATCTTGATTGTTTATAGTCACAATGTTTCAGCTATTTCTCAGATGAGGAATTATTATACACTGATTTATTCAATCTGTTATCTTCATCTTGATTGTTTATAACCACAATGTTTCAGCTATTTCTCAGACAAGGAATTATCATTATTATACACTGATTTATTCAATCTGTTATCTTCATCTTGATTGTTTATAATCACAATGTTTCAGCTATTTCTCTGATGAGGAAATATTATTACTTATTAAGTAATTTCCAAATTTCTGGTGTTTACCCATGTGATTTTGAAGCATTTTTAGCATATAGTTTTCATGTTTCTTGTTTAAGGAATTCAGTTTAATCTGAAATTCATCTCCTTATTTCTGTCTGTGACCTTTTTGGTGGAGTTCAGATTATGCTGACAAAATCCCTTGCCGAAGAGAAAGACCTTCCCTCCTTCCAAATGGGTATCCTGGGTATGACACTAAATTATAATGAAGCTGTAGTGTTAAAGCTTTGAAGAGAGTGGAGTTACCCCTTCATTGGCATTACTCCCAGATCCACTCTGACCCTGAATGGTAGTACCTGTTACAGTGGTATCTATGACCCAAAGAAATCTGTTTATAAGTTACTTGCATTTGATTGGACTGTGTGCAAATAAAAAACAAAAAAAACAACACTTAAGGAACATGGCCCAGTTGGCTGGGACTGTAGAATAGACTGGTTCTATGCAGAATACACAGACTGGTTCTCTTTCTCAATAAGTGTCCTGCATATGTCACTAAACAATGTGATGGTGAGGCTCCAATAATACTGGAGCCTTGAGGAATGCAGAGTAGCCTTTCATTGCTATTGCTCCCAGGTCGATTCTGGCCTGGACTGGTAGCACCTGATAGGGTCCTATTTATGGGTCAAATAGAACTGTTTGACATTTAAACTGAGTGCAAATAAATGACTTATGCTGAATTGAATTGTTAGAAATAGAACTGTTTGATCAGTTAACAAAATGTTTACATATGAGATATTTAATATATATATATGTAAAAACAGGATTCAGTATTAAACATGGTTGATATGCCATAAAACCAATTGCCCAGGCAGCTGGAGCTGTAGAATACATCGACTGCTTCTCTGCTGAGGGGGTAAAACTTCCACCCCAGTGAGTGTCATGGATATGACACTAAACAATCTGATGGTGAGGTTTCAGGACTTTGGGGAATGCAGAGCATTTCTTCATTGCCATTGCTGCCAGGTCCTCTCTGGCTGAGAATGGTAGCACCTGATAAGGCCCTATTTATCGGTTAAATAGAACTAACTGCATACTTATGCTAAACTGAATTGTTTGAATTAGAACTGTTTGACTAAACTGAATAGCTTGAAATAGAAATTTTTTGACAATTAAACTGTGTATTTACATTTAAACTGTGTACTTATGCTAAACTAAATTGTTTGAAATGGAACTGTTTTTGACATTGAAACTGTACTTATGCTAAACTGAATTGTTTCTTAAAACTGTTTTAACATTTAACTGTGTGTAAACAAAATCTATACTTGTACTAAACTGAATTGGCTGAATTAGAACTGTTTGAGTAAACTGAATAGCTTGAAATAGAAATGTTTTTGACAAACTGTGTACTCATGCTTAACTGAATTGTTTGAAATAGAACTGATTATTTGTATAAAAGTGGATTTGGCATTAAATAACCTACAAAGGTTGATATGCCATAAAACCCAAACAAATAACCAACCAACCATAAAACCAAACCAAACCTTTCACTGCTACTGCTCCCAGGTCCACTCTGTCCCGAAGTGGTAGCACCAGATAGGGTCTTATCTATGGGTCAAGTAGAACTGTTTAACAATTAAACTGTGTGCAAACAAATGACTTATGTTTAATTGAATTTTTAGAAATAGAACTCTTTGACCATTTAACTGTGAGTAAAAAAAACTGTCTAATTGAATTGTTAGTGATACATAAGAATACTTGCAACCATTTAACTGTGTGTAGACAAATGAGTAATGTTTAATAGAATTATTCATGTTAGATAGGAATACTTGATATTCTTTAACTTTATATACCTAAATTATTACCTAATTAAATTGATGCTTGATATGCCATGAAACCCAACCGACCTAGATGGGTGGACATGCTGTTAAAACCAATATACCTTTAAAAACCCGGAAACCAAATTCAAAATAAAGATTTAAGCTGCACTTCAAAAAACGTAGTCTACATAATTGAATATGGCGAATGCAAAGAAATATACATAGGGTCAATGCAGGCTCTTAAAACAAGGACATCACTACACAGGAGTAATATCAAAATAGAAAAAAAACAGGAAATTAAATGTATTGAAACACCTATACCTTATGTAGCCGAGGCAAATTAAAAATAATGCCAAAATATCAAACCAATGACTACACGCTACTTAAAAAAAAGGAAAAGAATTTTATAGATAAATTTAAGCCAAAGTTGAATAAAACATGAATCGTACACACACACACACAAATGGAAATAAACACACATATATATATACACACACACAAATGGAAATAAACGTATGTATGTATATATATATATATATATATATATACACACACACACACAAATGGAAATAAACGTGTGTGTATATATATATATATATATATATATACACACATACACAAATGGAAATAAACGTGTATATATATATACATATATACACACACACACACATTCACATACACAGAGAAAAAATAACTATAAACATACAACAGTATTGACACAACCACAGTTTGGAAAGAACTGCATTTTATTTTATTGGTCAGGTCTGACTTCTATATGACTGATAGCCTATCGATAGCTGTTCCTGCCTTTGCCAGTTGCATGTTGATCTCTGTCTTGGTTGATGAGACACTGCTTCCTAGGTAGGTTAACTAGTCTACTAGTTTCAGAGAGCTACCATTTAGTGTGGAGATGTTGCCGGTTTGATTAAAGCACATATATTCTGTCTTGTGTATTGACATGGAGGCCTATGCCTGCAGCTGCTCATTCCAGACTATGTAGCAGGGTTTTGGTTTGGCCAGGTGCATTTGCTAGAAGCGCTATGTCATTGGTGTTGTTGGCATCCGTAATTGTTTGTGCAAGGTACCTTCTTCTGCTTTCTTTTGTTAACTTGAAACCATTTTCTTTCGTTTTATCAATAGCTGTTCTAAGCACGTAGTCTAGACAGATGATAAAGAGGTATGGGGCTAATGTGTCTTCTTGCAGTACACCTGTTATAATGTTAAAGTAAACCCATAACCAACTGAAAATCATTCAAACTGCAAACATGAGTGAGTTCAAGTCTCATTGAGTACCCCATTAACAAGGCCTTGTGCCATATATGTTCTCTGACGAAAGCAATAAGCTGGAAACATACATGTATGTAAGAACAAAATTGATATATTCAAAGAATACTAATTTCTTTATGGACCTTACTATTTTAGTATATATGTATATATAAAAAGTTAATTTTTTTTTTTTTTAAATTTCAGTTAGAAAAGCGTCAGCATTTCGTGGACAACTCTCATATGTATTCATTACGAGACCTTATTGATGCCAATTCTCAAATTCTGCTACCAGAATTAAGTGAAATTGTTAAAAACTTTTTGAAACATATCAAAACTGATTGCAAGGTAAGTTATTTTTCTCTTACAGAATGGATTATCAGAGTTGAAGGCCTTCAACAAGTTGGACTAAGTTTAATGTCCACTGAGTAAGGCAGATGGTTTGTGGTGATCGTTGGTTGACTGTTTAAATGATTCCAAGTCAGCTGAACATGAAAAAGGATGGCGTTTGGAAGATCATCAATGAAGATTTGGGCATGCAGAAAATCTGTTAAAAAATGGTGCGAAGATGGCTAAATGATGTTTAGAAGGAGCTCTGCATGCAGATTTGTCATCATCGAGCATCTTCAGACTGAACCAGACTTCCTTTGTGGAGTCATCACTGGTGATGAGACATGGATTTTTGTGTACGACGTGGAAACCAAGCGCCAGAATAGTCTGGAAGTTTGTGAGGCTGAAGAAAGCAAGACAGTCAGTCAAGTTGATCACATTCTTTGATGTGATGTAGCAAGTCTACAAAGAGATCCTCCAGTATATGCTTTGCTCATTGTGTGACAAGATATGAGAGTTGTGGCAGGACAAATCATGGCTGCTTCACCACAACAATATGCTGAGTATCTGGTCAAGTGGAATGTTGCTGTTCTAGGACCACCTCCCTATTTATCTGATCTTGCTTTGTGTGAGATTTTTCTTTCCCGAAGTTCATTAAGAATGTTTGATTTCCTACAATGTTTTTCCTGAAGATCCTTTCGGTGAAATCCAAATAGAAAATTTTAGCTATTTTTTGAGTTCGAAAATCTTGCTCTATGCAAATATCAAGCCCTTTTTTAAAAATATTATTGTTCTTTAATTAATTTATATTTCTTTTCCCTTTTCTGAATTAGTTATTTATCTTTTTTTTTTTTATAAGAGATATATATATATATATATATATATATATATATACACCCCCCCAATCCTTTTGTTTTAGTCTATAGAATCTGTTGACTGTACCATTGCAGAAGGGTAAGCCCCCCCCCCACTTCCAGCAAGTGTCTTGGGTATGACACTAAACCATCTGATGGTGAGTCTCTAGTCTTGGATCTTTAGGGAATGTGGAGTAACCTTTCATTGTTATTACTCTGACCTGGAATGGTGGTACCGGTTAGGGTCTCATCTATGGGTCAAATAGAACTGTTTAATCTTTTACTAGTGATTATTATTTATAGAATTATTTGTGTTAAAAATTAATACTTGAAAGCATTTAACTGTGTGCAAATGTTTAATCTTACTTAGAATTATTAGTGTTTGATAATAATACTTGAAACCATAACTACTTCGTTTGGTCATACGTCAAGAACATCATCAACATGACCTCCCACAACACCAAAGCCAGCCTGATCGACACCATCCGCTGAGTATTTGCCGAGCTCCTGCTGGTGCTTGTGGAAAAGGCATGCTCCCAGTTCCGGATCCGTATCGAGGCAGTGATTGAGGCTGAAGGCGGCGACATTGAATAGATGTCGGCTTTACTCCATAATCAAGTTACCTGAATTGATTTTTTTCAATAAAAGTTTTAAAATAAAGCTGTAGTGTTGTTTTCTTTAGGAAGACAATTTTATCGTTCCACCCTGTACATACATATACCTACCTCTCTGCATGAGTAGAATGTTACACGAGGTCAATTTTAAGTAGTTTAGCAAGTTTAAATTCAGTTTTCCTCCTCTTTGACTGGTTGCCATACCAAAGTTGAAGGGTTCAGCCTGTTCTACTATTTACCCATAGCTGGAAGGAGAATAATTGGATTTAAGCCTTTCCTAAGGGTATTAGTACTATATCAAATGCTGTCAGCCTTGTCCAGAATTTAAACTTTTGTTACCGTGTCCTTTTCCTATGATGATATAACTATCACACCACAAATGGCTCAATCAGTTATACACACACACACACCTACACACACACACACACACACCTACACACACACACACACACCTACACACACACACACACCTACACACACACACACACCTACACACACACCTACACCTACACACACACACACCTACACACACACACACACACACACCTACACACACACACCTACACACACACACCTACACACACACACACACACCTACACACACACACACTTATACTTATTGGTTTGTGTTCATTGCTCTATATATTTATGAATGTTTGTAGGTGTACATGTAAGTGAATGTGCGCTTGCTCTCTCTCTCTCTCTCTCTCTTTCTTTATTTATTTATATATATATATATATATAAACATAGTAAAGTTGGTGACCTTAGTTGAGGGTGACTCGAGGACTTCCTTTTCAATAGCTACTACACCGAGGTGTAAGAGAGGGTGCTACTCCATTTCCTGGATTGCTCCACTTTACCCTTGATCCTTACCTTATAATGCCAAGTGTTAAGCAAGGCAGCATCAAGTACAATTTTTGAGTCTTTGGTATGACCTGACCTGGGATTGAACCCCAGACCATTGGCGAACATTCTACTAATTAGGCCAATGGCGACATAGATCCTCTTAAAAAAACAAATGGCAACATAGATCCTATTAAAAATATTCTTTTTATTCTTATTTATTCTTAGGAATTTTTGATAATTTTTTTTTAAAAAAACCAAATAACTTAAAAAAAAGATTTAAATTGGTATTAGATAATCCAACAAGAGTTGGGATGCCGTAAAAAACAAACAATATCCACTCCAGTTTAAAAATAAGTAAAAGCTGCTTTTTTCATTTACAGTTATGCCAGGCAAAGGGGTACACATGTGAAATCTGTCACAGTTCTGAGATTTTATTTCCCTTTGATGTTTATACAAATTCGTGTACGTCATGTACCCAAGTTTTTCACAGGTAAGTAAAATAACAATTTTATATATAAGCTCTAAAATGAATAGGTCCACAAGTGAATTTTCTTTTGGGTCATTTATTCTTCTGATGTTTTAAGTTGTCTTCAGGAAGTAAATAGTTTATTTTAGTGTTCCCTTGGGTTTTTTATAGTGGAGACTGTTTTGATAGGGTTGCAGTTCTTTTTAATTCCAGGGTTTGTGCCTGTGAATGTCCAATTCCAGTTAAAATGTCTGTGACAAACTTTTATGTCTGCAGATGTTGTTTCTCTTTTTCTTTTTTAGGGAAAGATTAGTAGTCAGTTGAACTTTATGGCATATCAACTATCATTGATTATTTAAAGAGAGAAGAGTGAAGAAGAAGAAGAAGAAAAAAAGCCTGAAAGTGTATACACATACATGGATATGAACACCCACGCAGACACACACATACAGAGAATGGGGGTGTCCTCCTCGTGATGTAATGGTTAAAGCGATGGACTGTGGAATCGTAGCTAAGCGAGTTCGTACTCTAGTCGCGCTATTATGTTCACTTTTGGACAAATACCCTTGGGAAAGGTATGAACCCCCTTATCCTCCCAGCTATGGGTTAAATAGTACCACTACTGTTCTTCTAGGAGAATAGCTTTGGCATTAAATAACCTACAAAGGTTGATATGCCATTAAACAAAGAAACCAAACACAGAAAATACGCTCTTAAAAAAAAAAAGTGAAACAACTTCTATTGAAGAATAAGCTAAAAGCAAATTCTCTTGTGAACATATTCATTTAAAAATATTTATTTTTCTCTCATTGGACCAGCAGAAAAAAATTTGTATATGTGTGTGTGTGTATATATATATATATATATATATATATATATATATATTTACTAATCAATTATCTACCAGTATTCACGGTACCAGAAAAAAACAAAAAACCCCTATATATATATATATATATATATATATATATATATATATATATATATATATATATATTATTCAGTCCAGTTAAACGGGAGTTGGGAATAATTCTGTCAGGACAAAATCATTCAACTATGAACATTTAAATTTTCCTGGTAAAGAAGAGCTCAATGTAACTTATGTCACAGAGCAATAATTTCTTTAAGAAAAAGACCGTTTTTTGTTTTTTTTCCTTAAAGAAATTATATATATATATATATATATATATATATATAGTAAATAATGATGCCGATAATATATAAAGAAAAATTGATAACAAGGTAATCAAAGTAGAAGGAGAGATTTATTGAGAAGCAAAGTTGACACTATAGTGTTTCGGTTCTAATGAACCATCATCAGGACTGTAAGGGATAATATTAGTGATGTTAAATCAATGATGGATATTTAAAAATACAAAAACCTAGGCTAAATTTGTATAACAAAAAAAAATTAAACGGCCAACTTTTTCTTGTTATACAATTTTTGCCTAGGTTTTTGCATTTTTAAACATCCTTCGTTGATTTCATCATTATCATGCCATACTACCAGCACGGATATCCCCGACCCTCTCTGGCCACTTCTTCCTATCATTCATCACTTCTGGCAGGTCTTCAGGACTACATCCCATATCCTAACAGAGCTGCTGTATGTATGTTCGAGCTGGCCGTCCTGCTTTTGCTCGGCCATATGTGGGGTTCCATTGGAGTACATTACTTATGAGCTTGTCCCTGCTTCTCCAGCAGTGTCCTGCATGTCTGGTTCATTTAACTTGGATAGTTTTCATGATGGAAGGTAGGTGGCCGTATAGTTGGTGTTTTGTGGGGTGTTGCCTCCAGGACTTGTTCAATATTGCTTGCAGCATTCTTGTGTTATTGCCGTTTGGCTTTTTCTCCAGCTGTTTTGTTAGCATCCAAGTAGTACATCCATATAGCAGTATTGACATGACCGCTTTATCGGTCAGGTCTGACTTCCATATGATCGATAGCTTATCGATTGCTGTTCATGCCTTCGTCAGCTGCGTGTCGATGTCTTTTTCAGTTGATGAGACACTGCTTCCTAGGTAGGTGAACTTGTCTACCAGTTTCAGAGATCTTTCATCTTGTATGGAAATGTCACCTATTAGATTAAAGCACATGTATGCAGTTTTGTGTGCATTGACATGGAGGCCAATGCCTGTGGCGGCTTGTTCTAAACTATGCAGTAGTGTTTCGGCTTGGTTGGCTTTATTTGCTAGGATCGCTATGTCATCGGTGTAGTCAGCGTTGGTAATTGTTTTTGCAGGGTACCTTTTGCTTCTTTTCTTTGTCAGCTTGAAGCCGTTTTCTTTGATTTTATCAACCAATGTTCTAAGCACGTAGTCTAGACAGATGATAAAGAGATATGGGGCTAACGTGTCCCCTTGCATTACTCCTGCTACAATGTCGAAGTATTCTGTGTCTCCATCCGGTGACCATACTTTCACTTTGGTGTTTCTATAGAGAATTGTTATTGCTGCGACAGTCTCTTTTGGTAGGCCGTATGCTAGTAGGATTTGTTCCATCTTCCCTCTGTGAATGGAATCAAAGGTATTGGTAAAGTCGACAAATAGTATTGTTGCCTGTAGGTATTTTGCCTGTATGCCATCAAGGATTCTACAGATGGTCAAATATTTGTGAAGCAGCATGATGGACGTAAAGGTATGTGAATAAACCCTCTGACAGCCAAATGCAATGCTTAACCTGGTCCTGGATTTTTGAGTCACATGGCTCAACGCTCAGGATCGTCAGTTTGATTGGGGAACTACTGCTACTCATCTATAAGAGTGGCTTCTATAGATGAGAATAAAAATAGCCATTGAAAGATAACCATGACCCACACTCAAACCATCGTTTATTTAACATCACTAACATCATCCCTTATAGCCCTGATGATGGTTCATTAGTACCAAAACGCTATAGTGTTGACCTTGCTTCTCAATAAATCTCTCCTTCTATTTGGATTACCTTGTTATCAATTTTTCTTTACTTACATATATATATATATACACACACACACACTAAATAAACTGGAATTTTTGTGGGTCCAGTCAGTTAATTCAACAAACAGATGAATGTTATTTTAATATTTACTTTTTGTATTTCTTATATGATTAATCTTTTGTTCAAATTTTGTTTTGAAGTTAAAATAATTATAATTTTAAAATTTTGTGTGTATATATATATATATATATATATATATATATATATATATATATATAATGGAAAAGTGGATAAATCAAAACACTGACAATAGATTTGGTGATGATATTTTGTCTTTATTTTAGGAAGACTTCATCAGAATGACGTAAAATAAAAACGAAATTTTATTGCTAAATCCATTGGCAATGTTTTGGTTTAGTTACTTTTCCACTTATTTTTTTCTTCTTGTCAGATTTACCAAAATCTACCATTCCTATATAATATATATATATATGTATATATATATATATATATATATATATATATATATATATTGCAATTAGAAGGCAACTCAAACCTGTTAAATTGTCATTATGAATTTATTTTGCCAGAGAATATCATTATACTCTCTGTCTTCTCAGATGACGTAACACGTTTAACTTGAGGTTTGGAGAGTATAATAATATTCTCTGGCAGAATTAATTTATAATGACAATTTAACCGGCTTTGAGTTTCCTTCTAATTGCACTGTAGACGCTCTGTATGTGAGTTTTGTTATAAAAACCTGGAAGGGAAAAAAGATATGTAACAATAGCGATTAATTGAGCACTCGCATAGATTTATATGATATTCCTCATATATTCTATACACGAATAATCAACAATCACTATCTTCAGACGCTGACTGGAGATATATATATATATATATATATATATATATATATATATAACTTAAATCGCGAGTCGGAAATCTCATTGTCATTATAAATTCATTCCGCAGGAGAATATCATTATACTCCCCATTTTGTCAGATGACTTTTACATGTTAGACTTGAGGTTGCAGAACAGTAAATGTGGATTACAGTTTATATGCGTATGGTAAAAAAAAGACCTATTAAAAATTTAAATTCTCAAGCGAGGGTAAAGGAGGTCAAAACAATAAGGTGTTAGAAACATTAAGAAACAAGAACAGGGTGTTCCTGTAAATCAACCCATCCCAATTGGAGCAAATATGACAATTTAACCAGGTTTGAGTTTCCTTTTAATTGCACTGTAGATGCTCTGTATGTGAGTTTTGTTATAAAAACCTGGATGGAAAAAGATATGTAACAATAGCGATTAATTGAGCACTCGCATAGATTTATGATATTCCTCATATATTCTATACATGAATAATTCACACACACTGTCTTCAGACGTTGACTGGATATTACAAACTTATATATATATATATATTTATTTTATAAACTTTAATTCTATTATGATTTTATATCCTGTGTGGGTTCAACAGTTGATTTTTTTTTTTAATTAATAACCAAAAACATTTTTTATTTTTACTGGATAAGAATTCATTTATAATCTTCATTAGCTTAGTAGGATAGGCAGACTTTTACTAATTAATATAAATCATTTCTCTAATGTTGCAAATATCATTAATTGTGAGGTCGAATAGGGCTAAGTACATATTGACAGTATACCCTGCAGAGGGGAAAAACTATCTCCCTTCCCTCTGCAAAAGACTGTTCAGATCCCAACCCTACAGTGTATAATAGTTCAGTACAGTATGCTGACCAGTATAGTATTGCATTGCTCTGTCAGCTGGGGCTGTCGACTACATCGCCTGCATCTCTGCAGACAGATAAGATCGCTCCATCTCTCTCAATGGAGCCACCTGTTAACTGTGGGTTGCGAACTGTAATGCCTAAAGATGGAATCCTGGTGGTTGAAATATCCGCTGAACAAAAATGACCGAAAATTTCAAACCCTTTCTCATCCCCATCTAGATACTCCTCAAAATCAATAAATAAAATTACCAAAAAAAAAAATTAAATAAGACCATACAAACAAACAAGAACCATGCATGGGGTGGGGCTGTAGAATACACCAACTGCATCTCTGCAGAGGGGTAAGATTCCCTCAGCAAGTGTCCTGGCTATGACACTAAACAATCTGATGGTGAGGTTCCAGTAATGCTGGAGCTTTGGGGAATGTGGAGCACACCTTCCCGGAGTGGTAGCACCTGATATGGTTCTATCTATGGATCAAAGAGAACTAAACTGTGTACTTATGCTTAGCTGAATTGCTTGAAATAGAACTGTTTTGACATTTAAACTGCATACTTATGCTAAACTAAATTGTCTGAAATGGAACTGTTTTTATATGTTAAACTGAAATGTCTGAATAGAACTGTTTTGACATTTAACTATGTGTAAGCAATAACTATACTTATACTAAACTGATTTGTTTGAATTAGAACTGTTTGACTAAACTGAATAGCTTGAAATAGAAATGTTTTTGACAATTAAACTGTGTACTTATGCCAAACTGAATTGTTTAAAATAAAACTGTTAAATTTGTATAAAAATGGATTTGACATTAAATAACCTATTGATATTTACCAACCCCTCTGCTTGGGCAGGATATGACACTTGGTCAATTTTTTTAAGCAGAGTTTAACAGGTTTGAATTCAGTTTTCCTTCTCCTAGACTAGTTGCCTCACCAAGGCTGAAGAACCCAGTCTGTCCTATTTACCCATAGGTGGAGGGAGAATAATTGGATTCATACCTTTCCCAAGGGTATTAGTGCTATGTGAAATGCAGTTAGTCTCATCCAGGATTCAAACTTGTGTCACCGTATCCATTTCCTATGACGATAACCATTACACCACGGGCACCTCCTAAATAACCTATAAAGGTTATGCCGTAAAACTTGAACAAAAAATAATTGTAAACCTCAATTTAGAAGATCTATATAAAGAATTTTTATCATTAAGGTTTTTTGGACTATTGTCTTCATCTTTATTGTTATTTCCATAACGTTTTAATCATCTGAAGGTTGCAGGTTCAATCCTCACTACAGGCGAGTAATACACAGGAATACTTAACGCTTGTACTCGGTTATGGCTAACGGAATCAGAACAGGCGACCCCCCCCCTGGTTTCAATAAAGGACGTAGTTTGAAGTTCCGTGAAGGTTCTCAGAGTTCGACAAACACCTGAAGAAGGCCGAAGGACATATCGGCCGAAACGTTGTGGAAATAACAATAAAGATGAAGACAGTAGTCTGAAAAACCTTAATGATAAAAATCAACAAGCTTCATCTCAGAAATTTAGACAGCAAACACCTGAAGAAGGCCGGAGGACATATCGGCCGAAACGTTGTGGAAATAACAATAAAGATGAAGACAATAGTCTGAAAAACCTTAATGATAAAAATCAACAAGCTTTGTTTCAGAAATTTAGACAGCAAACACCTGAAGAAGGCCGGAGGACATATCGGCCGAAACGTTGTGGAAATAACAATAAAGATGAAGACAATAGTCTGAAAAACCTTAATGATAAAAATCAACAAGTTTAGTCTCAGAAATTTAGACAACTAATATATAAAGAAATATAAAATACATCTACAAAGCAGACAACTGTAAAGCAAAATTTGTTTCCTAACGTTTGTCTTGTGCTTTAACAATTTGGGTAAAAACAAAAATATTTACCTTCAAACTATTTGCTTCTAAATCCTATATATGAAGAAAGAAAAAGAAGAGGATTTTGCATTAAATAACCCACAAGGGTTGATATGCCATAAAATGTCAACCAAGCAACAGTACTGTATGGTCGTACAGTATAGAGATCTGATGAGAAAATACCTGTGTCCAATGACTTCTTCAATTGTATCGGCATAATTACTCTCTCTTGAAGCTTATTGAGAAATACTTAAGGATGTTAATTTGACTACCTTTGCTACATAATTTTAATTACATTTACAGATATTATCAGAGTGGTGTGGGGTCTGGACATGCTAAAAAATTCTAAATTAAAAGATATAGAGCAAATGAAAACCAAAAGGGATTCAACATCCCAAACCCTCAAATAAAACCCATGGTACACAAAATAATACTAGCCCAGTTGGCTGGGGCTGTAGAATACACTGACTACATCTCTGCAGAGATGTAAGACTCCCCCAACGAGTGTCCTGGATATGACACTAAACAATTTGATGGTGAGGCTTCAGTAATTTTGGAGTTTTGGGGAATGCAGAGTACCCTTTTATTGCTATCGCTTCCAGTTTCACTCTGGCCTGGAGTGGTAGCACCTGATAGGGTCCTATCTATAGGTCGAATAGAACTAAACTGTGTACCTATGCTAGACTGAATTGTTTGAAATAGAACTGTTTTGATATTAAACTATTCTTTTGCTAAACTGAACAATCTGAAATAGAACTGTTTGTACGTATAAAAATGGAGTTGGCATTAAATAACCTACAATGGTTGATATGCCATAAAACCCAACCAAACCAAATCATATATATCTGATATATATGTATAAATAGGATTTGGCATTAAATAACCTACAATGGTTGATATGCCATAAAACCAAACCAAACAAAATTATACTGTAAAATATAGAAAACCACAACTAAACCAGCTTTATAAAAAAAACAGACCACATACAGTAAATAAACACTTATGACTAAATACCAAAATACTCACAGAATAATCCAATGGAACTGCAATGGCTACAAGTCAAATTGCAATGAACTGCTTCAATTAATACCTGAACGAAACCCCAGCATGTCCTTAAGAAAGTTTTAAAAAAGCAGTGACTAACCAGTTATGAAAAACTATGAATGATATGATTACATTCATAATACTGGACTTAGAGCTTCAGGTGGAGTATCAATTCTTATTCGGAAATGTCCTTCAAAGAACGAACACCTGCTCGCAAGTAATTGCAGTCTCAGTAACCTTACACAAAACTGTTTTGATTTGTTTGTTATATTTTCTGACTTTATGACTCCATAAATGAAAGAGCTAAACAACTTAAAACAAAAATACTCCCAGAACCATTTATCTTGGTGGCATAGCACTTGACCTTTGGGTCTAGTTCAAGCTTATGAGCTGGCATATGTGCCAGACTCGCATTGCACTAAGTGAGTCCATGTCTTACAGGGTCACCTGGCTCAAATTACAGCCAGTGAACCTATGACCAATATAGTCCAGCTTTGACTCATGCCCAACCTCACCCTTCCCTGAAACCTCCACCTTAAAAAAGACCTTGTGTCAAATCCTGTCTGATGGGAGGCAGCAATAAATATTCATTTATCTTGATGGGAGACTTTAATAGCCACAATATAATATCGGGAAATAAAATCACGAATAGGAGGCCAAACCCTTAAAAAAAAAAATCATTACTAGCAACAATTTATGCTTCCACAATCAGAAATCTTAGACTCACTTTGACCCATCCTCCAGTATTTTGTATTCAGTGAGTCATCAATCTACATGGATTATAACCGAAGGGTATACAAAAACCCCTGAGATAGTAACCACTACTCATTGGAATGATGGAAAACACTATACTAGAACCGCAGACAATTCTCAAACCATCATGATGGAATTTTAAAAAGGCAAACTTGGTAATCCTACAAAAAATTGTTTTACGCTACTAAACCCCAGAAACAAATACATATCAAGAAGAATCTATAATACAATTTAGGGAATGTGGAGTACTTCTTCATTACCATTACTCCCAGGTTCACTCTCACCTGTTAGAGTTTGAGCTCCAGTCATGGTATTATGTCCACTTTCAAACTAATATTTTTTTTTAAAATATAAATACTTTCATCTTGCAACTATGAATTAAAATAGTATCAATGTTGTTCTACAAGAATGGCTTTGGCATTAAGTATCCCATACAGGTTGATATGCCATCAACAAAGTAAGTATTAATATTGAAAAGAATTACTTATGTTCAATGGTTTCAAGTATTGCTATTCAACTGTGTGCAAATAATAAATAGAAATTCTTGGAACGATTTGATTTTTGAGCAAACAAATGAGCTTTAACTTGTTTAAAAATAAAGTTACCCATAATCTATTTACTTAAAACTCATATATATATATATATATATATATATATATATATATATATATATATATTATTTTGACAGCATTTCTTCATTGATACAAATTTTGTTGAGCATAAGACATTTTCTGTCTACATATTTTCTTGTTGATCCTTTCATATTGCCATATTGATTTTTATAGTATTCAGCAGGAATTGATTGATATATTTTCCATAATTGTTTATTTCCCAGATTCTCCTTACAAAGTAGTAATGTACATACAAAAGTTACATCATTTTTGTAATACATCCTCCCCTGATGATGGCCCAAAGTCGGGCAGAAAGTACTTGGGAAATAAACGATTATGGAAAATATATCAATCAATCAATTCCTGCTGAATACTATAAAATCAACACGGCAATATGAAAGGATCAACAA
Organism: Sepioteuthis lessoniana; assembly: GCA_963585895.1. NCBI lineage: Eukaryota > Metazoa > Mollusca > Cephalopoda > Myopsida > Loliginidae > Sepioteuthis > Sepioteuthis lessoniana. The sequence continues at coordinate 47,763,625 of OY757947.1, read as the reverse complement.
GAAAATATGTAGACTGAAAATGTCTATTTATATTCAACGAAATTTGTGTGTGTGTGTATATATATATATATATGATTTGGCATTAAATACCTCACAAGGGTTTTTATGCCATGAAACCAAATAACCTTTGTGTTTAATGACACACCAACCTTCATGGATTATTATTACTAAAACCATTCTTGTAGAAGAGTAGTAGTGGTACTATTTACCCATACCTAAGGGAATAAGGGAGTTCATGCCTTTCCCAAGTGTATTAGTCTGATAGAGAATCTAATAGCACAACTGGTGTTCAGCACATTAGCTATTAAACCATGAGAACCCCTCACTCCTTTTATTGTTTGTTTGTTTATTAAAAAAAAAAAAATGAATTTTTAATTATTTATTTTTATTTTTTGTAGAAAATGTTTCATGAAAATGTCCAGTTGTCCCCGGTGTACTCGTCGAGCTCGAAGGGGTAACGTACAGAACTGAAAACAGTCCAGAGGAAGATTATGTATACATACATAGCCATACATATACATGACATGCATAAGTGCATACACACATACAGCATATCTACTTGCCATGTACATAGTTCTGTGTGTATTTGCATGTTCAGAATCCGCTTGCAAATATTTATATCGAGATGAATCTATATTTCTCTGTGGTTCCTTGCCTGTTTTCTCATTCTCAGGCCTTTAGAGGCAGTTAAAATATTTAGGTGCATTTTGTAGGAAAATTCAGAAAAAAAAAAAAAAGAGTACAATATCTCCTTGTTTAATGAATAATTTTTTAAGACCAATTTTTTCCATTTAAAAACAAAAAAGTCGTTCATTACATGAGATATGTTTTTGAGACATTTAAGTTTATCTTATTTCTAGGCGTAACCTTGCCTTAACTTAGATCCAAAGTCTCCCTACATAGCCTATACGTAAACTAAGGCTGTTAGTTAAGTTTACCTTGTTTCTCGACCTAACCTTAATCCAAAGTCACCCCATAGAGCCTATCCATAAACAGTGGTTTATTTGTTAAGATAAGTTTTTTTCTTAACATTGTTTACTATTTATAACACCTGTCAAGTTAAGTACAAATATTATAAATAGTAAACAGTTATATAAAAACTTCATTATTCTTTGTTTTGGCATTACGTGGAAACTAACAGGAAATTAGACAGTCATGGATACAATGACCTAGGATGGTGAACACTTGTTTATATCATTCTATGATATGCACAGATGATATATTCCAGCTGAATAAACTAGGGTTTTAGTACATTTGGAATAGCCAAGTAAACACAGAAGGCTACATCAAGGTCTAGACTACATTGTTTATTTATCGTATTGCATTGATTTTGATTATGTTACAGTAGTTTTGAAAATATAAGTGTTTGAATGTTTTCTCTTTAAGTCATTGGATGTTGAAATGTTTTTGTTGGCTAACATAGGCAAAAGTTTGGGATCTTTTTCTTGCATGCAATATAAAGATACCTTTTTGTTGCTAGAAATTAGGGGGGGTCATTCATTTCTAGATTATATACTATATTTGAAGATGTTTATTGATTTTAGCTGGTTAGAATAATGTAAAGGTAATTATTTGTAAATTTAAAAAAACTTAAAAAAAATTTTTTTTTTTTTAATGAATTAGGGACAGTTATGATTGAGAAACATTTGGCTCGGTGTTGATTAGTATTTTCTCTGTTGGAATGTAAAGCAAATAACTCAATTTTTTTTTTTCAATGCACAAAATTTTTTCTTTGTGTTAGATTTGATGCTTTGCAGTTCATATAAAGAAACAGAAAAAAAACTGAATAAAAGGATATAACATATTTTTTAAATTTTTTTATGGAACTACTTTATCCTAAGTGTATCAATAGGTTTTCATGCTTAAATCGTAAGTCTACAATCTTTGAATATAGGAGCTGTGTGCAAAGAAATGATTAATATTAAATAGAATTATTAGTGTTAGATAACAATACTTGAAACCATTTAGCTGTGTGCAAACAAATGATTAATATTAAATAGAATTATTAGTGTTAGATAACAATACTTGAAACCATTTAACTGTGTGCAAGCAAATTATTTATACAAAATAGAATTATCAGTGATATATATATATATATATATATATATATATATATATATATATAAATACTTGAAACCATTAATTATGTTTAAACAAAAGATTAATGTTAAACAGAATTATTAGTGTTAGATAACAATACTTGAAACCATCTAACCGTGTGCAAACAAATGATTAATATTAAATTGGATAGGAATACTTAATAAATAAAATTATTAATTTTAAATTGCAATACTTGAAATCATTTAGCTGTGTGCATATTATGTTATGGCTATTAAAGTCTTCCATCTTACTGTTTAGGGAGATAGTTGTTCAGCTCTTTTTCATTTATGGAGTCATCAGGTGGGATATATAATTAACATATTGAAACAGTTTTGTTTAAGGTTGCTGAGACTGCAATTGCTTGCGAGGAAGTATTTATAGATTTTACTTTGGGGTACATATTTCCTAATAAGGATTGATAGTCCACCTGAACCTCTTCGTTCAGTATTATGTATATAATCATAGAGCTGGGCTCTAGCGTGTTTAGAGATGGAGTTGCCTACTAGTTGTTTGCTAGCATGTCTTGTGTGGATAAGCAGGATTTGTCATTGAGTAGCCCATAAAGGTTGATATGCCATAAAACCCAACTTAACCAATCTAAACTATAAATGATTTCCTCATTAGTTCCAACCAGCTCATTGGCCTAGTGGGTAGAGTGTTTGCCAATGGTCCGGGTAGGCCTGGGTTCAATCCCAGGTTGAGTCATACCAAAGACTTTAAAAATGGTACTTGATACCTCCTTGCTTAACACTCAGCAATATAAGGTACATATCAAGGGTAAAGTAGAGCAATCCAGGGAAAGGAGTAGCGCCCTCCCCTACACCTCCGTGTAGTAGCTATTGAAAAGGGAGCCTTCTGGTCGCCCTTGACTACAGTCGCCAACTTTACTTACTTACAAAATACTTATAAAGTCAAACGTACTTTAATTTTAATCGTCTCAAATATTAAAAAAATAAATGTTATCAAGATTCATCTCTTTATAGTCAGTGCGCCATAATTAGTTTAAGGAATAGCACCCTCCCCTACACCTTGGTGTAGTAGCTATTGAAAAGGGAGCCTTCTGGTCACCCTCAACTATGGTCGCCATGGTTGATTAAAAAAAAAAAAAAAAAAAAATTCAGTATAAAATAACCCAACAAAGGTTGTCATGCCAGATAAAACAAAAACCTAATTCTTCATATAATTTCAAACAAATTTCAGATGGAATATTTATGAAATGGTCTTGAAACGAATAATTATCTTCTGTGATTAATGATAGAAAATAATTATAATAAATTGACTAGGCTTCATCTAAAAAGTAAAGTTCATTTTCTTTTCAAAGCACAACAAGTCTTTCAGTTTTTAAATTTCAAAGTAGTTGAAAATCCCAATTCACATAAGGAAGAAGCGAAAAACTGTATTAAAATATACTTTTTTAGCTACTTAATGACACTTTCCTTAACTAGTAGTCTGAAATGTATCTATTGGTAGCTCTTCAATACTTAAGTCTGTGATCAGTAGATATGTTATTATTTGTAATGCTTCCTTGGGCGTCTCACATTTTTATTTTCTTATAAGAAATATAAAAAGGAATCTTTGCATGGAATATATATGCTATTAATACAAGATCTCTTTACAGATCAAATTCTGTTGAAAGTAATTCATCTAATAGTTTCTAAAAATACCTTCTTAAATTCTTTTTCTTACTATTTCTGAAATTATCCAATTCATTCTTAAATATTTTTTTTTTTTTTTTTTTTTTTTTTTTTACACTTACTGTTTTTGATCTAATTAAGAGATTTTCTAACAAATATAAAAAAAAAATGATTGTTTAATTTGAACAAAATAAACCCTTTATTTTTAGCTACTGAAAGTCGAAATCCAAAATGTATCGATAGCTAACTCTTTATGATTGATTTTAAGTTCATTATAGGAACCAATTTTTCTTCACATAATTTCAAATGAACTTCAGATTAGATTTTTACGAAACCATAATCTTCTAGAAAATGAAGGAAAATAAATTTAATTTCTGTTGAAAAGATGTTAAGTGCTCAACCAAAATAGAAATTATTACTTTAATTTTTTTTTTTTATGGTGTTTTTGCTTCTACTCTTTTGTAATGTATGTGACTACATCTTGCTATGCACCAACAACACTTCTCTTTTGCAATGGGGGTGGTAATTGCCCCCTGTGCCTCATACAGTATTAGACCCCCCCCCGACAGTTGACATGAATTTTTTTTTTTATCAAGACAATTAATGACATTTATCAGAATTTATGACCCCTTGATATTTGAAGGAAAATCATCTTAAATGGAATTGAAGGAAATGAAGGAAAGATTGGCCAAAAAACAAACAGGTGTCATAAAAATTATTATTGGGTCAATCGATGGCATTTATGACAAGTTAGGTGAATTTATGACCCCTTAATATTTGGTTGGGTGTCTATTAACATCAATTACTGTTTGATAGTGTCTGGTCATGCTTACAACAGCTATGGGTAAATAGTAGGGCAGAATGGGCTCTTTAACCTTGGTATGGCAACCAATCTAGGAGAAGGAAATGGAGGAAAGATAAAGAAAGAAATAGAGAAGATACAGCATGGGCCAGAAAACAGACTGCTGATGTAAAAAAAACATTTTTATTGAGACAATTGATAGCATTTATGACAAGTTAGGTGAATTGGCATGATGGTTAGAGGGTTCACCAATAGCCCAGGAGACCTCGGTTCAATCCCAGGCCGAGTCATACCAAAGACTCAAAAAATGGTACTTTTATAGGGTACGAATCAAGGGTAAAGTGGAGCAATCCAGGGAAAGGAGTAGTACCCTCCCATACACCTTGGTGTAGCTACCAAAAAGGGAGCCTTAGAGTCACCCTCGACTAAGGGAGACAACTTTACTTTTACTTTTATGACCCCTTTAATATTTGGTTGACTATCCATTAATATCAATTACTACTTGATAGTGTCTTACAACAGCTATGGGTAAATAGTAGGGCAGAATGGGCTCTTTAACCTTGGTATGGCAACTGATCTTGGAGAATAAAAATTTTATATTCAAACCCTTTGTAGACCTTGAGAAGGATGGGCTCTGCCAGGCTATTCCTGGCCTAGACATGGTACATAAATAAAATTATTGAAGTAAGCGAATTCAAACTGCAGTTGTGCTATTACATTCACTTTCAGACGGATGCCCTTCGGAAAGGCATGAACCCCTTTATTCTCTCCAACTATGGATTAAATTGTACTGAACTGTTATAGAAGGATGACTTTGGTATTAAATAACCCATGAAGGTTGATATGCCATTTAAAAGATAAAGAACAAGTTCCTAAAAGAGCATGCGAGTATTATATAAATAGATATATCACTTACAAAAAGAGAGAAAACAAAATGGTCACTAATTGCAAGGGTATCTAAATCTATTGAAATGTCTTTGTCTAGTTTGGTATAGTCGATGTATTTGTGACTTTTTTTTTTTATGTAAGGAATGTATTTTACTGATCCCTTCCACCATGGGCAAGATGTGACTCAAGGTTGTACTTTGCTTTTAAAAAATTTTTAAGTGAACTACAACTGGTTTTATATCCAAAGTTTTCCTTCTCCTAGTCTGGTTACCATGCCAAAATTTAAGAACCTCGTCTGTTCCACTATTACTCTTTATTAGTGCAGAAGAGAATACCCATTGATACGGATTTACATGTGTGTACTTTTAGGCATATTTCTTCATGGATAATTCACTTGAGAAAGGTTACAGAGCCGATTGGCTAAAACATTGTGTTGACAATATCTTAGACACGTTTAATTGTTAAAAAGAAAGTATTTGACTTTCCTAAGGGCAATTTTTAAAAATTTCTTTCTTATTTATTTAATTTATTTATTTATTTTTTTAAGTAAAAATTTATGGAGATACCTTTATAATATAATTTCAAACAGTCTCCACATGTTCACCATTTCTGCCAACACATTCTTGGAATCTCCTTCAAGTGATTGAAAAAAAAAAATTTTATGAAAGTACCTTTATTAGAAAAGAAGAACTGATATAACAGACGACTTGTGGGAGATTTCAATGTGTTGACAGGGATGGTGAACAGGTGGAAATTTTGAAATAATATCATCAAGAAACGTGTTTAGGATTGTTGACTTTACTTATTTTTTTTCCACACCTTCTATAGTTCAAGAAAATACAGCCCAATCTACAACTGCAATAAGGATTGTGTATAGATGTCATATTTGATAAATTTAAGAGAGTTATAGAATAACGTTCCATGATTTTTTTTTTTTTTTTTTTTTTTTTTTATGGATTTTTTTTGGTCTGAATATATTGATATAAATTTACAAAAAGGTCATCAAAGAATGCTGACTGAACAGTTACCTTTGATTCTATCTCACCATCTGTCCCTATTACTCTTGGTAAGTCTTCTAGATGGCATTCAGTGTTTGCACAGTGCTGATGAATCTAAGTTTTTGCTGGTATGTCCATGTGTAGGAGTCCATTGAATTTTGCTTATGAGTTGGACCGTATTTCACCAGCATATCTAACTTGTATGGTTTGTGAGATGGGAGGTAAGTGATCATACAGCTGGTGTTTTGTTAGGTGTGGCTTGCAGGGTTTGTTTGAAAGCAATTTTTTTTTTTTTTAATTTTTAGAAACAAATATATACTTTTATAGGGGAAAAGATGTAGAAATTGAACCCAAATCAGTCTGGTTTGTATTAGACATGATTATATAAGTGAATTATTTGATAACATGATTTTACTATACTACATCTGTCTAATTGAATGAGTCAAAAATTTTGCAATATTTTAGTAGCATGTGGCACAATTTGGTAACTCCAGATGCTTTGTGAAGGGGACAAGCCAAACTGGATTGTGGGATGTCTAGCTCGCTTGATATGCCTCTGTCTTGGAGCACGGCCTCAGAATACATATTTTTAGGCCTACTTGACCTTGCCTGATTGAGGCTTTTGCAAACGGAACAAAATTTCTTGAACCATTTCGTTACTGTACTGTGATCAATTGCACCTTCACGTTTCAAAAAACAAATATTCTTGGTTGCTTCCAGGACGTTATGAGCTGGTTTGAATTTATAAAGCTTAATTTTCTCAAATTAAATTTCATTGTTTGTTCATCTGTGTGGCTTTCAAATCACACAAGTGAAGCAATGCATAACTTGTCAGTGCACCATCTACCACAACACTACCAACTACAGCAAGTATCCCCCCAACAGCTTGAACTGTTTTGATTATGTTATAACTAGCACATACTTCCAAAATATTGCATAACCTTTGACTCACCTTAGTATATTTGTTTTTGTACAGTTCAAACAAAATTGGAATTTCATGATGTTAACTAATGTTCTATTGGCCAATACCAACTTCCCTTTTTTTTTTTTTAAAAAAATAGACCAGTTTACACAATCCTTTGAAATGGTTTCAGTCCATGAAAATCAGCCTTTTTTTTTTTTTTTTTTTTAATGAAATAAAAAATTATTCTATTCTTAAAAAAAACCAAAAAACCCTTAAAGGTTAAGACTTGAATCACAACTCAGTTATTTTACGTTGATTCAAAATTTTTGCAATATTCTGGTAACTTATTTTCCGGTTACAACAAAAGCGGCTGAGCATTTGTAGAAGTTAGCATGTTGCATGATCTAAAATCACCCTTTAAAGTCATTCATAGCGTTCAACAGCCCAGTTGACAATATACAGTACAATATACTGACTGTATCTCTGCAAAGCGGTTAGATCACCCCCACTCCCCATCCCATCTGATGGTGAGGCTCCAGCCTTGGAGTTTGGGAAATGTAGAGTACTCCTAGGTCCACTCTGACCTGGAATGGTTGTATCTATTAGGGTCGAATAGAACTATTGAATCCTTTTTCTATACTTGAAAACATTTAATTGTGTACAACTAAATTACTGATGTTGAATTGAAATGAGCTTCTATTTTGTTTAAAAAATGTTACCCACAAACTATTTTTTGACTAATTATATATATATATATATATATATATATATATAATTAGTGAAGAGAGAGAAATTGAAGAATAATTTAATCCAAAAAGAAGAATTTTAAGATAAAAGAAAATCAAGGCTATAACGTTTCGGTTCTAATGAACCATCCTTAGGACTAGGAAAGGATGATATCAAGTGACTTTAAATCACCAAAGGATGTTTAATGAAATACAAAACAAGTAGGAAATATTATATATACTGAGAAAAGGTAACTGCTTAATCAGTGTTCATGTTTAAAAATGTCATGTGACAGTTTCAGACACTGTTGTAAAACAAATAGAAGCATCATACATATATATATATATATATATATATATATATATATATATATATATATATAGTCATTGGCATAATGGTTAGTGTTCACCAATGGTCCGGGAGACCTGGGTTCAATCCCAGATCAAGTCATACCAAAGACTCAAAAAATGGTACTTGATGCCTCCTTGCTTAGCACTCAGCATTATAAGGTATGGATCAAGAATAAAGTGGGTCAATCCTGGGAAAGGAGTAGTGCCCCCCTACACCTTGGTGTAGTAGCTATTCAAAAGGGAGCTGTTGGGTCACCCTCGACTACAGTTACCAACTTTACTATATATATATATATATATATATATATATATATATATATATATATAAAACAGGATTTAGTATTAAATAGCCTACAAAGGTTGATATGCCATAAAACACAACCAACTTGTCCTTCAAGGCAAGAAACTTCTTCTCTGAAGAGTTCACCTCATGTTGGTTCTTGAAGCATCCAAAGTATAGGATTGAGCCGCAGATTAGAATAAGTAATGATCTTTATTATTATAGTTTTATATTATAATCTATATTACTTAAATCTGAGGGATCCAGGTTCAAACTGTGCTGGCGGAAGCCACCATTCTACCAGTTCCTGTTCTTTGAGGTGAAGAACTCCTTTACTGAAACTTCCATGTCTTGCTTGTTGAAGTGTTGTTATTGAGCCATGGATCAGAACAATAATCCAAGGGAGCTAGATCCAGACTATATGTTGGGTGTGGCATCAGTTTGATTCCCTCTAGTTCCTGGTATTTATTTCATAAACTCGCATATGCAAATATTGCAAAACTTTTGATTTGTTCTTGTAATAATGGTAAAACCATTCCTTGGGTTCTGTTTGGAAGCATTTTCCGTGTCGTGTTATGTGAAACAAATGAGATGTATATATTCCTGAAAAGTCTTCGAATCTTTGTGAAATCCGTTTGTAGAGGCCTTGATAGCATCTTCAAACAACCTCTTTTTTCGATAAATCTTTCTGTATTGTTCAACATTAAGATACTTTGTACAGGGATTCTGCAGACAAAATTTTCTGTGATTCAAGTCGGGACCTCCTACCTGGTGGTGTATGTGGGTACATCAATTTTGTATTTATTCAAAGATTTAAATATTTGTCTGGATTGTTAGTCCTAACTAAGCAATAATATTATTAGTCCTAACTAAGCAATAATACAGTTTGAAAGGATGATCTCTTGGGTTTGGAACATAAAAAATAAAAAAGCTACAATGTTATTCAAAATTGCATTTGGTTATAAAAAAAAAAGAAAAACAGTATTAGCAATTTTATTTTCTTATTGTCATAATTTTGTTTAAAAAAATCATTGTCCAACTACTTGCCGTCACAAGCTTGACACTCCTGAAGCCAATACAGGATCAGGCAGAATGAGCACTCAGGTTCAGAATGTAAATAAATAAAAAAAAAAAAAAAAAAAAAAAAAAAAAGGTCAACATAGATCTTAATCAAAATTTAATTTTACAATAAAAAAAAAATAATTAAAAAAACCACCAATATCTGCCATTTTGTTTTTGTATTGTCATCAGTTTGTTTTAAAGATTATATCATCCAAATGCTTGCCCTCAAAATGATCTCTTGGGTTTGGGATGTAAATAAAAAAGGCCAATATAGATCCTATTCAAAATTTCATTTTACGATGAGGATAATATCTGCCATTCTGTTTTCTTATTGTCATCACTTTGTTTTAAAGATTATATCATCATGTACAGAAATGCCCTCCCCTGGAAAAAAAGCAGCAATAAACATAGAATTTAGAATCATTTCTATGCATGTTGTTAAAATCTAAGATCATTTGAACAAGAATTGGCTAAGTTATATGTATATATAAATTGGAGTATTTGGTGTTGGCCAAGAAAAATGGAATTAAGACTTTAAACGCTGTTGAGTTTCATGGCAAAGCAGTTGGTATGGATTGTAAGCAAGCTTTCTCTTTAAAGGGGATGTGAGTTTGTCTCTCACCAAGCGCTCATCTTTTATCATTTATATCAGTGTATGCTTTTCCTTGCACTTGTCAACATATGATAGATGCTATATATATATATATATATATATATACACACACACTGGAAGAAAATTCAAACCTGGTTAAATTGTCATTATAAATTTATATAATATTACAATCATCATCTCTACAGATGACTTATACACTTAATTTAAGAGTGAAAAACAGCAAATATGGATTACTGTGTGTATGTATGTATGTATGTATATATATATATATATATATATATATTGTGTGTGTGTGTGTGTGTGTATATATATATAAGTTGTAGTCGAGGATGACCCGAAGGCTCCTTTTTCAAAAGCTACTACACCGAGGTGTAGGGGAGGGCGCTACTCCATTCCCAGGATTGCTCCACTTTATCCTTGATCCTCACCTTATAGTGCTGAGTGCTTAGCAAGGCGGTATCAAGTGCCTTTTTTTTTTTTTTTTTTTTTTTTTAGTCTTTGGTATGACTTGACCTGGGATTGAACTCCAGTCTCCCGGACCATTGGCAAACCCTCTACCTAATAGTCCAATGGCCTGGTTATATATATATAATGTGATTTTTTTCTTAATGTTAGAGAATGTTCCAGAAATTTTTTATGTATTGAGAGGAGCAAGTTTAGGGAAGAAAGTTTCATGCCTCTGAATCCCTCAAGTAACTTTATTGGTTTAAAAAAATATATGTATCTCCCACCCCACACACTATTTATGAGGTCAAGAATCAGTATTTAACTGGGCTATTGGTCTAATGAGTAGAGTGTTCGCCAATGGTCTAGGAGACTGGGGTTCAATCCCAGGTCGAGTTATACAAAAGACTTAAAAAATAGTACTTGATTCCGCCTTGCTTAACACTTAGCATTATAAGGTAAGGATCAAGGGTAAAGTGGAGCAATCCAGGGAATGGAGTAGTGCCCTCCTCTACATCACGGTGTAGTAGCTATTGAAAAGGGAACCATTGGGTCACCCTCGACTAAGATTGCTAGCTTTGCTTTTTTTTCTTCCTTCTTTTTTACTTACTTTCTGTTTGACCTGTAATAACCCCCCAGGTCAACATTGCCTATCTCACCTTCATTCTCATAGATTAATAGGGTCCAGTCATTTGGGTACTCATAAGATATATAGGACCCAGCAATCTTTGGTTTTATTAACATAAATTAGGGGTCTCCAGACTTTTTAGTACAAGGGCTGGAATATTTAGAACTAAACAAAAATAAAGAGATCAGCTCCCATACTAAAGATTTATCAAGACAATTGATAATGTTTGAAAAATTAAAATTTATGACCCCTTGATATTGGTTGGGTATTTTTTAGCATCAATTACTGCTTGAAAGCTATGGGGAAATAGTTGGGCAGACTGTGTTAGGCAGCCAGTCTAGGAGAAAGAAAATGATCATTTTCTTTAAAAGAATAGAAGGAAAGATAGAAAGAAGTAGAAAAGATACATAAAGTATTGAACAATCCTGTGAAATTGCCCAGTCGGCTGGGGCTGTAGAATACACTGACTGCACCTCTGCAGAAGGATAAGACCCCCCCTAACGAGTGTCCTGGATATGACACTAATCAATCTGATGGTGAGGTTCCAGCAGTGCTCGAGCTTTGGGGAATACGGAGTACCCTTTCATTGGCATCGCTCCCAGGTCCACTCTGGCCCGAAGTGGTAGCACCTGATAGGGCCCTATCTATAGGTTGAATAGAAATAACAGCATACTTATGCTAAAATGAATTGAGTAAACTGAATAGCTTGAAATAGAAATGTTTTTGACAATTAAACCGTACTTACACTTAAACTGCGTGCTTATGCTTAACTGAATTATTTCAAATAGAACTGTTTTTTGACATTAAAAGTGTATTTACACTTAACTGAATTATTACATATAACTGCTTGAATAGTTTGAAATGGAAATGTTTTTGACTATTAAACTGTGTACTTATGCTAAACTGAACTGTTTTCAATAGAACAGATTATTTACATAAAAATGGATTTGGCGTTAAATAACCTACAAAGGTTGATATGCCATAAAACCAAACCAAACAAACCAAACCAATCCTGTGAAAAAAACCCGAGACAACTGACACAAAAAAAATTAAAGATAATCGACGAGAATTGATATAATTTAGAATTAATGCCCCCTTAATATTTGGTCAGGTGTCTATTCACATCAATTGCTGCCTGACGGTGTCTGGTCATGCTTACAACAGCTATGGGTAAATAGTAGGGCAGAATGAGCTCTTTGACCTTGGTATGGCAACTAATCTAGAAGAAAGAAAATGTTCTTCAATGGAATAGAAAGAAATGAGGAAAGATAGAAAAAGAAAAGATGCAATATTGGCCAAAAAATTGACAGCTATCATAAAAATTTTTATTGAGTCAATTGATGGCATTTATGACAGATTAGGTGAATTGATGCCCCCTTAGTATTTGGTTGGGTGTCGATTAACATCAATTACTGCTTGATCGTGTCTGGTCATGCTTAGAACAGCTATGGGTAAATAGTAGGGCAGAATGGGCTCTTTAACCTTGGTATGGCAATCAATCTAGGAGAAGGAAAATTATCTTCAATAGAATAGAAGGAAATGAAGGAAAGATAGAAAAAGTAGAAAAGATACCTAGATACAGTATTGGCCAAAAAACGAACAGATATCATAAAAATTTTTATTGGGTCAATTGATGGCATTTATGACAAGTTAGGTGAATTTATGACCCCTTAATATTTGGTCTATTAACATCAATTACTGCTTGATAATGTTTGGTCATGCTTAGAACAGCTATGGGTAAATAGTAGGGCAGAATGGGCTCTTTAACCTTGGTATGGCAATCAGTTTAGGAGAAGGAAATTGTATTCAAATCAATTATAGACCTGGAGAGGGATAGGCTCTGCCAGGTTTTTCCTGCCAAAGACCTGCTGAATAAATGAAATTATCTGGTTCAATGAATTATAAGGAAAGATAGAGAAAAAATAGAAAAGGAACTTAAAGTATTGAATAAAAAAACCCAGAAAGAAAATTTTATTGAAGATAATTGATCAATATTGATGATGTTTATGACAAGTTTGGAGAATTTATGATCAATTAATATCTGGTAGGGTGGCCCCAGCATCATATGCAGTAGTTTTTCTCTTGCGGCCATAACTAACATTCATATTGATAATTTCCGGTTTTCTTAGGGGGGTGTCCTTTTGGTGAAATGGTTAAAGTCATGGACTGCGGAATCGTAGTTAATAAGTTCTTACTCCATTCATGCTATTACGTTCACTTTCGGGCAAATACCCTTGGGAAAGGGATGAACCCCCTTTTCCTCCCAGCTATGGGTTAAATAGTACCACTACTGTTCTTTGAGGAGAATGGCTTTGGCATTAAATAACCTACAAAGGTTGATATGCCATTAAACAAAGAAACTAAACCAAACCGGTTTTCTTATAATTTTTGAGGAAAATATTGGTTGATGCCCATTCAATTTCTTTGCAAATTGACAGTCCGCTATGATTGTATGTCACAAGTTGACCTTTGCAAACTCAGACAAATTTTTACTGTCTATTAGCAAAAGACTAATCACAAATGAAGAAAAAAAAAATTCTAAGAAATTTTCCTTTATCATTAAGGGTTTTTGGACTATTGTCTTCATCTTTATTGTTATTTCCACAACGTTTCGGCCGATATGTCGTCTGGCCTTCTTCAGGTGTTTGTCGAACTCTGGAACCTTCACAGAACTTTGAACTACGTCCTTTATTGAATTCACGGGGTTTACCTGTTCTGATTCCGTTAGCCATAACCGGGTACAAGTGTTAAGTATTCCTGTATTGTTACTCGCCTGCAGTCAGGATTGAACCTGCAACCTCCAGATGATTGTCTCCTTAGAAGCTTAGGGAACCAACGCCTATAACCGTTACACCATGTGTCCTGCGTAAGGTTCAATCCTGACTGCAGACGAGTTACAATACAGGAATACTTAACACTTGTACCCGGTTATGGCTAACGAAATCAGAACAGGTGGATTCAATAAAGGACATAGTTCGAAGTTCCGTGAAGGTTCCCAAGTTTGACAAATACCTGAAGAAGGCCAGAGGACATATCGACCAAAATGTTGTGGAAATAACAAAGATGAAGACAATAGTCTGGAAACCCTTAATGATAAAAATCATCAATCTTCGTCTCAGAAATTTAGACAACTAAATTTCCCTTTTTTGGTTTTTCTGAGAAATTTTCTTTTTAGAAAATGATTTTTCGCTTGAAACTAAGGGGAACTTTGACAACAATAATCAAGGAAAATAATAACTTCCTATGCATGTCAAAGGCATCGAAGTTCCATTTAAAATTTATTGCAATCATAAAAAAGATGGTTGTTTTTTATTTTTTTTATTTTTATTTTTTTTATTTTTCTTTGACCAATGTTGTATGTGCATAAGAAGTTGAAAAAGATCATTGTTCTTGTGATTTTAAAACCAATTTGATGACTTGTCATGCACTTAAAGTGAAGACTATGTTCAAAAATGGAATTTCAAATATCAGCATTGATATTAAGTCGGTTAATGAGTCATCCAGAGTCAAAACAGGTACATGTGTGAATCTTGGCAGATAGAATTTAGATGCATTGTCGATTTTCTTCAGTGGACAGAACTTTGGTCGCAGAAAAATATAAAAAATTGGTGTAGAGCGGATAAAACCTTGTTATGGGTTAGTTTGGACCCCCCCCCACTGAAAAATTATTTATAATTTGACCTTTTGTGCAATATCTGACCAGCACGAACATACATTCAGCAGCTATGTGAGGATACGGGATGTTGTCCTGAAGACCTACCTAGGGCGATGAACGATAGGGAGGAGTGGCGAGAGAGGGTCAGGGATATCCGTGCTACCAGCGCGATATGATGATGATGATATATATATAAAAAAATCAATGTCTTTATCCCCCCCCCAAAAAAAAAATAAAACTGGTTTAGAGGAAAAAAAATATTCAGATTATAAATCCAAGAAAGAAAAAATTTTATTTTGTCTGTATAAAATAATTTTTTTTTTTTTTTTTTTTTTTTTTTTGTGTCTGTCTCCTGAATTGTAATCTCTGTGAGACAAGAAACAAATTTTTTTGAATTCGGCTTTGTTTGATTTTAATGTGAATGCCAAATATTACGTGATTTATATTTCGTCCAGGTTAAGTGTTGTCAGGGTAACCCAAAAGTTAAACTTTTTTTTTTTTCATTTATCTAAATTTCTTAGATGAAGCTTAGTAATTATCATTATTTAGAATATTTGGACTCTTGACCTTATCATATTTTGTGTGGACTCCCAAGTTCGACATGAAACACCTGAAGAAGGCCGAAGAACGTATTGATCGAAACGTGTTTATAACAATAAAGCTGAGGACAATAGTCAGAATATTCTAAGTAATAATAATTTTTAGATTTTATTTTTCCAATGCAGGTGCCATAGAAAATAGAAACTTATTCTAAGAAATCAAATTGCAGTTTGCCAAAACTTTTTTTCATCCCCAATGATACCTGCATTGGAAAAATAAGTTCTAGAAAAGTTTTGCTTTGAGTTAACCTTACCATACTTTTTAACCTTGACTAATTTGTTCCTATAAATGTATACACGATAAAGAGGTAAGGATATTTGCTACATATTTATTTATTTATTTATTTATTTTTTTCCTCTCATGAAGAAAAAATGTGATTAAAAAAATATAACTTCTTTGGCAGGTTGAGTGAATCTAGAAATTGGACAAAGAAAAGAATGGATTCTTTTTTGTTTTGTTTTGTTTTTTGTTTCTTTTCCAACTTGTTAAAGGCCACAGAATTGTGATGCATGTACTACACACATACACGCAGTTGACTAATCTTTTCTCTGGCATTTGTTAAAAATGTTGAGAGTTTATTTCAAGACTTCTTCCCTCACTAAAAAAAAAAAAAACAAAAAAACTTGCAAACATTGTTTTTGATTTGACTAATTGATAAATGCTTTCATAATATTTGAAAAAAAAAAAAAAAAAAAATGAAATAAAAAATATATATAAATTAAAATTTGTCTGTTATTTTCTTAATCATGTTCAAATTAAATTTCTTTTTTTTTTTTTTTTTTTTTGTTTTTTTTTATAAATTATATATATATAAAAATTTTTTTAAAATGTTGAACCCCCAATACTCTTTATCTGGACTCAGTTATACACCCTTCAGTTGATAGTTTTTCTGAGTTAAAGAAAGAAGCATGTGCTAGAGTAGAGTGTTCGTCAATAGTCCGGAAGACCAGGGTTCAATCCCCGGTCGAGTCATACCAAAGACTCAAAAAATAGTACTTGTTGCGGCCTTGCTTAACGCTCAGCATTATAAGATATGGATCAAAGGTAAAGTGGTGCAATCCAAGGAAAGGAGTAGTGCCCTTCCCTACACCTTGGTGTAGTAGCTACTGAAAAGGGAGCCCTTGGGTCTCCCTCAACTAAAGTTGCCAACTTTACTTACTTATATATAAGTATTATTCGGTCCAGTTAAACTGGGGTTGGGAATAATTCCTTCAGGACAAAAAAAGTCAACAGTGAACCTTTAAATTTTCCTGGTAATGAGCTCAATTGGATGGAAATAAATTTATAATCCTAATGTGACCGGTTTGTTTTTTCTTAAAAATATAAATACACACACATACACAATTGCCCATTTGGCTGGGGCTGTAGAATACACCGACTGCACTGCTGCTGAGGAGTAAGACCCAAATTCAGTTTAGTATGAGTACACAGTTTATATGTCAAAAACATTTCTATTTCAAGTTATTCAGTTTATTCAAATAGTTCTAATTCAGCTAATTCAATTTAGTATGGATTTTGTCAACAGTTAAATGTCAAAAACAGTTCCATTTCAAACAATTCAATTTAGCATAAGCACACAGTTTAAATTTTCAAGCTATTCAGTTTAGTCAAGCAGTTCTAATCAAGCAATTCAGTTTAGTATAAGTATGTAGTTAGGGCCCTATCTAAGGGTTAAATAGAACTATCAGGTGCTACCATTCCGAGCCAGAGTGGACCAGGGAGCAATGGCAATGAAGGGGTACTCTGCATTCCCCAAAACTCCAGCATTACTGGAACCTCACTATCAGATTGTTTCGTGTTATAGCCAGGACACTCATTGGTGGGGAGGGTCTTACCCCACTGCAGAGAAGCAGTTGGTGTATTCTACAGCCCCAGCCAACTGGGCAATTGTGTGCGTGTATGTGTATATATATATATATATATATATATATATATACACACACACATACATCTTTATTTCATTTTAACTTTGATCATTGATATTCAGTCTTATCTCTTTGTATAAGAGCATCGATATAATTCATTATTATTTTCTTTATTGCAACTTTATAAATAGCTGCTTTGATGTCCTATTTTGTAACCATGATATTCGGTACATCTTCTACCTGAGAAACATTTCTCTATTTTCAAAGAACAACTCATTCACCAGCAACAATACAAGAAATATGTTGTATCATGTACATCTTATATAGATAGATGCATTCATAGATACAATATAACCCATAAATAAGTGACCATGTGCCAGACTAAATTTTGTAAAGACATTATCACCCATAAATAACTACACCCCTAACAATTTTTTGAATAAAAATTTCATTTTCTTCAAAACCAAAGATGGCAGGATTTTATTATTTCTACTCAAACATTGTACGATCAAAACAGATATTATCAACTATTACACTACCACCCATGAATAACTACACCCCTGAGAATTTTTTAGATTAAAGACTTTATTTTCTTCTAAACCAAAGATGGCAGGATTTTATTATTTTATACGATCAAAACAGATTAAAAGTTAGCATAGATAAATACATAAATAAAGTTTAATGTCATACACAGGACATCACGAGAATCTATAAGCATTGGTTTGGATAGTTATATGATATCAAGTATTCTTATCTAATACAAATAATTTTTAAACCAATCTATTTGACCAATAGATGAGACCCTAACTGGTATTTCCGCTCTCAGTGGACCTGGGAATAAAGGCAATGTTGAGTGACTTCATATCAACAGATGCAGTTTAGTTTCCAACCAAAAGCACCCCCCTTTTTTTTTGGTGTATGGGAGGGTGTTAAATTCTTATTGTTTGGTAGATAGTTCTTTGGTTGGGTATTAATGGCACATCAACCATTGTAGGTTATTTAATGCCAAATCCTCTTTATACATATATATTAAATATATACAATTTGGTTTGGTTGGGTTTTATTGCATATCAACCATTGTAGGTTATTTAATGTCAAATCCTCTTTATACATATATATTAAATATATATGATTTGGTGGGGTTGGATTTTATGGCATATCAACCATTGTAGGTTATTTAATGTCAAATCCTCTTTATACATATATATTAAATATATATGATTTGGTGGGGTTGGATTTTATGGCATATCAACCATTGTAGGTTATTTAATGTCAAATCCTCTTTATACATATATATTAAATATATATGATTTGGTGGGGTTGGATTTTATGGCATATCAACCATTGTAGGTTATTTAATGTCAAATCCTCTTTATACATATATATTAAATATATATGATTTGGTGGGGTTGGATTTTATGGCACATCAACAATTGTAGGTTATTTAATGCCAAATTCTCTTTAAGCATATATATTAGATATGTGGCAATATAGGGATATTCCTCATTCCCTAAAGCTACAGGACTGGAGCTTTAACATCAGATAGTTTAGTATCATACCCAGGCACTAGTTCTATGTAAGCCATAGATAGGACCCTAGCAGATACTGCCACTCAGGTTCAGTGTGGACCTAGGAGTATTGACAATGAAGGGTACTCCTTATTCCCCAAAGCTTTGGAGCTTCAACATCAGCTAGTTTTGTGTCATATGCAGACCATTCGTTGACTGGCGGGTTTCTTACCCTTCTGCAGAGGTGCAGTTGGAATATTCTACAGCCCCAACTGACTCGTCTTAGATCATTGTGTTATATCAAGACACTTGTTGGAGGAGGGGGTCTTACAATTCTGTACAGATGTAGTCAACATATTCTACAGCCTCCTCCTATTCAGGACTTATATTTCTCTGGAATGATGTCAGAAAGTGGCATATCAGCCCCTAAAGGTATTCCTACCCGATCTTTCCCATTTGCATCCCTTCAAGGGTCAATAATGTCATGGAGTACATATGCTGAGAAAGAACCGCTAATCAATATTTTTTTTCTTTCAGAGCATTCAGATAAGACTAACATAATTATCTGTAATTATGTTTGTTTCTGCTTCAGCTTTAAATATACTGTTAGATTGTGTAAACCAATTTTGCACTTTTACAAATTTTTATTTGCTGCTGTCGACACCTTTAGGCCAATAACAGAACTAAGGGGATATTCCCAAAGACGAAATACAAGGTGTGACAGAAATACCTCCCTCTTTTAAATTGCTGTCTGCTTATTGCAAATGAACTAAGGCAAGTAATAATGGTAGTTTCATCTTGCTCCTGTCTTACGTTTTTTATTCAAATATGACTCATTAAGATCATGGCTTGGCCGATGTATGTTGTGCGTTTGCTGTTAAAACATTTTTTTAAAGATTGGTGAATCTGTAATTGGTTTGGTTTCTTTGTTTAATGACATATTAACCTTTAATGCTAAAGCCGTCCTTGTAGAAGAACAGTAGTGATATTATTTGAATCAAAGCCGAGAGGGTAAAGGGGTTCATGCCTTTACCAAGGGTATTAGTCAAAAAGTGAACGTTAGAGCATGACTAGAATTTAAACTTGCTTACTTCGAGGCTGTAGTTATTATGCTACAGAAACACCTCCGTCTATATTTGCAACACAGAGAGCTTTTTGTGCTCATTTCATGTTATGTCAGAATGATGCTGTTCTGGATAGAAAATCAATACTGCTGTGGGTTGAAAATTTCTGAACCACAGGTTCATTGATGAAAAAAACTATTGCCCTTTATTTAAACAACAGTGAAATATATATCAGTAATTTTATTCTTTTCGTTAACCTTTTAAAATATGGCCGGTCCAACTTTGATTGTTTTTGAAAAAGAAAAGAAAAGAAAAGAAAAGACATTAGCTAGATGGGGCTACCATTGGCATTTGCCCAAGATCATTGTACCCCATAGTTTGAAATGTGAAAGATATTTCTGCTGCACCTTGAACTACATAGGCAAAAATATGGACTTTTTACATTTAATTCATGGTTTATTCATTATTTTTCATCCATGAAAAACCTAAATTGCTGTCTACAAGACGATCAGGCATATAAGTTAACCAATAGATTTTTAGGTTAAAATTCTGTGTTAGACCTATGCCTGTTGTATAGGACAACTACACCCCACTTAAAATTCTGGGTTAGACCTATGCCTGTTGTATAGGACAACTACGCCCCACTTAAAATTCTGGGTTAGACATATGCCTGTTGTATAGGACGACTACTCCCCACTTAAAATTCTGTGTTAGACCTATGCCTGTTGTAGAGGACGACTACGCCCCACTTAAAATTCTGGGTTAGACCTATGCCAGTTGTATAGGATGACAACTCCACACTTAAAATTCTGGGTTAGACGTATGCCTGTTGTATAGGACGACTACTCCCCACTTAAAATTCTGGGTTAGACGTATGCCTGTTGTATAGGACGACTACTCCCCACTTAAAATTCTGGGTTAGACGTATGGCTGTTGTATAGGGCGACTACTCCCCACTTAAAATTCTGTTAGACGTATGCCTGTTGTAGAGGACGACTACTCCCCATTTCAAATTCTGGGTTAGACCTATGCCTGTTGTATAGGACGATTATGCCTCACTTAAAATTCTGTGTTAGACCTATGCCTGTTGTATAGGACTACCAATCCCCACTTAAAATTCTGGTAGAGACCTATGCCTGTTGTAGAGGATGACTACGCCCCACTTAAAATTCTGGGTAAGACTTATGCCTGTTGTATTGGACGACCAATCCCCACTTAAAATTCTGGTATAGTCCTGTGTCTGTTTTATTGGACGACTACTCCCCACTTAAAAATCCTGGTTAGACTTATGCCTATTGTATAGAATAACCACTTCCCACTCAAACATGTAGGTTAGACCCCTGCCCATTGTGTAGGATGACCACTTTCCACTCAAAATCCTGGGTTAGACTGATTCTTGTTGTATAGATCAACTGCAATATATGCAGTTGAATATATGAAACATGCAAATCAAACACATTCGAGCTTATATTCATATGAATTAATAATCTAATGTTATCATAGAAGTGCGCAGATAAACAACATACTGTAGTTGTCTGACTGGCTGTCTTGGTATTGTGATGTTTCTCTTAGTGTTTACAGTCAGTTCATCTGCAGTTGGAAACGACGTGTGACATAGCATTAACATGATACTTAATTTGTAATATAGTTTTATTATTTTATATTAATCTCTCTGTTAATTTCTTTGATATGTTCACAATATATGAGTTTTAAACGGAAATATTATTGTCAGTCTGTTGGAGTTATGGTAACTGTTGTATATCAGTTTGTTATGAGTACGGTTCCATTGGTTGACCTTTGTTGGATAAAGGTTTGGATTTTAGCCCTGCTGTATAAGTCTACCCTTAGTTCTGAAGAGATTTTTTCAGGCTCAACTCAGCAAGTTGAGTTTATTTTGGTGTCACATCATTATTTACCAACCCTTCTGCTCGGGCAGGATATGACACAAGGTCAATTTTCAAGCAGAGTATAACTGTTTTAAATTCAGAATTTTTCTTCTCCTAGACTAGTTGCCTCACCAAGGCTGAAGAAATCAGTCTGCCCTACTATGTACCCATAGTTGTAGGGAGAATAATTGGATTCATACCTTTCCCAAGGGTATTAGTGCTATGTGAAATGCAATCAGTCTTGTCCAGGATTTGAACTCGTGTCGCTGTGTCCATTTCCTACGACACTAACCATTACACCACAGGCACCTCCTGTTGTCATATCAACCATTATAGGTTATTTAATGTTAACTCCCATTTATACAATTATACAATATATATATATATATATATATATATATATATATATATATGTGTGTGTGTGTGTGTGTGTGTGTGTGTCCTCACTAACTCACTTGCTCAGTTGGCTGAGGCTCTAAAATACACCAAGTGCACATCTGCAGAGAGGTAAGACCACCACCCAATGAATGTCCTGGATATCACAATAAATAATCTGATGGTGAGGTTCCAATGATGCTGGTGGCTTTGTGGAATGTGGAGCACCCCTTCAATGCCATTACTCCCAGGTCCATTCTTGCCCGGTGTGGTTGCAACTTATATCTATGGGTTAAATAGAACTAAGGTTTTTTTTAAATATAGAACTGTTTTGACATTTAACTGTGTGAAAACAAAATCTGTACTTATACTATGCTGAATTAGCTGAATTAGATTAAACTGAATAGCTTGAAATAGAAATGTTTTTCATTTAAACTGCGTACTTATCCTAAACTGAATCGTTTGAAATAGAACAATTTACATAAAAATGGATTTGGCGTTAAATAACCTACAAAAGTTGATATGCCATAAAATCCAACCAACCAACCAATCATCAACTTGCATACACGGCTGAAACATACAATACACATATAAACACACTTATGTATAATTTATATTTATATTTACTGTAAACGTGTCATAACATTAACGGCCGAAAGTAAACGCTTTTTTTTTAAAATCACAAACTGCACACTAAATATGAAGATTGACGTCCAATGTAGTCTCTGCTCTTAATTGATCTGGCGTATATATATATATATATATATATATATATATATATATATATATATATATATAATTCTCTTAATACCTTGTCTGGTGACAAAAGTTGCTTGGTAGCGCCAGGAGTGGCAGTACCGCCTTGAGCTACCGAAACTGTGTTATCACCCCTCGTTGGCGGCAGATGAGGACAGGGTATCGCACGTGCTTTCACACGTTGTATGATGAAAAGAAAATACAAATATAATTACCTTCATATATCCTCACCAACTTGCATACAGTTCTTTGGACTCGAGGTCAATTTGAAGAAGACTGAAGTCCTCCACCAGTCTGCACCCCTAGAAAAGTACCGCTCTCCTCACGTCACCATCGGTGGAATTGAGCAGAAAGCAGTTCACCTGTTCACTTAAATGCGGTATCCTATCACGTCAGACACCAAGATCGACAGGGAGGTTGACAACAGACAGGCCAAAAAAAACAGCGCTTTCGACAGACTCTACAAAAGAGGATGGAACAGCAAGCATCTGAAGAAGGAAACTAAGATCAGCGTCTATCGAACTGTTGTATTCACTACTCTGCTGTACGGTTCCGAGTCAAGGGTAATCTATCCTCACCATCTACGACTCCTTGAGCGCCTCCATCAGCGCTCTCTCAACACCATCCTTAACATTCATTGGAGTAACAAACGTTACCAACGTTGAGATCCATGATCAGACAGAAATCACTTACATACATACATACAGACATACTCATCAACTTGCATACACAGCTGAAACGTACAATACACACACACACACACACACACACACACACACACACACACACATATATATATATATACAAAAATTAAATCGTGAGTCGGGCCTTTCCTACTCCTCAGGGAATCTAGTACTAAATTCCCTGATGAGCCGGTGAGGCGAAACTTTAGTAGGAAAGGCCCGACTTGCGATTTAATTTTTGTAATTGGCTCTACTTTGTATTGAGCACTCCCTGTAATTGTTGCATTGCAGCATTTTACGGTGGTTTTCTTTTTCTTTTGACTAACTGATTGCATATCTTTTGATTTTTTTCAACTGGTGTGACGAAGTTGGCCTTTTCTTTTTTTTTTGTCCTATGATATTTTTTCTTTTTCCCCCGGGTGGTGATTTGAGATATTATTATCTCTAGATCCTGGCGTTTTTTCTTTTTTCCTAGTAACCGTGGATGCTGGTAGATTGTAGGTTAGTAAATATATATAAATATATATATATATATATATATATATATATATATATCCATGTGTGTGTGTGTGTCTCTGTGTGTGTATGTATAGAAAATCAATCGATTTCCATTGAAAATAAGTGTTAAATTTTGTGCCAAAATCAGCCTGAGAGGACGTAATTTTTGTATTTTTGTTTTTGTATTTATTGACCACTCAGCCCCTTCCTTTGAGACGTAGCAATTTTTTGAATTTCTTTGAGATGGCAGACAATAATAGTTGAATTGTGTCGCAAAATATGAAAGATCAAAACCCCAAATAATTCAAGTAATCTTTTCCCCGCCAAGATTGCTAAAAATATATTTTTAACTAATTAGAATCATAGATAAATGAATCTACTTGTTTAAAATTCTAATTTGGAACCTATCTAAATCTTATAATGAAAGCAATAAAACCTTTCTTCTTGTTTGTATTTTTTCGACAGCGATCCTTATACTAACATGATATTCTCTATTGTTGAATATTCAGCTACATTAAGCTTACATATTAGCGTATAAATATACTTTGCCTCTACATAGTGACATACTCACGCTAAGATCTTTTATGCACAGGGGGTGTAATGGTTAAAGCGATGGACTGCGAAATCGTAGTACGCGAGTTCGTACTCCAGTCGCGCTATTACGTTCACTTTCGGGCAAATACCCTTGGGAAAGGTACGAACCCCCTTATCCTCCCAGCTATGGGTTAAATAGTACCACTACTGTTCTTCTAGGAGAATAGCTTTGGCATTAAATAACATGCAAAGGTTGGTATGCCATTAAACAAAGAAAACAAACTTTTATGCACACAAAATGAATTTAAAAGAACGCAAACTGCTATTAACACTAACAATTATTACCTTTTCTTACAGGAAAAGACATTGTAACTTCTGTTGATTCTCAACAAACCTTTCACTCAAGATAAAGCAATAAAATTTATTGAATTTGTAGAACCGTGTTTTATTCAATTAATTATACATTTTTCCCGATATATATATATATATATATATATCATTCAATGACTGATTTTTACAGCAGCATTGCTTCTAACAAAGCCTTCATCAGATGATGACTCTGGGTTCAGGCATGGTTTCGGAGCTGAAGCATCATTGACACTAACTCAGAGCGCCTCACAATACCACCAGACTTTGTTAGATTGTCGTCACTCTAAGGGATTGCCATATCCACGCTGATGCAGTTAGAGCCTTATCTTGGATTTTTTAAATGCATTTCCTCTTGTCTGACGGAGAAAGCCCAAGATGAGTCAAGAATGCGGAGGTTGAGTTGGTAATGAAACCTCGTTATCCAGCCTTGATAGGAAATACATAGGTTATCCAGCCATTTCTGACACATCGTTCTCGCAGATCCTCATATTTTTCCAACTTACGCTGATACGTCCAGTCGAATTTTCTTCAAAAGGGGCCATTAATTTAATAATCGATAAAATCAGAGAAAATGGCTTCGAGCTGACCAAGAAAAGAAGCAGAAGATACCCCGCAAAAACAATTACCGACGCCGACTACGCCGATGACATAGCGTTACTGGCGAATACGCCTAACCAAGCCGAGACACTACTGCATAGTTTGGAACGAGCCGTCGCAGGCATTGGCCTCCATGTCAATGCACACAAAATTGAATATATGTGTTACAACCAAACAGGTGACATTTCCACACTAGACGGAGCCGCTCTGAAACTGGTAGACAAATTCACCTACCTAGGAAGTAGCGTCTCATCAACCGAAAAAGACATCGACACACGACTAACGAAAGCATGGACAGCTATCGATAGGCTCTCGATCATGTGGAAATCAGACCTGACCGATAAAATGAAACGCAGTTTCTTCCAGGCAGCGGTTATATCGATACTACTATATGGATGCACTACTTGGACGCTAACTAAACGGCTGAAGAAGAAACTAGACGGCAATTACACAAGAATGTTGAGAGCAATATTGAACAAGTCCTGGCGGCAACACCCCACAAGACACCAACTATACGGCCACTTGCCTCCTATCACGAAAACTATACAAGTTAGACGAACCAGACACGTAGGACACTGCTGGAGACCCAAGGACGAGCTCATCAGTGATGTACTCCTATGGACCCCCACATATGGCCAAGCAAAAGCAGGACAACCAGCTCGAACTTACATACAGCAGCTATGTGAGGATACGGGATGTAACCCTGAAGACCAGCCAAAAGCGATGAATGATTGGGAGAAGTGGCGAGAGAGGGTCAGGGATATCCGTGCTGGCGGCACGACATGATGATGGTGAGGATGAACTCAATGATGAAAACTTTTTTTAATTTGACAGACCAAATGACAATATCGACTAAAGCAAATATATAACTTAGATGCCTTTCGATCGAAACTTCTTCCCAAGCCAATCGTCGGTATTTACTTACGAAAGAATTCTTAAAAAGAATTTTAGAATTGAGAGGAGATAGAGGGAGGGGGTGGAATTCTAAGATTCTTTTTATGGTAGTTTTAATCGATTATAACCGTTAAATATAAAAATAATATTTCCCATTTGACAACTCACTTTACCATGATGCTGCACACACATATATATATACACACACACACGCGCACATACTCATACATTCACACACACACACACACACACACACACACACACATATATATATATATATATAAACACATGTATATTTTGGTAGCATTTCTTCATTAATACATATTTGATTGAATATAATAGACATTTTTTGTCAACATATTTTTTTGTTAATCCTTTCGAATTGCCGTAATGATCTTATGAGATTCGGTGGGAATTGGTTGATAAACCTTCCATAATTAGTTATTTCCCAAGTACTTTCTGCACAACAATATTAGAGTGTCAAAATAACAAGCAAAAACTACAGATTTACGAGGCACTACATATTAGGAACATACAACCCAAACTTAATAGAATTAATTCTGAAACCAGACCTAATGTACTTAAATGAATTTAGCAACTGACGCTATTTATAGAAAAAAATTCGAAAAGTAAACGCTACACAATACAACAGTACAAACGCTCATTCTTGCAAAGTAGTAATGTACATACAAAAGTTACATCACTTTTGTAATACATCTTCCCTTGATGATGGCCAAAAGTTGGGCAGAAAGTACTTGAAAAATAACTAATTATGGAAGATTTATCAACCAATTCTCATCGAATATCATAAGATCATTACGGCAATTCGAAAGGATTAACAAAAGAAATATGAAGACAAAAAATGTCTATTATATTCAATCAAATATGTATCAAACACACACACACACACACACACACACACACATATATATATATATATATATATACACATGCACACATATATATACATATATATACACAAATATACACTGACGTACACACATACACACACACATACATACACACACACACACACACACATATATATATATATATAGAGAGAGAGAGAAAATTGATAACAAGGTAATCCAAGTAGAAGGAGAGATTTATTGAGAAACAACAGCGTTTCGGTTCAAATGAACCATCATCAGGGCTATGAGGGATGATATTAGTGATGTTAAATCAACGATGGATGTTTAAAAAGTACAAAAATACAAAAACTTAGCGGAAATCTATATATCGGGAAAGAGTTGGCCGTTTAATCAATAAATCAGCGTTTGTTTTGAAAATTACGTCAATTTACTTATTAGGAATATAGTATAGAATTTATGTGTTCCATTTGTTCACCTAGAAAGATTCTGAATCAAAAGCAGGAAGAAAAAAGTAATAGAAAAAGAGAAAGTGTAATATTATAATATGTATGGAAAATGTTGGCTAAAGATGGAATATATTTTAGTTATTTAAGATAGATTTGCTCAAGTCAGGAGAAATATTATAAAAGCCCGGACGAGTATTTACAGAATTACAGAGTGAAATATGACCGGCTTCGAAAATTTGTCTCGGTCTTTTATTGTGAATGTAAATGAGCATCTTTTCTTTTCTTTTTTTTCTTTCTCCTTCTGATTCGAAATCTTTCTCGATGAACAACCGGAACATATAAATTCTATACAATATTCCTAATAAGTCACTGGACATAATTTTAAAAACAAACACTGATTTACTGATTAAACGGCAATCTCTTTACCGCTGTATAGATTTTCCCTAGGTGTTTGTATTTTTTTAAAAACATCTATTGTTGATATAACATTATTAACATCATCCCTCACAGCCCTGATGATGGTTCATTAGAACCGAGAAGCTATAGTGTCGACTTTGCAACTCAATAAATTTCTCCTGCTTGGATTACCTTCTTATCAATTTTTTCTCTATATTGTTTGATTTCAGTCCATTATTTACTTCTATATATATATATATATGTGTGTGTGTATGTGTGTGTGTGTGTGTGTGTGTCTGTGTGTTATCTTGTCTTGGTGACCAATATTTGAATGCTTTAATTTTCAAAAGGTTTTTAAACAATTACAAATATTTGCGGACCAGACTTAAGCTCAAAGTGTTACATATTGACCTCCGACCCGGCCGGGCTGTCAAAATAGGAAATGCACCTGTGTAAATAACAGGTGCATCCGGTCGAGGAATATCAGGATATTATAACTTTGACCGTGGACAGATTAAATGAGTGTGAAATTGTGACGCCCACAAGAAGAAGGTGGAAGTTGAACAATTATATAACTCAGTGCACAGGAAATTCAATTAGTTGGGGATCAGACGTGTTGGAGATAAGATGCGGTAGAGAAAACCAGCACCCTGAGAGGCTGGGCCCCCAGACCCCCGGTTGAGCAGCCCAGGAGAACGGGAAAGAAACGCGGTTATGGCCAATAGAGTGGGGGTCAATATGTTGCAGTTCTGTTCGGTCTCCAACACCCTCTCACACAAAACCCTTTCTAATAAAGTGAGAAGGATATTTTTCTAAAGAATTGTGTCGCTTGTCTTTATTGTGTCGTCGTTGTGGTTCTGCATGCAGATGTAGATGTATATGTATTATGTGTTTGTATGGTTGGTCATGGCTATATAACACAAGTAAATAATAGACACAGAACAAAGAGTAAAAAATGTCAACTACTAAAGATTTTTCTGAGAAAATTGGTAATTAATTAGAGATAAGAAAATCCGGTAATACATGTTTTGAATTTTATCGTCCATTGTTTTGCAAATTCATTTGAAGTCTGAATAATCCAATTTGTGGTCGACAATAAGCATAAACAACAAAATGTGATTAATGAGGATGATGGAATTGATTTAAAAAAAAAAAAATTCTTTTTTAAAAAAAATGTCGCTGTATTTAGTTTCAAGATTGAGGAGCCAATTATTCGAATAGACTTCAAATGTTCGGCAGACAAATTTTCTTTGTGTTTTGATTTGACAGACTTTATTTTGAAAAAGATATTTGTTTACACGGGTATATGTTTTTTTACAACTAAGAAAGAAAGAAAATGAGTGTAAAAAGATGTTTATAAATTTTGAGGGATCAGAAAAATGTGACCGAAAGAAACCTAACTCCTCCACCACATAGAATATGGGACTTAAAGTCAATTTCCTAGCGGAGTTCATCAGGTTTTAATTCAAAGTTTTCCTTCTCCTAGACTAGTTGACAAAGATTAAAGTTCCAAGTCTTCTTCTGCTAGTTTACCTATGGCTGGAAGGAAAATAGTTGGATTCATGCCTTTCCTAAAGGTATTACTGCTATGTGACATGCAAACAGACTCGTCCGGGATTTGAATTCTGGTTACTGTATCCATTTCCTACAGCGGTAAACATTACACTATGAGCATCTGTTAACCCTGCGGGTGATATGTTGTACCTAAAATCTAATTAACCCAGTCGGCTGAGGCTGGAGTATATACGAGCTGTGTCTCTACAGAAGGGTGAGCCCCGCCCCCTACGAGTGTCCTAGATATGACACTAAACAATCTGATGATGAGGTTCTAGTAATGCTAGAGCTTTGGGGAATACGGAGTACCCCTTCATTGGCATAATTTCCAGGTCCACTATGGCCTGGAATAGTAGCACTTGTTAGGGTCCGATCAATTGGTCAAATAGAACTGTTTAACATTTAAACTGAGTGCAAACAAATGACTTAGATTCAATTGAATTGTTAGAAATAGAACTGTTTGATCATTTAACTGTTGGTTGGTTGGTTGGGTTTTATGGCATATCAACCTTTGTAGGTTATTTAACGCCAAATCCATTTTTATGTAAATAATCTGTTCTATTTAAAACAATTCAGTTTAGCATAAGTACACAGTTTAATTGTCAAAAACATTTCCATTTCAAACTATTCAAGCAGTTGTATGTAACAATTCGGTTAAGGGTAAATACAGTTTTAATGTCGAAAAACATTTCTATTTCAAATAATTCAGTTAAGCCTAAGCACGCAGTTTAAATGTAAGTACGGTTTAATTGTAAAAGTCATTTCTATTTCAAACTATTCAGTTTTACTCAAACAATTCATTTTAGCATAAGTATGCTTTTAGTTCTATTTAACCCATAGATAGGACCCTTATCAGGTGCTACCACTCCGGGCCAGAGTGGACCTGGGAGCGATGGCAATGAAGGGGTACTCCACATTCCCCAAACCTCCAGCACTGCTGGAACCTCACCATCAGATTGTTTAGTGTTTTATCCAGGACACTCGTTAGGTTTTTTTTTACCCCTCTGCAGAGGTGCAGTCAGTGTATTCTACAGCCCCAGCTGACTGGGCAATACCCAGAGTTAGATGTCAAACAGTTTTATTTCAGATAATTCAGTTCAGCATAAGTACACAGTTTAGACGTCAAAAACAGTTCGAGCAATTCAGTTCAGCACTAGTACGCAGACTCAATGTCAAAACAGTTCTATTTTAAACAATTCAGTTAAGCATAAATACGCAGTTTTAATGCAAAAATCAGTATAGTGAAAGAAGCACGGAGTTCTATTTAACCCATAGATAGGACCCTTATCAGGTGCTACCACTCCGGGCCAGAGTGGACCTGGGATCGATGGCAATGAAGGGGTACTCTGCATTCCCCAAAGCTCCAACATTGCTGGAACCTCACCATCAGATTATTTAGTGTCATATATCCAGGAGATAAGCAGAGAAGCAGTCGGTGTATTCTACAGCCCCAGCCGACTGGGCAATCATTTAACTGTGTATAAACAATGCAATAATTGAAACCATTTAACTTTGTAGAAAAAATAGCAATACTAGCGTCCCAACAAATTAGTTCTAACTCATTTAAAAAGAAATTACCAACAAAGTATTCTCTTACAAATTATATATATATATATATATATATATATGTGTGTGTGTGTGTGTGTGTGTGTGCAAACAAATGACTGATGTTAAATTGTTACTGTTACATAGCAATACTTGAAACCATTTAACTGTGGGCAATCAAATGATTCCTAGTAAATAGAATTATTCGTGTTTGATAGAAATACTTGAAACCATGTAACTGTGTGCCAAAAAAGAGAACTTAGGCTTCTTTACAAATACTATGAAAAAAATGTGTTAAAAATCATATATATATACATATATATATTTATAAACAGGATTTAGTATTAAATAACCTACAATGGTTGATATGCCATAAAACCCAACCCAACCAAATCATATATATTTAATATATATGTATAAAGAGGATTTGGCATTAAATAACCTACAATGGTTGATATGCCATAAAACCCAACCAAACCAAATCCTATATATTTAATATATATGTATAAAGAGGATTTGGCATTAAATAACCTACAATGGTTGATATGCCATAAAAGCCAACTAAACCAAATAATATATATTTAATATATATGTATAAAGAGGATTTAGCATTAAATAACCTAGAGTGGTTGATATGCCATAAAACCCAACCAAACCAAATCACATATATTTAATATATATGTATAAAGAGGATTTGGCATTGAATAACCTACAATGGTTGATATGCCATAAAACCTAACCAAACTAAATCATATATATTTAATATATATGTATAAAGAGGATTTAGCATTAAATAATCCATAAAGGTTGATGTGCCATAAGACCAAATTGATTCAAAAAACAATACAAATCCTCTTGTAAATCGCTCCAAACATAGAAATTTCTCGTTGATAAAAGTAAATTTTTCTTAGTTGTCCAACACTGGTGTGTCCATGTGTAGTAGTCCGTAAGAGACTATCATTTATGAGTTTATTCTTACTTCACCTTCTGGGACCCTTAATGTCTGGCTCGTCTTAATTAGAGAGTCTGTGAGATGAGAGGCAAGTGGTTTTACAGTTGCTGTTTAGAGGGGTGCTGCTTCAAGCTTTCCACAAAACAGCAAACAGCAATCTTGCGCAGTTACCATCGAGCTTTTTCTGTTGGTGCTTCATCAATGACCTAGTGGTGCACTCATGCAGTAGTACTGTCACAGTCACGGCTTGGAAGAAATCTCATTTCATTCTCTGAGAGAAATCATTTCCATTGATGAAACTGTGAAATTTCCGCATTTTTCGTTAGAAATAGACAAGTATCGATTCATTGATTGATTTTGATGGTCGGTCAAATGTCTAGGGTTATTTTATGCCTAGAGGTTAGGGAATAGCGTTTACTGTTCGTTCATATTTACATTTTACGTTTAGAGGGGAGTCTTAATCCTCTCTAGGGGATAAAGTCCGCCTATTATAAGCCTTACCGACTGGGATTGAAATGTGTTCGGGTTGTAAAGATATTTCAAATTGACTGAGACTTTTTTTTCTTTTGGGCTCTTTAGCCTTTTTAAGGCATCCAATCCAATTGGAGGAAACACTTTATATGCAAATCATTAATAATGCATTTCTATAGTAAAATCATTAATAATGCATTTCTATAGTAAAATCCTTAGTAATGTGTTTCTATAGTAAAAATCATTAGTAATGAATTTCTATTGTAAATTCTTTAATACATTTCTATTGTAAATTCATTAGTAATGCATTTCTATGGTAAAATTATTTGTAATGCATTTCTACAGAGAAATAATTAGTAATGCACTTTTATTGTAAATTCATTAGTATTGAATTTCTACAGTAAAATTATTAAGCATACATTTCTATGGTAAAATCCTTACTAATGCTTTTCTATAGTAAAATCATTACTTATGCATTTCAATAGTTAAATCCTTAGTAATGCATTTCTATAGTAAAATCCTTAGTAATGCATTTCTATAGTAAAATCCTTACTAATGCTTTTCTATAGTAAAATCATTACTTATGCATTTCTATAGTAAAATCCTTAGTAATGCATTTCTATAGTAAAATCCTTAGTAATGCTTTTCTATAGTAAAATCATTACTTATGCCTTTCTATTGTAAAATCATTAGTAATGCGTTTCTTTTGTAAAATCCTTAGTAATGCATTTCTGTAGTAAAATCATTAGTAACGCGTTTCTACAGAGAAATAATTAGTAATGTATTTTTTAAGTAAAATCATTAGTAATGCATTTCTTTTGTAAAATCATTTGGCAAGCATTTCTATAATAAAATCTTTTGTAATTCGTTTCTACAGTAAATTCCTTAGCGATCCATTTCTACAGAAAAAATCATTAGTAATACATTTCCCGTGTGAGTGAAATCCTTTGTAATGCATTTCTTTTGTAAAATCATTGGTAATGTAGTTCTATAGTAAAATCATTAGTAATACATTTATTTTGTAAATCATTAGTAAAACGTTTCTATTGTGAAATCATTAAAGATAGATTTCTATCACAAAATTATTAGTAATGCATTTCTTTTGTGAAATCAAAAGTCATGCATTTCTATAATAAAATCATTAGTCATGCATTTCTATAATAAAATCATTATTCATGCATTTCTATGGTAGAATTATTAGTAATACATTTCTAAAGTAGAATTATTAGTAATACATTTCTATAGTAAAATGATTAGTCATTCATTTCTATAGTAAAATCATTAGTCATGCATTTCTATGGTAGAATTATTAGTAACATATTTCTATAGTAAAATCATTAGTCATGCATTTCTATTGTAAAGTCATTAACTAGGCATTCCGATGTTTTTGGTGGGCGAGTTGCTATGGATGAATTGCAGATTAGATAAGGTTCTTTGGCCTCATTAAGGTGAGATGATCGAAGACGGAGAAAAACTCTGTTTTCAAAAAAGGAATATTATTTAAAGACTCAGTTGAACTTTATTACCGAATTCTTCAAGTCATTCAAAAAATGTGGCTGGTTCTACATAAACCTTCACCGCTAGAAACAAATCATCCCTCCAAACAGTCTAGTTTGGTTTGATTTCTTTAATTAATGGTATGTCAACCTTCGTGGGTTATTTAATGTCCAAGAACATCAGCTACGGGTATAAGTGGGTTTATATCTTTTCCTATGATTTTGCAGTTTAGCTCGTTAGCCATTGCGTCATGGCGACTCCACGAAGCAGTCTAATGGCTTACAGTTTTAACGGACTTTATTGACTGGAAAGGTATTACTATATTCATACAAAACAAATATATATATTTGTAAAGATGAAGTGTAAGTAAATAGTAGGGTAGACTGCGCTCTTTCACTTTGGTCGGGGAACTGATCTAGGAGAAGGAAAAATTCTAAATTCAAACTTGTTGGACCTCCGCTTTAGATTTGACCTTGTGTCGTATCCAGTTTGTGGCAAATGAGTTGGGTTTCTTTCTTTCTTTCTTTCAAAATTTATATTAATTCTTCTTTCTTTCTATCTTTCTTTCTTTCTTTCTTTCTTTCTTTCTTTCTTTCTTTCTTTCTTTCAGAATTCCTGCAGATACTTCTTTCTTTTTTTCTTTTGAAATTTATATTAATTCCTTCTTTCTTTCTTTCTTTCTTTCTTTCTTTCTTTCTTTCTTTCTTTCTTTTAAGATTTATATTCTTTCTTTCTTTCTTTCTTTCTTTCTTTCTTTCTTTCTTTCTTTCTTTCAAAATTTATATTAATTCTTTCTTTCTTTCTTTCTTTCTTTCTTTCTTTCTTTCTTTCTTTCTTTTAAGATTTATATTCTTTCTTTCTTTCTTTCTTTCAAAATATATATTAATTCTTTCTTTCTTTCTTTCTTTCTTTCTTTCTTTCTTTCTTTCAAAATTTATATTAATTCTTTCTTTCTTTCTTTCTTTCTTTCTTTCTTTCTTTCTTTCTTTCTTATCTCTCAAAATTTATTCTAATATTTCATGGTTTTGAATATTGCCAACTCTAATAATTCTATTTAATATTAATCATTTATTAGCACATAGTCCAATGGTTTTCAAGTATGGCTAACATTAATAAGTCTATTTGATACCAATAATTTTTTGCACACTGTTAAATGATTTCGAGTATTGCTATTTATTATTTTTACACAGTTGAATGGTTTCAAATATTGCTATTTAACACAAATGATTTTATTTGGACACAGGTAAATAGTTTCAAGTATTCCTATTAAATAGTAATAATTCTATTTAACATTAATATTCATTATTAATCGTTTGTCTGCACTCAGTTGAATGGTTTTAATTATTTTGAACAATTAATAAGAGAACTCTTTAATCACTTACTACACTTGAAACCATTTAACTGTGTGCAAACAAATAATTTGACCCATAGATGGATCTCTGTCAACTACTACTACTACGGGTCAGAATAGAGCTGGGATTAGTGGCAATGAAGGAGTAGCACACATTGACCAAAGTTTCGGGACAGGAGCCTCACCATCAGACGCAGATGGTATCATACTCAGAAGACTAGTTCTATTCGACCGTTAGATGGGTCTCTATCAAGTACTACCAGTCCGGGTCATAGTGGACCTGGGAGTAATGGCAATAAAGGAGTAGTACACATTGACCAAAGTTTCAGGACAGGAGCCTCACCATCAGACGCAGATAGTATCACACTCATACGACGTTCTATTCGACCGTTAGATGGTTCTCTATCAAGTACAACCAGTCCAGGTCATAGTGGACCTGGGAGTAATGGCAATGAAGGAGTAGTACACATTGACCAAAGTTTCAGGACAGGAGCCTCACCATCAGATGCAGATAGTATCATACTCAGAAGACGTTCTATTCGACCCTTAGATGGGTCTCTCTCAGGTAATACCAGTCCGGGTCAGAGTAGACCTGGGAGTAATTGCAATGAAGTACTACACATTGACCAAAGTTTCAGAACTGGTGCCTCACCATCTGATGTATTTTAGTGTCATATCCATTTTACTGCCTCAACCGACTTGTCTAGAACCGTAAAGATAATTGCAATAATTTCGCTTTACACGATTCAAACTCTTAATCATATATATCTTAAAGGGTCTTCTCTACAAGCGACTGTTTCATTAATTGTTTAAAAGAGGTAACTGTTGTGTCTAACGCCTGAGTTTTCCTGTTTATGGAGAATTTCGAAGGGCCAAAAACCTAAGAACCACATTAAAAGGGCAAGACACTTATCTTTTACAAAAATACATCTCTCACTTACGAGGTGCATACGACAAGTTTTCAGGCTTTTTTCGTATGGGCATTTAAAATTGTCGTAGACTCTTGAAAATTCACTATGTTATTGCTATTCATCTTATGAGATGACTGACCAATTTTTATGATTTCAGGTTCAAATGAAAAGCTACAGCAGGAATTGGAATACACCATACTAAAGCCTGATTGTCACAGCTGGTGAATTTCAAAAATGCAATCTGGACGTGGGGACACTTTTGAAGAACGATTTGCAACAAAAATTCTGTTTTAAACTTGGAAAAAAATGATGCCATAGAAACGTATGGAATGCTTCAGACTGCTTTTCGACCATCTTGCATGAATCGAGCATCAGTTTTTGAGTGGCACAAGAGATTCAAGGAAGCCAGGCAGTCTGTGAGGGATGATGAGAGGTGTGGGAGGAGTAAGGAAGTCAGTACACCAGAGTTGATTGGCCAAAGGGTGAGGGTTAGGGTTACTATGTTGAGGTTTTAAGGGAGGGAGTTCAGGAAGAGATTTCTTGGGAAGAGGCCAGCACTCTTCAAATCGGGTCAGTGGCATTTCCACCAGAACAATACATCAGTCTACAACTCCATCCTTGTCACAGACTATTTGACCAAGATGGGCATCAAGACAGTTCCTCGACCTTACTCCCTATGACTTTTGTTTATTCCCTAAGCTTAGAGGCTGTCGTTATGAGACAATTGAGGAGATGAAAGAGGCTGTGACGAAGGTGATTGACACGCTCACACAAGAGGACTTCCATGGGGCTTTGCAGAAGTTGTTGGAAGGGTACAACAAGTGCATTGCTGCCGGAGGAGATTACTTCGAGGGGACTAGAGTTTCATGGGTGTACTATCAATAAAAGTGCCCATACGAAAAAAAGTCTGGAAACTTATTTAATGATTCTCGTACGTAGAAGAATATCCCAATGGATATAGGGGGAGAGTGGAAGAATATCCCACTTGGCTACAGGAAGGAGATGTGGAAGAATATTTCCCTTGGTCTAGAGTCTAGGCTGGTAGAATATTCCACTTACGTGTAGGAAAGATATCTGGATGTCTACCTGCGAAACCCAGGTGAAGAATTTAAATCATAATTTCTGGACAATATCGCTGCCAATATTTCAATTATTTTAACAAGGAACCTATTCGAATGTAACGATGATGATGTCTTAGAACGTCCAAGATGAATACCTGGAACTGGCCCGCGATTCATATATAAAGAAAGATTGACAGGATCGTTATCTTAAAGATTTTAGGTCAAGTGATATGTTTACCCAAACCCTCTACCATAGGTAGGATGAAACACAAGGTCAATTTTTAAGCAGAGATCTATTTGTATGGTATCTATTTACCCAACCCCTCCAACACGGAGAGGATGTGACACAAGGACAATTTTTAAGCAGAGATCTATTTGTATGGTATCTATTTGTCCAACCCTCCACCATATGCAGAATGTGACACAAGGACAATTTTTAAGCAGAGATCTCTTTATATGGTATCTATTTACCCAACCCCTTCACCATGGGCAGTATATGACACAAGGTCAATTTTTTTAGCAGAGTAATGCTGATTTGAATGCAGAATTTTCCTTCAACCACATTGGTTGCTCACCTGAGGCTAAAGAACATAGTTTCTCTTACAGCCAGATAAGAATAGATGGATTCATACCTTTGCAAAGGGCCGTAGCGTGAAATGAAAAACTATCGACTTCGTTTAGAATTTAAATTCGACGATAACCGTTACGCTATGACCGCCTACTGTACCACTAGCACATAGTTATGTGATATTAAGTGACTAATGATAACAATTATTACTAAAAAATGGCTTCAAATTACTATTCCCAGTACAAATGGTTAACAATAATATGGCATCAAGAATTTTTATAGAATACAAACAATTTTCAAATTGTCCAGTCGGCTCGGGCAGTAGAATACACTGACTGCATCTCTGCAGAGAGGTAACACCCCCTCCCACAAAGAGTGTCCTGGATATGACACGAAATAATCTGATGGTGAGACTTCTGTAGTGCTGGAGCTTTGGGGAATGCTGAGTACTCCTTCATTGCCATCGCTTCTAGGTCCACTCTGGCCTAATGTAGTAGGACATAATGAAGTCATATCTATGGGTTAAATAGAACTAAGCTGTGTTGCTTGAAATAGAACTGTTTTGACATTTAAACTGTGTACTAATGCTAAATTAAATTATTTGAAATAGAACTGTTTTTGTATACTAAACTGAATTATTTCAAATAGAACTGTTTTGAAATTTAAGTATATGTAAACAAAAACTACTTATACTAAACTGAATAGCCTGAAATAGAAATGTTTTTGACAAACTGTGTACTTATGCTAATCTGAATTGTTTGAAATGGAAATGTTTATTTGTATAAAAATGGATTTAGCATTAAATAACCTACAGAACTTGATATGCCAACTAACCAACCAACCAATTTTCAAATATATCTATTTGACCCATAAATGAGACCGTAACAGGTACCTCCACCACGGAAAATCGGTGGACCTGAGAATAATGGTAATGAAGGAATGCTCTAAGCTGTTCAGAGTCCCAGGACAGGAGCCTCACCATCAGATGCAGTTTAGTCTCATACCTAGGACATTCCTTTTGTTTAATGGTTTAATGGTTTTTTTTATCTCTTTGCAGAGGATACAGTCGACATGTTGTAAGCCTCGCTGACTGTGGAAGGGATCGTCTCGGGCGCCTCGGGTAGTGTAATGGTTAGCAAGCTTGACTAGCAAACCTGTAAGAGTGAGTTCGATTCTCATTGGGTGCCCCATTCATTCGGCCTTGAGCCACATCTAAGCCAAAAGCTTACTAAAACACTGTGGAAGGGATCGTCTTTCGGGGATGCTCATCCTGATTTGAAACGCAAGTAATATAAATGATATCGCTAAAACTTCAAAACTATCTTTTCGACAATTTGATTCAACGTTGAAGTTAAAGTAAAGTTGTCTCCTTTTGTTGAGGGCGACTCGAAGGCTCCTTTTTCAGTAGCTACTACACCGAGGTATAGGGGAGGGCACTACTCCCTTTTTTTAATAACTCCTCTTTACCCTTGATACGTACCTTATATTGTTGAGTGTTAAGCAAGGAGTATCAAGTAGCATTTTTAAAGTCTTTGATATGACGCGACCTGGGATTGAACCCAGTTTTCATAACGGAATTCCACACAAACACTTCGCGTTTCATTTTTTTTTTGGGAGGTGAGAGGAGACAAACACTTTTGTGTGTCATTTTTCATACTGTCGTCCTCATCTTTGTAATGGTTATTTGTAACACAACGTTTCGGCCGCTGTATCCTCCGGCCTTCTTCAGGTGTCCCTTGTTTATTTGGGAATGGAAATGATTTAACCTGAGAAACCATTTTAAAAGTTTGACTGTTGGTCAAACATTGCTTTCAAGAATTCTCGTACATATAGAACGGATATTATTAGGTATTTTTATTAACAAACTCTGCAGCTTAGAATAAAATTATAACACCTTCGTAAGTGAAATTAAAATTGGATAAATATATGTAAGGTTGTGGTTATTTTTTTTATTGTTAATATTCTTTTTTCTTTTCGATGAGATATACTAATTAATTCTAGTAAATTTAGTTTAGGAAAAAAATAGGTAATTGTATTACATAGCGTTGATGAAGGAAAATTTTGGTTTGGTTCGGTTTGGTTTGGTTTTATGGCATATCAACCATTAGGGGTTATTTAATGCCAAATCCATTTATATATATATATATATATATATACACTGCTGGAGAAGCAAGGACGAGATCGTAAGTGATGTGCTCCAGTGGGCCCCGCATATGGCCAATCAAAAGCAGGACGACCAGCTCGAACATACATCCAGCAGCTATGTGATGATACGGGATGTAACCCTGAAGACCTGCCGGAGGCGATGAATGATAGGGAGACGTGGAGAGAGAGAGGGTCAGGGATATCCGTGCTAGCCGTACGACATGATGATGATGATATATATATATATATATATATATATATATATATATATATATATATATATATATAACAGTTCGATTTCAAACAATTCAGTTTAGAATAAGTACGCAGTTTCAATGTCAAAAACAGTTCTATTTCAAACATAGCATAAGGACACAGTTTAGTTCTATTTGACTCATAGACAGGACCTTATTAGATGCTACCACTCCGGGCCAGAGTGGACCTAGGAGTGATGGCAATAAAGGGGTACTCCGCTTTACCTAAATCTCTGGAATTACTGAAACCTTACCATGAGATTTTTTAGTGTCATTGTCAGGACATTCTTTGGGAGGTCTTACCCCTCTGATGAGATCCAGTCGGTGTATTCTACAGCCCCCCCCCGCCCCAGCCGACTGTGCCAAGTTAAAGGAAGAAACCACAACTACTGTTATAACAATACATAGGTCTTTTTATTCTTCGAGAGGGCTTGAATCTCTGTAGGTGTGTGAGAGACAGAGATACGAACGCGAAGACAGACTGACATATTGACCCGTAACTTTGTCTTCTCTTGACCATGCCACACGGTGTTATCTTCAAAGCTCCACTTCTTCTGCTTCTCAACCGTGGGCTCGCTGTGGGCCCTTGATCCCAGAAAGGATGCCCAGCTACTCACTGGCGCTCTTCATGACTGACCAAATCTCTTCTGTCTGCAAAATGAGACTGACAGACTGAGACTGCCCGTATCTCACGTGGGCATCTGTATATATCATTTCAGAACACCCACACATTTCCGTTCAACCTCTTGACAAGTGCATCCTGTGCAGAGAATCTCTTATTAATGGCTCGGTCAACGTTCAATATGCAACAAATGGAAGGTTGTCAGTGGGGGTTAGGATACGGTGACTGTACTCCATACTGAGGGGATATGACCACCCACAAAAGAGGGTGCTCCGGGTTTAACACGAAACTGCATCTGATGGGGAGGTTCCAGTTCTGGAGATCCTGGGAATGTGGAGTACCCCTTTATGGCCATTACTGACAGGTCTATGCTGATCCGGAGTGATAGTATGAGTTGGGGTCTTATCGAAGTGTTCAATAAATATGTTTAAAAATTATTCAAATTCGATAGGAATACTTGAAACTATTCAACTGTGTGTAAAAATGATAAATGCTAAATAGAATTATTAGTGTTAGCTAGGAATACTTGAAACCATTTAACTGTGTGGAAGCAAAAGATTAATAACAAATAGAATTATTAGTGTTAGATAGAAATATTTGAAACCCTTTAACCGTGTGCTGATAAATGATTAATATTAAATAGAATTATCAGTGTTTGATAGGAATACTTGAAACCATTTAACTGTGTGCAAACAAATGATTAATATTAAATAGAATTATTAGTGTTAGATAGCAATACTTGAAACCATTTATCTGTGTGCAAACAAAAGATTAATATCAAATAAATTATTAGTGTTAGATAGGAATACTTGAAACAATTTAACTGTGTGCAAACAGAAGATTGATATAGAATATAATTATTAGTGTTTGATAACTATACTAGAAACCATTTAACTGTGTGCAAACAAATGATTAATATAAAATAGAATTATTAGTGTTTGATAAGTATACTTGAAATCATTTAACTGTGTGCAAACAAATGATTAATATAAGATAGAATTTTTAGTGTTGGGAATACTTGAAACCATTAAACTGTCTGCGAACAAAAAATTAGTATTAAATAAAATTATTATTATTAGATAGGAATACTAGAAACCATTTAACTGTGTGGAGATAGAACTATTAGTATTAGATAGCAAAACTTGAAACCATTTAACTGTGTGCAAACAAATGATTAATATTAAATAGAATTATCAGTATTATATAGGAATACTTGAAACAATTTAACTGTTTGCAAACAAATGAGCTCTAACAACTCGTTTAAAAATGAAGTTATCTACTAATCATTCGCTTTCAAATCGTCTATATAAAAAGAGAATTTTACTTTAAATAACCCACAAGGGTTGATATACAGTAAAACACCAACCTATTTACGCATTTTAAAAACTTTAGAAAAACGTGTGGATAATAGATTTGACCTGATGATAGAATTAATAAAAAGAATCTCGATGAATGGTGCGATCATATATATATATATATATATATATATATATATATATATATATATAACAAATAACCCTCCTCCAGACAGAAAAACAAAAGCAATGATATTTAAGTGAGTTCGTTTTAAAGAAATTCTTTCATAGTTTTAGAAAGTTATGGAACCTCGAAATGTTCCACGGAAATTGTTCCAATTTTGCATTGTATTATTTTTCATTGTCTTCTTCGTCCGAAATGAAACAAACAAACGAAACCCAACAACAATAACAAACAAAACAAAACAAAAAAACCTAATGCTTCTATATGGAAGAGGTTTTCAAGTAAAAATAAGTCTCTTATTGTGGAAAAGAATAATGCAGATGCTTTCTTGAAATAAACAGCCAATAAAAAAGTGCAATATATCAAGAAGAGATACTCTCTAAAAATATTTAGGCAAACAATCTTAACGTATATCTAACTGTAATAATAATAATAATAATAATAATAATAATAATAATAATAATAATAATGGCTGAGTGTCGAAATATGAAAATGAAAAACCTTGGTAAACAAGTGCTACAAAATTTTTCTTGATTTTTTTTATTTTCGTTGATATACTGAAATTTTTGTTTCTTCATAAATATTTTTAAAATAATCAATGTAGTACTATCCATATTTACCAACCCCAGGATATGACACAAGGTCAATTTTTAAGCGCAGTTTAACAGGTTTGAATTCAGAGTTTTCCTTCTCCTAGACTAGTTGCCTCACCAAAGCAGAAGAACCCAGTCTGCTCTACAATTTACCCATAGCTGGAGGGAGAATAATTGGATTCATACCTTTCCCAAGAGTATTAGTGCTATGTAAGAGGTAATCAACCTCGTCCAGGATTTGAACTCGTGTTGCCGTGTCCATTTCCTACGACGCTAACCATTACACCACGGGCACCTCCATGTCGTACCATCGAAGTAAAATTTTCTTTTCATTTTTTTTAAAGATGCAGGAAAATTTGATAATTAGTGAAATAACATTAAAAACCCCCGGAAAAGTAAAGAATTTTTTAGCCGTGGCACTTCCTTGCCAAACATAGCCACAAAAGAGAGTGAAAAAATTAAGAAATACGTAGACCCTGCTCGAGAACTAAAAAAGGTGTGGAACAAGAGGGTGACGGTAATACCGATTGTTGTTGGTGTACTTGGAACAGTACCAAAAAGTTTGGAAGACGGATTGGAAGAATTGGAAATCAGAAGAAGAATCAAGACTGTCCAACAGGATTGTTGAGATTGGCTTTAATACCGA
The DNA here is from genome assembly GCA_963585895.1 of Sepioteuthis lessoniana. Lineage (NCBI taxonomy): Eukaryota > Metazoa > Mollusca > Cephalopoda > Myopsida > Loliginidae > Sepioteuthis > Sepioteuthis lessoniana. Next base: position 47,719,549 of record OY757947.1, on the reverse strand, counting down.
GTGTTGGATAGCCATCATCATCATCATATCGCGCTGGTAGCACGGATATCCCTGACCCTCTCTCGCCACTCCTCCCTATCGTTCATCGCCCTAGGTAGGTCTTCAGGACAACATCCTGTATCCTCACATAGCTGCTGGTCATCCTGCTTTTGCGCGGCCATGTGTGGGGATCCATAAGAGTACATCTCTTATGAGTTCATCTCTGCTTCTCCAGCAGTGTCGAACGAGTTTCTTTCTTTCTACCTTCAACCCTTGGCGAAACGAGGAGAGAGACACAAATCATAAAAGCCTATGCTAACCATACTAAACTGACCTCTCTCCACTCACGGTGCATCTTATGACGTCTAAGATCCCAACTCATCTCTGCTGGTCGAGACCCTACTGATCTGCTTTGATCAGATCCGAAAAACCCAACCGCGCATTTCAACGGTCGAACCTCAACTACCCGTCTTTTCAAAATCCTTAAATTCTCACGACCATCTCTTCCGGGTACGACGTTAACTACCCACTCAATTCACTCTAACGGCCGTCCAGCCTCATTTCCTGTCTGGGGGTTTATTATTATGATAACAGATGATTGTTATATCCTTTCCGCACGAGCGTCATCTGACTATTGTAGATGAATTAAGAGACACCGAGTAGTTCAAAGCCTTACTAAACTAAATCATAAAATATAATTAACGAAAAATGATTAATATAATCTATTACTATATTCTTAATTATATAACACTGAGAAGAGTTGTGGAGACATGAGGGAACTTGTGGTCCCTTAGACTCCAGTGAACAATTACCAGTTAAATGTTTGTCTTCCGATGTCGATGATGAATATTAAAACGGCGAAGCTTTGTAAATGACCAACACAAAAGATTTGTTTTTAGCTGTGGAAGTTTACGTAGAACCAGCCACACTTCTGGAATGATAACGGAAGAATTGGTAACAATGTTCCATAGAGTCTTTAAACGATATTCCTTTTTTGAAAACAAAGTTTTCTTTCTCTCAGATTGGTTGTTGTTGTCTTAACAATGCTAGAGAACACAATCTAATCTTCTATTTACCCATATGTATGAATACAGTCTCCCAAAGAAACCATAGAAATGCATAGCTATGATTTTACTATAGAAATGCAAGGTTAAGGATATTACTATAAAAATGTATTACTAATGGCATTACTATAGAAATGTATTGTTAATAATTTACTATAAAAATCCATGGTTACTGATTTTACTATAGAAATGTATTTCTACGAATTTTAAAAATAGAAAAGCACTACGAATGATTTTACTATAGAAATGCAATCTAATCTATTTACCCATATGTATGAATACAGTCTCCCAAACAAACCATAGAAATATATAGCTTATGATTTTACTATAGAAATGCATGGTTAAGGAAATTACTATAGAAATGTATTACTAATGACAATACTATAGAAATGTATTATTAATGATTTTACAATAGAAATGCATGGTTACTGATTTTACTATAGAAATGTATTGCTCAGAATTTTAAAATAGAAAAGCACTACAAATGATTTTACTGTAAAAATGCAATCTGGTCTTCTATTTGCCCATATGTATGAATACAGTCTCCCAAACAAACCATAGAAATGCATAACTTATGATTTTACTATAGAAATGCATAATTAAGGATTTCTAAACCGGCTCATTGTTCGCCAATGGCCCAAGAGATCGGGGTTCAATCCCAGGTCGAATCATACCAAAGACTTTAAAAATGGTACTTGATACCTCCTTGCTCAGCACTCATGTACGTATCAAGGGTAAAATAGAGCAATCCATGGAAAGGAGTTGCGCCCTCTCCAACACCTTGGTGTAGTAACTATTGAAAAGGGAGCCTTCTGGTCGCCCTCGACTACGGTCGCCAACTTTACTTTTACTATAGAAATCTATTACTGATGGTTTTACTATAGAAATGTATTATTAATGATTCTACCACAGAAATGCATTACAAATGATTTTATTATAGAAATCCATAACTAATGGTTTTATTATAGAGGTGCATTTTTACGATTTTGCCATAGAAATGAATTACTAATGATTTTGTTAGAGAAATCGATTGCAAATCTGGAGAAAAAGACTGTCAGTAGCCAGCAATTTTTTAAAGCCCCCCCAACCCCGTGAAGCATTATACATGAGTACCCAAGACTGAATTGCTACAAGGGGTTTGTTTCAAGTGGCGAAGGTTTGTGTAGAACCAGCCATACTTCTTGGATGAGCTGATAACAGAAGAATGGTGCTGCAAACTTCCACAGATTTTCCTGAACAGAGTTTCTCCTTCTTCCAGACTGGTTGCCCTAGCAAAACAAGAGAGGCCAATCTACCCTATTATTTTGCCTATAGCTGGGGATTGGACCCTTAGCCGTTCTCACGAAACAACAGGGACATATGCAAGTAAACTTTTTAGGATCACCTTTTCTAGATATCTCCTGGTGTAGGGAAAGCTCTGCAAATCCTAGAAAGGGCTGCTTAGTTGATTGATAAGTACACAAAAGCAATAATTACTCTCAATTGTTGTCAGCGGCTGTCTTTTTCTTACCGCTAATGTGGTTAAAATTCGAACTGAATGTATTCTCTTCCTGCCGTCATCACTATCTCTTTTGACTCAGCCTGGTATATATATATATATATATATATATATATATAATGGACACTTGCATCAATCTTGACATATGAGGAGCCAAGAGTTTGGTTAAAGAGATAAAATGGATAATCTATGCAGTTAATTCGTTTATCGAGGTTAAAGTTTGTGTAGAACCAGCCATACTTCTTGGATGAGCTGTTAGTAGAAGAATGCCGCACCAAAGTTCCTCGAATTCCGAAAACTACTAGTTTTTCCATCTCATAGATCGGTTGCCTTAACAAAATTAAAGAATCCCGTTAACTACTCACACAGAGCTAGTGATGAAGGAAGAAGGAAAAAATAATGTCTGCTTTTCTTCGAGACTTTAGCAAACGTTATCAGTTTATTTAATATTTCTAAATATTTTTCCGTTTTTCATTCATGTTTTGTGGATTATCCAAAGCTACACCAAGATCTTCAGTATATTTGTTGGGATTAAATTAGAAAAAACTAAACAAAACAATAACGCTGAAAAATGAAGAGATAAAAAAATAAACACGAAATGAAATAAATAAATACAAAAATCGCAATCTGCCAGGGAGTCTCTGATGAGAACCGCAATCCGCGAATACCTCAAAAGATAGGCTTCCTGGCACAAAAAGGAAACTATTTCTCAGTTCCCTTGACATACCTCGACTGAAACGGACGGCTCCTTTCTCTCGACAGCCGGTTGAAGCGCACATGTCTGCAAAAGCCTCTCACCAAGCAGTATGTTGTATCTCCTGTTCGTAGCAGCGTCAACAGTACATACTAACTGACCACAGATACACACGTTGGACCCTCAAATTCACAATTTGTTAAAATGACCCTCAAACCCCTTATAATCGACACCGACAATTCACTATTTGTCAGAAAGGATTCCTGAGATTCCTGACCACAAAAATAGTCATAAACCCTGAAAATAAAGATTGAATTAAAAGTGTCTCTGCCTCTTTCATTTCCATCGTTGATTCTTTGCAGCTTCAAAGAACAAAAATAAGTTAAGAAGTGACTAAAGGATAAGAAGATTAAAGTAAGTGACCAACTTCATAATTTTCCCTTTTACTCACCACCAAAACCTTCTCTACTCAAAATATAAAGGCCCTCTTGTCATGCATATCAATTCAGTTAAATATGTAAATTACTAGTTTCCTCATAAAGATGATTTGTTTCAAGTAGTGAAGGTTTGAGTAGTTTGGTTTGGTTTCATTGGTTTTGTTGGGTTTTATGGTATATCAACCATTGTAGGTTATTTAATGCCAAATCCTCTTAATATATATATTAGATATATAGGATTTGGTTTGGTTGGGTTTTATGGCATATCAACCCTTGTAGGTTATTTAATGCCAAATCCTCTTTATACATATATATTAAATATATATATGATTTGGTTTGGTTGGGTTTTATGGCATATCAACCATTGTAGGTTATTTAATACCAAATCCTCTTTATACATATATATTAAATATATAGGTTTTGGTTTGGTTGGGTTTTATGGCATATCAACCATTGTAGGTTATTTAATGCCAAATCCTCTTTATATATATATATTAAATATATAGGATTTGGTTGGGTTGGGTTTTATGGCATATCAACCATTGTAGGTTATTTAATACCAAATCCTCTTTATACATATATATCAAATATATATGATTTGGTTTGGTTGGGTTTTATGGCATATCAACCATTGTAGGATATTTAATGCCAAATCCTCTTTATACATATATATTGAATATATAGGATTTGGTTTGGTTGGGTTTTATGGCATATCAACCATTGTAGGTTTTTAATGCCAAATCCTCTTTATACATATATATTAAATATATATGATTTGGTTTGGTTGGCTTTTATGGCATATCAACCATTGTAGGTTATTTAATACCAAATCCTCTTTATACATATATATCAAATATATATGATTTGGTTTGGTTGGGTTTTATGGCATATCAACCATTGTAGGATATTTAATGCCAAATCCTCTTTATACATATATATTGAATATATACTAGCTGACACCAGTGTAAATTTCAAGGAATTTACAAAAAACATCTGGTCCTGAACAAAAGCAATAAAACGTTTATGCTGTTTAACTTATTCATCATGCTACTCGAGACACTTGGCATTTGGTTTTCAAAGACCTTTCAGAATTTAGGAAACATATATAAAATTCAGCAATATTACAAAAGAGAATTCCTCTTTTTGGTGGTGTTAAGCCATTTCTGAAAGCCAGTTTAAGTTGACTTTATACTTAAGAAAGTAAATCTATCTGTTTCAATCTAAAATTGATAGCTATTTCCGTATTTTTTGCTGAAAAAAAAACCCGATTTGTATTGAGAATACACGCATAAGAGACTAAAAAGAACCCAAGATTAAAAAAAATCAATCAAATGTATATACAGTACAAGAAAATATGTTCATCGGAAAATTATTAAAAATTTTTCTCCCTACGCCCGGTTACCGTGTAACATATTGATTCTCGACCGAGCCGTCAATCAAGAGATGCACCTGTGTAAATAAGCGGAAGAACAGTGAAACAGGTGCATCCGGTCGAAGATATCGGAATATCACCTTGAATTGTGGACGTGGTTAAATTCGGTGATGGTGGCAGTTGCATACGCCCACAGGAAGCAGGTGGGTGTAAGAAAATTATATAACCAGGTGCCACAGACGGCTTGAGTCAGTTCGAGTTGCAGTTCCAGTTGGAGTTGGGGACAGGATGCCGAATTGAGAGCCAGCTCCAGTCAGAGGGACCCACGGTTGAGCAGCCCAGCCAGAATACGAAATAAGTGCTGCTATGGTCAGAAGAACTTGGGTTAATATGTAGCAGTCTGTCCCCGTCTCCAACTCACTTCTCACACACAACCAACATCAACAGAATGAAATGTGAGAGGTATATTTTTTTTATAAAGAACGGTGTTCGTTCGTTCATTAAAGTTCGTCATTATTGTCGACTATGTTTTTGCCTATAGTTGTATTATGGTTATACAACAACCGTCAAAACTCTGAATACGTCACAACTTTTGGAATAAAGTAACATCGTACGGTGGTTTATGGCTGTTATATTAATGGGTTCATTATTCTTTAAAAAATATCTCTAAAATGTGTTTTTAGCGTTCTTTAAAGTTTAGCAATCGGTATGTTCTTTGGTGAGTTTGTTTGTTCTCCTTATGAGGGATTTTTAAGGCATTTTATCCGGTTTACCTTATTGGAAATTATTTACGGAGTCACTTTACGTGCCCCGTGATTGGCTGAAAAGCAACCAATCACGGGGCGCCAATAGCACATCTGCCGTACCACCACACATGCGCGCGTTCTTTAAACTAAACATCCCTTTTCGTCCTTTGACGTCAACGATGTAACATGTAATCTTGACTGCTGACGAAGCAGGCGATAGCAAGTAGCGATGTATATACTCTAAACTCATGGGGATCCAGAATTTTCCTCCTTCAAACCTTTGAATCTGTAAAGACCAGCCAGGACCAGTCACTAGAACTACTTGGAACTAAAAGAACTGTTACCATAATGAATGCTACAGCTAAGTCTGCAGAAAACACCTCTTTTTGTGATTCGTCTTCTTTTCTTCATTTTCTTTATATTTGTAGCAGAAGGTATTCTGGTTTGGCGCGCAATTTAATTCGACGCATAATTTCACCCAATCAGGTTGACCTATCCAATTCAAAACCGAACCCCCTTTCCCGGGCAGCAGAAATTGGGTAAGCTGCCAAACACAGTCTCTTTAGCTGGAGAACGCTGCCCAGTGCAGACGTCTCACTGGTGGCTCTTCAATAGCAGCAGCAGCAGCATGGACACATGAGGGAACCTGTCTAATTTATGGATTCCTTGCGCCTATCTTAGACCGAGGAATCCCAGTTGAATATGAATTAGATACATTCAATACGCCACCACAGGAACAACTTTATGTCACCCCCAGAATTGGCTATGTCGATGCGATGCTTTTATTCCGCTCTCGACACCTAGCTCTCAATTCACCTCTGGGACACTTTAATAGAGACAACGCACGCCTCTCCACCAGACGCACAAAACTCGCGGTGACTCCAAAGTTTATTTCCTCAAACTGCAACATGGCTTTCGCTAAACTTCAGCGAACACCACCCCTTGCACGTCCAACGATAGGCGCTGCCTTTCTCAACTTTCTCATAACTCCATTTCGTCTCCTTACTCACTACCTTCCTACGAGACTTGCAGCACAAACGCAAACTACATTTTCCATGCCGCAAATAAAAACTATTCATATAAACACGTTTTAACTATCGGCATCTTACTTCTTCATCCTTCCTTTTATTTCTCACAACCTAGCGAGGAAGTAACTAAACACACACACCCACGTTACAACCATTCCTCGCGAACAACAAACATCTCCTAGCCAAAACACGTAACTAAAACTCTCGCAAACAACAAAATAAAGGCTAAATATTTCTCTAAATATAAACCCTTTTTTTCAACCGAATTGTTGCTTTGTTCCTTCTCTCTTATCACGTTTCGTGTTACAGTAAGCCTTAATTTTCCTTATACTGCAGATTTAGATTTTGTCTTATAAATAACGAGTAAAATCCCAACAATGTCAAAGATCAGGTTACAGCACAGCTTTTTTGACCAATGAAGGACATAGGATGGTATATGACTATAATTCTATTGTGTTCATTATTTCTTCACTAATATTACTAAAAAGGCTTTTTAGTGCTAATTAATGTTTAGAGATGGTGGTATTTTTCGAGAGTTTATGGGTGGTCATTCTTCTAGTATTTATCTGGATGAATGCAATTAAAATTTTTGTGATCAGAAGGTTAGCTAACTTGAATTAATCATCATCATCATCATCATGTCGTGCCGCCAGCACGGATATCCCTGACCCTCTCTCGCCACTTCTCCCTATTATTCATCGCCTCTGGCAGGTCTTCAGGGTTACATCCTGTGTCCTCACATAGCTGCTGTATGTAAGTTCGAGCTGGTCGTCCTGCTTTTGCTTGGCCATATGTGGGGGTCCATAGGAGTACATCACTTATGAGCTCGTCCTTGCTTCTCCAGCAGTGTCCTGCGTGTCTGGTTCGTCTAACTTGTATAGTTTTCGTGATGGGAGGCAAGTGGCCGTATAGTTGGTGTCTTATGGGGTGTTGTCGCCAGGACTTGTTCAATATTGCTCTCAACATTCTTGTGTAATTGCCGTCTAGCTTCTTCTCCAGCCGTTTAGTTAGCGTCCATGTAGTGCATCCATATAGCAGTATCGATACAACCGCTGCCTGGAAGAAACTGCGTTTCATAATATCGGTCAGGTCTGATTTCCATATGATCGAGAGCCTATCGATGGCTGTCCATGTTTTCGTTAGTCGTGTGTCGATGTCTTTTTCGGTTGATGAGACACTACTTCCTAGGTAGGTGAATTTGTTTACTAGTTTCAGAGAAGCTCCGTCTAGTGTGGTAATGTTGCCCGTTTGGTTGTAACACATATATTCAGTTTTGTGTGCATTGACATGGAAGCCAATGCCTGCTGCGGCTCGTTCCAAACTATGCAGTAGTGTCTCTGCTTGATTAGGCGTATTCGCCATTAACGCCAAGTCATCAGCGTTTTTGTTCTAAATTTTCATTATTTCCGTTAGCTGAAAATTAAAAAAAAAAGCATCTGGAGTTTCTTTTTAAAAGTTTTTTTAAAAATGGTTTAAAAGCTTTGAAGATGTAGTAGAAAGAATTTCAAATTATTATTTAGTGAGGGAATTATTTTGGCCGTTCGAGTTTCGAATTTATATATTTTGTCCAATGAGAATAACTGCTGCTATTCCATCCGGGTCACCTTCCCAGGCAACATAAAAGGCCACGCTAACCATTCTCGCTCTCTCTTCGCTTCCCCATTTGCTATCTGCAGGACAGACCATCAACACGAGAGAGCACATTCTCTCTCTTCTCTTCCTCACATACTTTTCGAGTAGGACTGACCTGTCCTCTCTTTCTCGTTGAAACCCGCAGCAGACCACATCACCATGAGGAGAGCACATCAAATTTATGGACAGTTGGTTTTTAGGAATTCATTCTATATCAGCCCTCCCAGAGCAACGGCTCCCAGAAGCATTAAATTGGATGTTTTATTCCGCCTCTGACGTCAGCATTTCAATTCCTGTCCTGTTTTCAGCAACTTGTCTTTTGTCTTGACTACAGCGACTCGAATCCTTCTCTGACATTCAGCTACTGTATTCCTTCTCAACTCTACAACTTTCTCCTCCTCCCCTGCGACTTACAGCACAAGTGTTCTTTCATTCTGGCTGCCATTAAAGCATTGTTGAAACTTATCAATATTCTTGCCTCCATCATTTTATTTTCTTTCTTTTAATATACCAGGAGGTAACTTATACTGCCTTCTTATTATAACGATAATATTATTCTTTATTCAAGTTTCATTGTGTTAAAGATGGGCTGGGGGCGTAATAATTACTTTGGCCACGATACTTAACAAAACTTAGCATCAGACGCTAAATTTGATTGGTTCTTGCTAACCTAGTTTCGACCAATAGGATTATTCCCCAAGCGTAACAGTCTTACGAACTAACAAGGGCGTATTCTATTAATATATAGGATGATTTGGTTTGGTTGGCTTTTATGGCATATCAACCATTGTAGGATATTTAATGCCAAATCCTCTTTATACATATATATTAAATATATATGATTTGGTTTGGTTGGGTTTTATGGCGTATCAACCATTGTAGGTTATTTAATGTCAAATCCTCTTTATACATATATATTAAATATATATGATTTGGTTGGGTTGGGTTTTATGGCGTATCAACCATTGTAGGTTATTTAATGCCAAATCCTCTTTATACATATATATTAAATATATATGATTTGGTTGGGTTGGGTTTTATGGCATATCAACCATTGTAGGTTATATAATGCCAAATCCTCTTTATACATATATATTGAATATATATGATTTGGTTTGGTTGGGATTTATGGCATATCAACCCTTGTAGGATATTTAATGCCAAATCCTCTTTATACATATATATTAAATATATATGATTTGGTTTGGTTGGATTTTATGGCATATCAACCATTGTAGGTTATTTAATACCAAATCCTCTTTATACATATATATTGAATATATATGATTTGGTTTGTTTGGCTTTTATGACATATCAACCATTGTAGGATATCTAATGCCAAATTCTTTAAAAATATATATATATTAAATATATATAATTTGGAAACTTATATTGTAGATACATACTATTTAATGATCAAACATTTCTATTTCAAACAATTTAATTTTGCATAAGTCAACAAAGTTAAAAGGTCCCTATTATTGTTATGTATGACAAACATTTCAATTAAACACCTGTCATTTGTTTACATACAGTTAAATAATCAAACAGTTCTATTTCTAACAATTCAATTTCGCGTAAGTCATTTGTTTGCACACAGTTTAACTGTCAAACAGTTCTATTTGACCCATAGATTGGACCCTATCAGGTGCTACCACTCCCGACCTGGGAGTGATGGTAATGAAGGGGTACTCCGCATTACCCAAAGCTCCAGCATTACGGAAGCTTCATCATCCAATTGTTTAATGTCATATCCAGGACACTCTTTGGAGAGATGGTGTCTTACTCCTCTGCAGTGATGCAGTCAGTGTATTCTACAGCCCCAGCCGACTGGGCTGTGAAGGTTTGAGTAGAACCAACCAGATTTTTTTGGTTGAGGATTTTATTAATAAAAGAATGTGTAAAAATAGCTTGAAAAAAAATCGATTGAAAATACCAGACAATTCTCATTCGAGCAAGCAGTTTTCTTAATACGTAGGTGTACAGTAAATGAACTTATAGGACTTACACTCCTATAAGTTAAAATGGGCGGTATGCCACTTGTTCCCGAAACAAAGATGGCGGACACACATAAACTTTCAGTCTCGGGAAACAATTGGCCAGGAGAACAACGTGATCATTGCTTAAAACTACGTCCTTATTTGAATTTCGTCCCGCGTTTTCGGAGCCGATTCCAAGACACGTATTTTCTATAAATAGTTCGTCTTCAAACACTCTTTTTCTTTTTCACATTTTCACTGGCAGGGCTAACACACTCTCTCCAGTGTGACTTCCAGAGATAATACTATCAATCTCTCTTATTCACCAAAAGACGTCAAACGCCACAAAATGTATTGGCCATGCAAACATTCCTTTCCTCAGTATACATTGTCTGTGAGACTTTTTCCAGCCTCGAAAACAGCAATTGCGTCGAACCACAGAAAGAAACGAACATTTAGAAATACATTGTCAACATGAATAGGACACTTTTATTATTTAACACTTTCTGTAGTTTTAGTTGTGTTAGTCACACACACACACACGCACGCGCTCTCAGGACTATTTTACGAACAATAATAGAACCATGGTAATGTTTTAAATGTATCATTGCATGTTTTGTTAACGAATATTAATTTGTTTTGTTTATGTCGCTTTGTTTTGAATGTTCCTTTTGTCCGCGACGTTTCATATCGTTTACACATCTTTCATATCATTACTTCATTTACTACATTTGTCTCCATGTGACTTTTTTAAAGTATCATCATCATCATCATCATCATGTCGCGCCGCCTGCGCGGATATCCCTGACCGTCTCTTGCCATTTCTCCCTATCATTCATCGCCTCCGGCAGGTCTTCAGGGTTACATCCCGTGTCCTCACATAGCTGCTGTATGTAAGTTCGTGCTGGTCGTCCCACTCTTGCACATCCATGTGTGGGGGTCCACAGGAGTACATCGCTTATGAGCTCGTCCTTGCTTCTCCAGCAGTGTCCTGCGTGTCTGGTTCGTCGAACTTGTATAGTTTTTGTGATGGGGGGCAAGTGTCCGTATAGTTGGAGTCTCGTGGGGTGTTGTCGCCAGGACTTGTTTAATACTGCTCTCAACATTCTTGTATAATTTCCGTCCAGCCTCCTCTCCAGCCGCTTCGTAAGCGTCCATGTGGTGCATCCATATAGCAGTATCGACACAACCGCTGCCTGGAAGAAACTGCGTTTCATTTTATCAGTTAGGTCCGACTTCCATATGATCGAGAGCCTATCGATAGCTGTCCATGCCTTCGTCAGTCGTGTGTCGATGTCTTTCTCGGTTGATGAGACGCTGCTTCCTAGGTAGGTGAATTTGTCGACTAGTTTCAGAGAGGCTCCGTCTAGTGTGGCAATGTTGCCCGTTTGGTTGTAACACATATATTCGGTTTTGTTTGCATTGACATGGAGGCCAATGCCAGCTGCGGCTCGTTCCAGACTATGCAGTAGTGTCTCTGCTTGATTAGGCGTATTCGCTAGTAACGCCAAGTCATCAGCGTAGTCGGCGTCCGTGATTGTTTTTGCGGGGTACCTTTTGCTTCTTCTCTTAGTCAGCTGGAAGCCATTTTCTCTGATTTTGTCGATCGAAGTCCTAAGCACATAGTCTAGACAGATGATAAAGAGGTACGGGGCTAGTGTGTCTCCTTGTAGTACTCCTGCAACTATGTCGAAGTATTCCGTGTCTCCATCTGGTGAACGTACTTTCACTTTGGTGTTTCTGTAGAGAATCATTATCGCTGCTACGGTTTCTTTTGGTAGGCCGTATGCTAGTAGGATTTGCTCCATCTTCCCTCTGTGTATGGAATCGAATGCCTTGGTAAAGTCGACAAATAGTAATGTCGCCTGTAAGTTTTTTGCCCGAACGCCTTCCAGGATTCTACGGATGGTCAGTATTTGTGAGGTTGTGGATCTATTTCTCCGGAAGCCATTTTGGTTTATAAACAAAAATAATATACCACTAAACACATACCAAAACAACAACATAAATTTTGGGGGACCAAACATATCTACCAAATAACATGTCCCCCTACAAACTACAAAAGTTTTTTTTTTCTGAGGCAGATGTTTTTACAATTCGGCAGAGATACAGCCAGGATAGTCTATGCCCCGCTGACCCCGTGGAGTATCAATTTTGAATCAGTTTTTATTCATTTGGTTTCATTCTATTGTTTCTCTCGTTGTGTTCCCTTTGGTTGTAATTATTTGACTGAAACAATGTTTTGAAATCTAAAATAAATAAATAAATAAATAAAAAGATAAAATTAAAAAACCCAAACAAGACAAAAAACAACAACAGACAAACCCCTAACTTATCACTGACAGCAATCATCGACGCGACGTTGTATTCATTTGTGTCGCAAACGCAAATAAATTGAATAAAACTTAGAATAACGATTCATTTAAAATTAATGGCAATTTAATAAGAACAAATGAAAATAATACTAAAAAAATGGACTATTCGTAATTGCTTTGTAATTAAAGATATTGTCGTTTATTTAATGTTGCATTGTGGGTAATCACAAACAAATTCTCAGCAATGCAGTCATGACGGACGGATGTTATAAAATGATGAGAACGATTTTTTTTCTTTTAGATGCGAAATCTTTCTGAGCTGAGGAATTATCATTATTATACACTGATTTATTCAAACTGTTATCCTCATCTTGATTGTTTATCGTCACAATGTTTCAGCTATTTCTCAAATGAGGAATTATCATTATTATACACTGATTTATTCAAACTGTTATCCTCATCTTGATTGTTTATCGTCACAATGTTTCAGCTATTTCTCAAATGAGGAATTATCATTATTATACACTGATTTATTCAAACTGTTATCCTCATCTTGATTGTTTATCGTCACAATGTTTCAGCTATTTCTCAAATGAGGAATTATCATTATTATACACTGATTTATTCAAACTGTTATCTTCATCTTGATTGTTTATCGTCACAATGTTTCAGCTATTTCTCAAATGAGGAATTATCATTATTATACACTGATTTATTCAAACTGTTATCCTCATCTTGATTGTTTATCGTCACAATGTTTCAGCTATTTCTCAAATGAGGAATTATCATTATTATACACTGATTTATTCAAACTGTTATCCTCATCTTGATTGTTTATCGTCACAATGTTTCAGCTATTTCTCAGATGAGGAATTATCATTATTATACACTGATTTATCCAATCTGTTATCCTCATCTTGATTGTTTATAGTCACAATGTTTCTGCTGTTTCTCAGGTGAGGAATTATCATTATTATATACTGATTTATTCAAACTATTATCCACATCTTGATTGTTTGTAATCACAATGTTTCAGCTATTTCTCAGATATGGAATAATCAAGTAATAATCACAATAGTTTAAATCCCGAGGTGGATATGATGATCCATTTTTTTAACGATTAGAAAAAAAAAAAAATTAAATACTCGAGCATTCAAATTAATCTCATTCGTTTTTTCTTTTCATTTAATTTTCTTGTGTTTAGAATGCCATTATTTACTAACAATCTGGCCTCGTTTTGCACAATATGAAGCACTCGGTGAGAATCAGATTCGCTAGCAATCTTTTGTGAGATTCGCTCGTTAGACGTTACACCACTGGTGGTACCACTAAAAAAATCTATGTATACATTTACCCAACCCCTCTGTAAGAGCAGAATACAACACAAAGTCAATTTTTAAGTTGAATTGAACAGGTTTAAACACAGAGTTTTCCTTCTGTAAGATCGGTTGCCATACCAAAAGGAAAGAGCAGAGCCTAACCTACTATTTAACTATAGCTTAAGGGAGAATAATTGGATTCATACTTTTTCCAAGGATATTAGTGCTAAGTGTCACTGTCTGTTTTTTTACGACAATGACTGTTATAGTGTCTCTTACCCCCCACCTCCGCAAAAACAAACAAACAAAAAAACAAAAACAAACAAAAAACAAAAACAAAGCAAAAACAAGCAAAAAAAAATCAATGAATAGCTTAGATTTGTCACAAGATCTCAGGTATGAGATACCTTGTGAGGTCTAGTTGATCACAGTACAGTAACCAGATGGTTCAAGAAATTTCGCCCAGGTTGTGAGAACCTTAATGATCAAGGAGGGTCGGCCTTGCTCCAAGCCATAGAAGCAAACGAAGCTGGCAGACATGCCATAAAAATCCAATCTTTGTTGACAATGCTCCCAAGTCCACTCTGACTTGGATTGGTTGAAGTTGATAGGATCCCATCAATGGCTTAAATAGATCTGTTTGAAAATTATCATTATTCGGTAGGAATACTTGAAACCATATAATTCTCCTTGTTTAGTTTGTTATCCATCACCGCAAAGTTTTTTGAAAAGAAAAGAAATACTCTTTCCTCTTTTTTTCTGTCAACTGACTATATTCATCTTTTGTATTATATTGTTGGATATTGACTTGAAGATTCCTTTTGACATCTGTCGATGCAGCTGCAGAAGTCGGACACTGGGAACAAAAATAACAGGAGATGCACCGGATACCTAAAGTAAAGAGTACGCAGGTGTTCTCGGTGGAAATGCTGCGTAAATTGCGTGGGTGGCATACTAGAAGGAAGCATGGTTACGTGTTCTGTGTAGGTTACGGGATTGAGATATGACCACGAGAATTTGTGTGGGTGGCATGCTAGAAGGGGGCATGTTCTCATGCAATGTGTAAGCGGCAGGCTGGAGGAGATGTAATCACGAGAATTTGCGCGGGCGTCCTGGATATCATATAACCGGGAGATTTCAACCTGAAAAGCAGAACAAAGAGGAAAGCGATTCACTAAGGAGTCTTACCTCGGTCCCTGTGTGTGTAGCTCAGCCTCTTCGACTCCCTTGTTCTCGACCCATACGTACATTTTGGGTGATAAAAGAAAAAGAAAAGAAGCAGATTATATTTTTATACGTCAGCGTTGTCGTTTTTCTCTGCTATACAACAATAAGACTCTCCAACATGTGTCAGGAGTGGTAGTATCTGTTAGGGTCCCATTTATGGGTCAAATACAACTGTTTGACCATTTACAAAGGATTATTATTATTATTATTATTATTATCATTATTATTAAATAAAATTAGTGTTAAATATGAACACTTGAAACCATTTAACTGTGTGTATAACGTTACAGCACCCAATCAGAACGTTACGTGACCAGATATAGAGTGTAACACCATGGTACCAAATTGGAAGCGTGTAACACTAAGGGACCTGACAGATTAGTGTAACGTTGCCTTACCGGCGATATTTAGAACATAGGAATCCCGAAACACGAAAAACACTTACGACATCTTTGTTCAAGTACGAAACTTTTTATTACCTTTGAGTTTAAAGGTTCTTCGACATAAGGAGAGAGATACACATTCTTTCTATTCTGGCTTTTCCATCTCCGCCCCCCAACACGTGTGGCGCCGGTAGTACACAAATTCGTCTGGCCTCAGTGAGCCCCGAAAGTCGACCCTTCCCGTTTGGAGACTAGTTCTCAACTCAACTGACTTTTGCAAAATCCCCCAAATCCTCCGCGTACGCTTCCGGTGCATGACGTCATTCACGTCCCCAAGTCCTATCTGAGATTTTTATTTTGACATCTCTGAATGACTCATTTTCCCTGCACGCGCGCGCGTGAACACCTGCGCTCAAGTTTGTACCTAAATAACCTATGCACTGAACCGAAAGGTTTTCAGCCTAACTAAACCCAAAGGCAAGATATATAAAACGAAATCCCTCGACCATTATATTACGGAACCATCTTGAATATTAATGGGCGTTACACTCTTCAAATACAAGACCAACTCACAGCTTCAAAATACGAAATAGTTTATATCTGACATTTCATACAGCAGTCGTCATCCACAACACAAGAGAGAGAGAGAGAGAGAGAGAGAGAGAGAGAGAGAGAGAGAGAGAATTAGAGAAATACTGTTGTTACATAGATGTTCTATCAGATAAACGTGCGGCTGACGAAAGAAACACACCCAACACCAACTCCTCTGTCCCCTCTCGCCCGAGAGAACTGTCGCTGCTTCGACCCTCTGCCTCTGAGCTCTGAACTAGACTGACCCAAACTCTCTACCGAATTAAAAAAATAACTTTCTTATATATCTTAATTATTTCATCAGCTAATCCGGGTTTAGTTTGGCTTGTTTAGGTTTTATGGCATTTCAATCTTTGTAGGTTATTTAATTTATTTTACACAAATATACAGTTCTATTTCAAACAATTCAGTTTATCATGAATACACAGTTTAATTGTCAAAAAAAAAAAAAATTTCTATTTCAAACTATTCAGTTTATTCAAACAGTTCTAATTCAAACAATTCAGTTTAGCATAAATACAGTTTCAATATCAAAAACACTTTTATTTCAAACAGTTCTGTTTAGCATAAATACACAGTTTAAAAGTCAAAATATTTCTATTTCAAGCAATTCAGTTTAGCATAAGTACACAGTTTAGTTTTATTTGACCCATAGATAGGGCCTTATTAGGTGTTAGTACTCCGGGCAAGAGTGGACCTGGGAGTGATGACAATGAAAGGGTACTCCGCTTTCCCCAAAGCCCCAGCATTACTGGAACCTCCTCATCAGATTGTTTAGTGTCATAAACAGGACGCTCCTTGAAGGGGGGATCTTACCCCACTTCAGAAAAGCAGTCAGTGTATTCTACAACCCAAGCCAATAGGGCGGAAGGATGCTGCATGCTGTTTTGAACAAATCCTGGAAGCAGCACCCTACAAAACAGCAGCTGCACAACAACTTTCCTCCCATCTTACAAACTATCCAGGTAAGACGTGCAAGTCATTCATAGATGCGGCCTAAAGGGTAGAAGTATGGGGCATTCAGTGAGATTCGAACTCACAATTAATCTAGTTTGTAAACCACTATTTCACGTGAGGTGCCCAAGTTATTTACTAAGCTTTGCTTAGTTTTGGCATAAGGTTAGAATTCTGAGACACCTAGTGAGAATCGAACTCACTAACAGTGGCTGCTAATCTAGTTTGCCAACGAATCATGTGAAGTGTTCAAGATTTGGCTTTGTTGTGGCACAAGGCTAAGTCGCGTGGAGTGCCCAAATTATTTACTAAGATTTGCTTGGTTGTTGGATTAGGCTAGAAGTGTAAGGCACAGAATGAGAATCGAACTCACTATCAAGAGTCTGCCCATCTTGCTTTCTAACCATTATACAATATGAGGTGAGAAGTTTATAAACTTTTTCGTATTTCACAGCATTCAAATTCCCTTGTCTTCCCTCTGCATTCAATGGATTTCTAATCCAAGCTCAGCTGAAATAAAAAGAACTTACTTCTCTCGAACTGATTTCATTCAATTTTTTTTTTATTTGATCTTTTTTAAATGATCTTCCTTCCGCCAAACCATGACATGGATCTCACGGACCACTGTCGACCTAGAAAAGTTCATATTTTATTTTGAATGTTGAGATATTTTATAAAAAATTCTTTTCATTTTTAGTGTGTCTTTTCTTCGTTTTATTGATTTAATGTAAAGCACATTCATATTGAAAACTCAAATAAAATCAAATAAAATTTCGAATAACCTTGTACTTAAAATTAATTGTGAGTTGATTAAAAAAAATGGCCAGTTAGCAATTGCTTTGTAATTAGAGTTATTCTCGGCCATATTTAGTGTTGCATTGTGGGTATTCATTAACAAATTTATAACCGTAAGGTAATGGAGGATTTTATAAAACGATACGACCGATTTTCTTCAATTAAACGCCATATTTATACCTCAGGGAGTTAAAAAAATAATTTTCTTTTCATTTGTAACACATTTTTATTAAGTTATTTCAAATTCCGAAATTAAATGTTGTCTCTTGGTTTTTGATTTTTTTCTTATCAATTTCGTGGTGATACTTTGTTGGTTTGGTTTGTTTTACGGCATGCAAAACCTTTTTTTGGGTTATTTTATGCCGAAAATAATCGTTGAATTATGGTTTATAATTATACACGGTATAAAAACGCATCTACCTTCAATTATTTCAGGTTGCTTTGTGAAATGGCATATCAATCTTTGTAGGTTATTTAATGCCAAAGCCATTCTTCGAGAAGAACAGTAGTGGTACTATTTAACCCATAGCTGGGAGGATAAGGAGGTTCATACCTTTCCCAAGGGTATTTGTCCGAAAGTGAACGTAATAGCGCGACTGGAGTTCGAACTCGCTTACTACGATTCCGCAGTCCGTCGTATTAACCATTGCACCACGAGGACACCACCTTAATCATTTTAAACAGATAAGCATTTTATATTTATTTATATTATCAATTTTTAAAAAGATAGATTGATTTTATTTTAACGGTATTTAAACTCGTCTGGGATTATTTTATGCCTCATAAAGAAAAAGAAATTCCAATATAAAGGGATTTAAAGGATAAAATTTTATATGAAGGAATTTAGAGTAAAATTCAATATGAAGAGAATGACATTAAAGCCAAATTTAATATTTTACTGGGTAATGTTTTTAGGGGGCTTTAGTGTGTAATTTTAAACGGTAAGTTCCACAGCTTTCTAGTTCAGATGCTGATTCAAAAAGATAACACAGACAATAAATTTCTAAAAAGGAATTTTATACAAAAGAAATGAGAAAGAAAAGGATAGAAAAGATAAAGTGTTGCAAATTTTAGTGTAATTTGCGGGAATTTATCTGAAAGAGTGTCCGGGAAACTAAGTTCTTTGAATTTGAGTATTTTTTTCTTTTTAGTTTTGCCGAAATGTTTCAGTTTTCATTTAATTTCGAGCCTTCTGTAAAGTTATCTTTTCAGTAGAATTCTTGGTTGAATTTTCTTTCAGTTGTTTAACTTGGTAGAATTTCAGTAGTTGACTTTCGTTTCATTTTATTTTTATTTCTTGGGAAGCTTCTTGTCTGCTTGAAAAACTTATCGGCTGTTCAAGAAACGAGTGACGAAACCCTTCTGCTGGCTATTTTTTTCTGCTTTTACAGTTTGGTCCCCGAATTCGTACAGAGGGTCCCAATAGTAGTTCTAGACAAATAGTGGCAAGTATCTTTTTGGGTGCCGTATGGTCTGGGATTACCTCTTCCTTTTCCGCTCTGGCCAAATCATGTGCCGCAGGTGGTCGGTTTGATTTTTTTCTTAGAAATAAATTTTTATACTAAAGGTGAGAGAATCGCGTTCATTGCACGTGCATATTTACATTTTTTTGTGTTGTTGTTTCCGAGGAGATTTCAACTATTTTTTTTTTTGCACTCGGACCTATCGAATAGTAATTTTTGAATAGATCTATTTGAGCAATAGATTGAAACCTAACAGGTACAACCAGGGCAGATCAGAGTGGACCTGGGAGTAATGTCAATGAATCTTGAATTTCTCTGGCGTTAGTGTAAACATTAAGCTAAGTTTAGTCCCAACAGGAATATTGAACCATGAGGATTTAATGGGGTGTGTGAAAAAATAGTGTTTGTAGCTAAAGACTTGCTCAATCCAAAGATGTAAATGTGATCTCTGTATCAGCTGAACTGATTGATTAGTTGATTTTAACGGCATATCAACCTATCTAGGGTTATTTTATACCAAGAGATTAATTAATCGGTTTCTTTGTATTTTCACGTTTACATTTTTTGATTGCTCAGTCAGCTGTGGGGGGGGGGCTGTAGAATACACTGACTGCACCTCAGCAGAGGGGTATGACCCCCCTAACGAGTGTCCTGGATATGACACTAAACAATCTGATGGTGAGGTTCCAGCAGTGCTGGAGCTTTGGGGAATGCGGAGTACCCCTTCATTGCCATCGCTCCCAGGTCCACTCTGGCCCGGAGTGGTAGCACCTGATAGGGCCCTATCTATGGGTTAAATAGAACTAACAGCATACTTATGCTAAAACGAATTGAGTAAACTGAATAGCTTGAAATAGAAACGTTTTTGACAATTAAACCGTACTTACACTTAAACTGCGTCCTTGTGCTTAACTGAATTATTTCAAATAGAACTGTTTTTCGACATTAAAACTGTATTTACACTTAACTGAATTATTACATATAACTGCTTGAATAGTTTGAAATGGAAATGTTTTTGACAATTAAACTGTGTACTTATGCTAAACTGAACTGTTTTCAATAGAACAGATTATTTACATAAAAATGGATTTGGCGTTGAATAACCTGCAATGGTTGATATGCCATAAAACCAAACAAACCAACCAAACCATTTTTTTATGATGTTTCTTGAGTTTTGCTTTGTTTTGTTTTTCTGCATTTGGTCCAATCGAATAGGAATCATTGTTAAATAGATTTCTTTGATTCATAGTTGGGACCCTATCAAGCACTACCACTTTGGGTCAGAGTGAACTTGGGAGTAATGGAAATGAAGTTAAACTCCTTAATCTCCGGATGTCCAGGATATAAGCCTCGCCATCCGATGTAGTTTAGTGTCATAAACAGGACATTCCTTTTTGGGAGGTCTTACTTAATGTTACTAACCATTGTTTTGCACTCATCTGAAAAGTTTCAAGTATTCCGATCTAATATGAATAATTATCAAACTGATGTATTGAAATGACCAATAGTTCGGTTGGTTTGGGTTGTTTTGTTTAAAGGCATATCAATCTTCGAGGGACATATAGTACGACATATAGGAGGGCATTATAGGACAGTAGTATTACTATTTAACCCAGAAGTGAAAGGATAAGGTTTTTTAAAAATCTTTCTCTAGGGTATGAGTCCAAAAGTGAACATAATAGCATGCTTGAGGTTCGAATTTGCTTATTTTGAGGTCACAGTCTGGTACTTTAGCCATTATAATTCGGGGACTCCTCTACATAGATCGAAATTTTACAAGTGCAAGCACTTGAGGTCAGATTGAACTTGGGAATAATAGTAATGAAGGAGTACTCTACACTGCCCAGATTTTTTGTGCCATATCCTCGACATCCTTTTTTGGTGGGGGGTCTTACTCCTCTGTCCCCTCAGCAGGGGATACAGCCTGCGTATTTTAAGCCCCACAGACAGAATTTGTTGGGGTATTTTACCCAACGAACCAGCTCATCGGCCTAATGGTTAGATGAGCGAGGGCCCTATCTATGGGTTAAATAGAACTAACAGCATACTTATGCTAAAACGAATTGAGTAAACTGAATAGCTTGAAATAGAAACGTTTTTGACAATGAATAACCGGGAGACTTGGGTTCAATCCCAGGTCGCGTCATACCAATGTCACATTTAATTAAACATGACTAATTACATTTATTGGTCATTCTTCAAGCTGGGGATATAAAATAATTACAGAGAATTAGGGTTAACAATCTGTACAAGAAAAAAGAATTATGCAGACTGTGTCTTTTGTAAAGGGGTAAGCTCCACCCAGTGGGGGGGGGGTCCTCAGTTCTCTAAACTGTATCTGGTGGTGATGCTCCAGTTCTGGAGACCTAGGGAGGTGTAGAGTACCTCTTTATTACCATTATTCAAATTTGTCTTGTGTGATAATACCTAGTAGGGTCCCAATAATGGGTCGCCTCGAGGGTAGAGTGTTTGCCAATGGTCCGGAAAACCTGGGTTCAATCCCCAGTCAAGTCATACCAAAGACTTTAAAAATGGTACTTGATACCTCCTTGCTTAACACTCAGCGATGTAAGATACGTATCAAGGGTAAAGATAGGCAATCCTTTGAAAGGAGTTGCGCTCTCCTCTACTCCTCGGTGTAGTAGCTATTGAAAAGGGAGCCTTCTGGTCCCCCTCGACTAAAGGGAGACAACTTTACTTTACTTACCAAACGAACAGTCACATACGGCCGCCAAATGGGGGTGAGTACCCCTTCTTTTCTTTTCTTTCGATATCTTCGGTGCTATTTATCGATATTTGGCTGGAACTGTTGTTAAAACAGTTCCATTTGACTTTGATTGCTTTATTAATGGTTAATTAGTGGCCTGTGTACATACTTACCTGACCACTCCCCCTTGATTAGGGGGACACAAGGTCAATTTTTAAGCAGTGTTTAATTGGTTTGAATAAGGTTACAGAGCCCAGTCTACCTTTTTATTTACGCATCGGGAATAATTGGATTCATGCCTTTCCCAAGGGTATTAGCGCTACGTGAAAATACAAACAGCCTCGTGTCGTCGTTTCCATTTCCTATTGCTTAATCGGCTGGTGCTGTAAATACACCGACTACACCTTTGCAGAGGGGTAAGACTCCCCCCAACAAGTGTCCTAGATATGACACTAAGCAATCTGATGGTGAGGTTCCGGTAATACTGGAGGTTTGGGGAATGCAGAGTACCCCTTCATTGTCATCACTCCCAGTTACACTCTGGCCCAGGGTGGTAGCACCTGATTGGGTCCTATCTATGTGTCAAATAGAACTAAACTGTGTATTTATGCTAAAATGAATTGTTTGAAATAGAACTGTTTTGACATTGTAAACAAAACTATACTTATACTAAACTGAGTTGTTGGAAATTTAATTCGGCGTTAAATGACCCAAAAAGTGTTGATATGCCGTAAAATAAACCAACCAGCCAACCAACAACCATTTCTTACGACGGTAACTATTACACCACGAAGCCCTTTATTGCCCAGTCAGCTGGGGCTGTAGAATACACTGACTGCACCTCTGCAGAGGGGTAAGACCCCCCCCTAACGAGTGTCCTGGATATGACACTAAACAATCTGATGGTGACGTTCCAGCAATGCTGGAGCTTTGGGGAATGCGAAGTACTCCTTCATTGCCATCGCTCCCAGGTCCACTCTGGCCCGGAGTGGTAGCACCTGATAGGGCCCTATCTATGGGTTAAATAGAACTAACAGTATACTTATGCTAAACTGAATTGAGTAAACTGAATAATTTGAAATAGAAACGTTTTTGACAATTAAACCGTACTTACATTTAAACTGCGTGCTTATACTTAACTGAATTATTTCAAATAGAACTGTTTTTCGACATTAAAAGTGTATTTACACTTAACTGAATTATTACATATAACTGCTTGAATAGTTTGAAATATAAATGTTTTTGACAATTAAACTGTGTACTTATGCTAAACTGAATTGTTTGAAATAGAACTGATTATTTATATAAAAATGGATTTGGCGTTAAATAACCTAACACTTAACTGAATTATTACATATAACTGCTTGAATAGTTTGAAATGGAAATTCAAACTATTCAAGCAGTTATATGTAATAATTCAGTTAAGTGTTTGGTTTGGTTTGGTTTGTTTGGTTTTATGGCATATCAACCTTTGTAGGTTATTTAACGCCAAATCCATTTTTATGTAAATAATCAGTTCTATTTCAAACAATTCAGTTTAGCATAAGTACACAGTTTAATTGTCAAAAACATTTCCATTTCAAACTATTCAAGCAGTTATATGTAATAATTCAGTTAAGTGTTTGGTTTGGTTTGGTTGGTTTGGTTTTATGACATATCAACCTTTGTAGGTTATTTAACGCCAAATCCATTTTTATGTAAATAATCAGTTCTATTGAAAACAGTTCAGTTTAGCATAAGTACACAGTTTAATTGTCAAAAACATTTCCATTTCAAACTATTCAAGCAGTTATATGTAATAATTCAGTTAAGTGTTTGGTTTGGTTTGGTTGGTTTGGTTTTTATGGCATATCAACCTTTGTAGGTTATTTAACGCCAAATCCATTTTTATGTAAATAATCAGTTCTATTGAAAACAGTTCAGTTTAGCATAAGTACACAGTTTAATTGTCAAAAACATTTACATTTCAAACTATTCAAGCAGTTATATGTAATAATTCAGTTAAGTGTTTGGTTTGGTTTGGTTGGTTTGGTTTTATGACATATCAACCTTTGTAGGTTATTTAACGCCAAATCCATTTTTATGTAAATAATCAGTTCTATTGAAAACAGTTCAGTTTAGCATAAGTACACAGTTTAATTGTCAAAAACATTTCCATTTCAAACTATTCAAGCAGTTATATGTAATAATTCAGTTAAGTGTAAATACAGTTTTAATGTCGAAAAACAGCTCTATTTCAAATAATTCAGTTAAACATAAGCACGCAGTTTAAGTACGGTTTAATTGTCAAAAACGTTTCTATTTCAAGCTATTCAGTTTACTCAATTCATTTTAGCATAAGTATGCTGTTAGTTCTATTTAACCCATAGATAGGGCCCTATCAGGTGCTACCACTCCAGGCCAGAGTGGACCTGGGAGCGATGGCAATGAAGGAGTACTTCGCATTCCCCAAAACTCCAGCACTGCTGGAACCTCACCATCAGATTGTTTAGTGTCATATCCAGGACACTCGTTAGGGGGGGTCTTACCCCTCTGCAGAGGTGCAGTCAGTGTATTCTACAGCCCCCCCCCAGCTGACTGGGCAAGACGAATAGATAGCGAATACATTTTGAAATAATGAAGGCAAATAAAATCAAGTTTTTACACACATTATCATTTCAAATAAATAAGATGACTAAATTTTATTTACAAACTTCTCGGCAATCATCAATACTAGCTGTAAAAAGAAGTTCTTCAACTATTGAATTCCAAACAAAGTCTCTTTACTCAGCACCCTTGAAAGTTGAAAATGCGAAATTTTTGATATTCTGTACGACAAATTTTACAGCTTTCTATTCGACAATGAAACAATTCGAAACGAGCGTACATAGTAAAAGTTAAAAATGGTTAGTGAAAGCTAAACGGACTTGCGTGAAGGGCTGGATGGTGGCCTGCGGTTTACTTGTTCCTTTCCCCTGTTCTAAATCCATTGTGACAAGGACGGGCTGAAAAGGTCTCGGGCCAACCAAGAAAAGAATCACTGCTTGGCTGTCTTTTCATGTTCAAAGCCCACATCGAAATTTATTGTCTACTAATAAGACCTCACATAGTCTGATGCTTAGCGAGCTAGGTTAACAGGTTCTTGTTAATGAATTTGATTCTCACTGGGTGACCCAGACTTTTGTCTTTGCTGAAAACTATGCCCAGTAAATATAAATATTTCTTATTTGTCAATATCAATCATTTGTTTACGCGCACACTTATATAGTGTTACAAAACAGTCAGTTGCTGTACGGCCACTTGCTTCCCATCTTACAAACCACCTAAGAGGAACAAGAATTGCTGGGCATTGCTGGGAAAAACAGAGACGAACGAAGCGAAGTTCTCCTATGGAGCTCCACAAATGGACACACTAGTACTGACCACCCAGCAAAGATTTATATTCATCAGCTCTGTGCAGACACTGGATACTGTCTAGAGGACCTGCCGAGAGGGATGGATGATAGCCCTACTTGAAGATAATGATATGATATCAAGCTTTTTAATCAAATACGAATTATTCTTAAACAAATCTATGTATCCACGGATGGGACCCTAACAGGTACTTCCACTCTGGGCCAGAGTGGACCTAGGAGTAATAGTAATTATGAAGTGACTCCATACTCCCAAAGCTTTAAAATTAGAGTTTCATTTTGAGATGTAATTTAGTGTCATGCCGAAGGCACTTTTTTTTTAAAGTAAGGTTTGGGAGATCTTACTAAATTTTATTTAAAAAAAAACAAAACCCAACCTTATCTGCAAGCATCAATAGTAGCTATAAAAAGAAGTTTTAAATTCAAAACAAAGTCTCTTTGTGCTGCACGCTTGAAAGTTAAAAATGCGACGTTCTTGACATGTGTTTGGCAACTCGAAAACTGTAAAATTCGAAACAGGTGTACAAGGTAAAAATATAGAAAAAAAAAAAAAAAAACGGTTAAGAAGAGCCTCACTGACTGGCTTAGCAGGCCGAATTGTGGCCCGCGAGTTGCAGACCCCTGCTTAAGAGTATTTACCTGATTTTAATATTATTTTTTGTTAGTTAATTCTTCAAGGGGAAAGTTTTTGATTTTATGAATTCGTGTTTTTGGATTTCATTGAGAAATCCTAAAGAGTGTTTTTCTTTCATAGAATAAGGCTGAGTATTGTGAGAGATACGATTTAAGGTTGGGATTGTCGGTCATGATGAGAATTTCTGATAGTATTTTAGCGCCAGCTTTTTTGTCTCATTGTTAGTGGGGCTTCATTGGCTCCTGTATATAGACTTTCTACTGCAGGAGTTGGAAAGGCACCGAAGGTCAGTTTTAGTTCTTTGTGGTGTCCGGTGTTCTGCTATCTTATGTTGGTTGGTCGGGTTTTATGGCATATCAACCTTTGTAGGTTATTTAACGCCAAATCCATTGTTATGCAAATAGTCAGTTCAATTTCAAACAATTCAGTTTAGCATAAGCACGCAGTTTAAATGTAAGTACAGTTTAATTGTGAAAAACATTTCTATTTCAAGCTATTCAGTTTAGTCGAGCAGTTCTAATTCAGCTTATTCAGTTTAGTATAAGTACAGATTTTGTTTACGCACAGTTAAATGTCAAAACAGTTCTATATCAAACAAATCAGTTTAGTGTAAATACAGTTTCAATGTAAAAAAACAGTTCCATTTCAAATAATTCAGTTTAGAAAAAGCACGCAGTTTAAATGTAAGCACGGTTTAATTGTCGAAAACATTTCTATTTTAAACTATTCAGTTTTGTCAAACAATTCAGTTCAGCATAAGTATGCCGTTAATTCTATTTAACCCATAGATAGGGCCCTATCAGATGCTACCACTCCGGGCCAGAGTGGACCTGGGAGCAATGGCAATAAAGGGGTGTCCGTATTCCGCAAAGACCCAGTATCACTGGAATCTCTATATCAGATTGTTTAGTGTCATATCAGGACACTCATAGGGGGTGGGGTCTTACCCCTCTGCTGAGGTGCAGTCAGTGTATTCTACAGCTCCAGCCGACTGGGCAATACACAGAGTTAAATGTCAAAACAGTTTTATTTCACATAATTCAGTTTAGCATAAGTACACAGTTTAGACGACAAAACAGTTCTATTTCGAGTAATACAGTTTAGCATAAGTACACAGTTTAAATGTCAAAACAGATCTATTTTAAACAATTCAATTTAGCATAAATACACAGTTTAAATTAAAAAATCAGTATAGAGAAGGAAGCACGGTTTAGTTCAATTTAACCTATATCAGGTGCTACCACTCCGGGCCAGAGTGGACCTGGGAGCGATGGCAATAAAAGGGTACTCCACATTTCCCAAAGCTCCAGTATTACTGGAACTTAACCGTCAGATTGTTTAGTGTCATATCCAAGACACTCGTTGGGGGGGGGGGAGTCTTACCCGTCTGCAGAGGTGCAGTCAGTGTATTCTACAGGCCCAGCCAACTGGGCAATCCGCTGTCTTACGTATAATTTTCTTGCTGCTGCATTCACGAAACAACCGTTATTTTAGATAGGATTTCATGCAAGGGCTTCATTCAGAGTAAGTTCGGACTCTAAGAAGTTACTTGGTTTTTTGGAATTAAAATTTAAAGCCTTTCGTTGATTGGTTTCTTCGTTTCTTCGTTTAATGGCATATCAACCTGCATGGGTTATTTAATGCCAAAGCCATCCCCGAAGAAGGACAATAGTCCATAGCTGTGTTTTCTGAGGTTGTGAAATGAATACTAATTGTTTATTTCCTTCTTAGTTGATTTCTTTGTTAAATGGGATGTCAACCTGCATGGGTTATTTAATGCCAAAGCCATCCTTGTACAAGGACAATTGTGGTACTATTTAACCCATAGTTGGAGAAAAAGAGGTTCATACCTTTTCCAAGTGAACATAATAGCGTGACTTGAGTTAGCCACTACGCCATGGGGATTATCCTTCCACAATTCGATCATCAGGTGAGTTGGTAATCCACACAACTGATGTTCTTATAACTGATAACATATTGTCGTATTGCCCTTTATTTTGCGTATGGAGCACTGGGAAGATTTTACAAATTAGAGGTACATTTAGTGTTAAATCATATATATATATATATATATATATATAATTTAACACTAAATGTACCTCTAATTTGTAAAATTTCTTTGTTTCATGACATATGAACCATTGTTGGTTATTTAATGCCAAATCCTTTTTATACATATATATTTTATATATATGATTTGGTTGTGGAGGTGCCCGTGGTGTAATGGTTATCGTGGTAGGAAACGGACACGGCGACACGAGTTCAAATCCCAGATGAGACTGATTCCATTCCTTGGGAAAGGTATGAATCCAATAATTCTCCCTCCATGGGTAAATAGTAGGGCAGACTAGGTTCTTCAGCGTTGGTGAGGCAACTAGTCTAGGAGAAGGAAAACTCTGAATAAACCTGTTTATTAACCTGTTAAACTCCGCTTAAAAATTAACCTTGTGTCATATCCTTGGTAAATATATTTATATGATTTGGTTTGGTTGGGTTTTATGGCATATCAACCATTGTAGGTTATTTAATGCCAAATCCACTTTATACATATATATTAAATATATAGAATTTGGTTTGGTTTGGTTGGGTTTTATGGCATATCAACCATTGTAGGTTATTTAATGCCAAATCCTCTTTATACATATATATTAAATATACATGATTTGGTTTGGCTGGGTTTTATGTCATATCAACCATTGTAAGTTATTTAATGCCAAATCCTCTTTATACATATATATTTGATATATATTATTTGGTTTGCTTGGGTTTTATGGCATATCAACTATTGTAGGTTATTTTATGCCAAATCATCTTTATACTCATATATTGAATATATATTTGTATACACATTTTATTAATAACATTTTTTAAACGAGTCTGAGCTTACATTTTTTCTCAGAAAATGCTTTCATATATTGCAATACGAATAATTATATTTACTATTAATCATTTGTTTGTAACCAGTGAAGTGTTTCCAAATATTAGTATGTTTCCCTGACAATTCAATTAAACACCTGTCATTCGTTAACACACAGTTAAATGATCAAACAGTTCTATTTCTAACAATTCAGTTTAGCAAAAGTCATTTGTTTGAATCCAGTTTAAATGTCAAACAGTTCTATTTGACCCATAGATAGGACCCTCTTAGGTGTTACCAATCCAGGTCAGAGTGGACCTGGGAGTAATGGCAATGAAGGAGTACTCTGCATTCCCTAAAGCTCCAGCCTTACTTGAGCCTCACTATCAGATAGTTTAGTTTCATATCCAGGACACTTGTTGGAGGAGTCTTACGCCTCTTCTGAGACAGTCCATGTATTCTACAACTCCAGCCAACTGGGCTTCTAAAACAAACATTGTGAGTAGCACTGGAAGAGTATCAGGCAAGATTGCATCTCAGTCCAGTGTAGTTCATCATGATTTTGCAAAAGCATTTGGAGCATCCGTACTGTGTCCGATGTGAAAAAAATATTGCAAAACTTTTGAATCACAAGAGTAATTGAAGCAGAAATCCGAACGTCTGCAAACTTGATAATTTTTCTGACTTCACTGATTAGTTAAAGAAGTTGAACTTATTTAGAAAGTAAAAAATTTTTTCCAGCATAAAACATACTTTTTAATCAATGATCTGCTGAAATCTCTTAAATACATTCAATCTAGAAGGGTTTATTTTTTTTGGCAATATTTAAATACACATTCTTTTTATCCATTTGCTCGGGTCTTAAAACGGAGTTGCAGCTTGCCAGCGTTTTAGCTGTTTAGTTTCGTATTTATCTATTTTTTTAGTGGTTTAGTATATATATATATATATATATATATATATATATATATATATATATATATATATATATATATATGTATGTATCTTTAATCTACAACTACTTAAGATATTTTTGTCCGATTTTTTTGTGCTGCAATCAATATTTAACATTTATGATCGAACTCTTTAAACCCCTTTTTTCTCTTCTTTCTTTTTTAAACCACCATGAGAATTTTTTTTATAGTTCACTTTCCGGGAAATTTCGTAAAGTCGTCCAAAGACGAGTGAAGACTGTAAAAGGGGTTATATTTTTAAAAGAAAAAAAAATGATTTATTGACAGATTTTTTTTTGCGTTTGTAAGACCTTCACCAAGTTGAGTAAATATATCAATTACCACAGTCAAATAATTTTGAGTAAAAATCTTTTTTTCTTTAACCCATTTCGCTTTGTGCACAAAATTATTTAAAGCAAAAATAGAAGTTCTATTCAATTCTTTATCAACAACAATATCATCATTCGATTTTCTTCCTATTTAAATTGATAAGTGGAAAAGGTTTGTCATTGACAGCCAAAACGGTTGAATGTAAAGATGCCAAATACGCAATGCATTTCAATAGTAAAAATCATTTCCAATGCATTTTTATAATTAAAATCATTTCCAATGCATTTTTATAGTAAAAATCATTTCCAATACATTTTTATAGTAAAAATCATTTTTAATGCATTTTTTTATAGTAAAAATCATTTTTAATGCATTTTTTATAGTAAAATTCATTTCCAGTGCATTTTTATAATAAAAATCATTTCTAATGCATTTTTATAGTAAAAATCATTTCTAATGCATTTTTATAGTAAAAATCATTTCTAATGCATTTTTATAGTAAAAATCATTTCCAATCCTTTTTTTTTATAGAAATAATCATCTCCAATGCATTTTTATAGTAAAAATCATTTCCAATGCATTTTTATAGTAAAAATCATTTCCAATGCATTTTTATAGTAAAAATCATTTCCAATGCGTTTTTATAGTAAAAATCATTTTTAATGCATTTTTTATAGCAAAAATCATTTCCAATGCATTTTTATAGTAAAAATCATTTCCAATACATTTTTATAGTAAAAATCATTTCCAATACATTTTTATAGTAAAAATCATTTCCAATGTCTTTCTATAGTAAAACAAGGAACATTGAAAATATAGTTATGATTACATTTTCTCTGTCTCTGTCTTTCTCTCACCTCTATAATTATCTGACATTTAAAATCATTTCCAATGCATTTTTATAATAAAAATCATTTCAAATGCATTTTTATAGTAAAAATCATTTCCAATGCTTTTTTTATAGAAATAATCATCTCCAATGCATTTTTATAGTAAAAATCATTTCCAATGCATTTTTATAATAAAAATCATTTCTAATGCATTTTTATAGTAAAAATCATTTCCAATGCATTTTTATAGTAAAAATCATTTCCAATGCATTGTTATAATACAAATTATTTGTTGTGCATTTTTATCAGGAAAACTATTTACAGGTTCCCCAGTCGGCTGGGGCTGTAGAATCTTGCATCTCTGCCGAGTGGTAAGACTTCTCCAAGTAAACAAGCTGATGGTGAGGCTCCAGTGATGTGGGAGCTTTGGGGAAAGCAGTGTACACCTTCATTGCCATCGCTCCCAGGTTCACTCTTGGCCTGGAGTGGTTGCACCTGATCGGAGAATATCTATTGGTCAAATAGAACTAAACTGTGTACTTCTGCTAAACTGAATTGCTTGAAATAGAAATGTTTTTTAATGCTAACCTGAATTTTAAAAAATAAAATTGTCTATGACATTGAAACTGTACTTACGCTAAACTAAATTGTTTGAAATAGAAGTGTTTTTACATTTAACTTTGTGTAAACAAAAATTATACTTATACAAAACTGAATTATTTGAATTAGAAGTGTTTGACTAAACTGAATAGCTTGAAATAGAAATGTTTTTGACGATTAAACTGTGTACTTATGCTAAATTGAATTGTTTGAAATAGAACGGTTAAATTTCTATGAAAATAGATTTGACATTAAATAACCCTACAAAGGTTGAATGACATAAAACACAAACGAACAAACAACATCATTTCCAGCGCATTTTTATAGTAAAAATCATTTGTAATGCATTTCTATAATAATAAAAACATTGTGTTCTTTTTCTTTTTCTATGATAGACTTCATTAACATACCAAAAATCTTTTGGAAAAATATTGTGAGTCCAGTTGCGATAAACGGAATCATACTGAATAATACATGTATGTGTGTATATGTCTGCGTGCGTGCGTTTATTAGTGCATATATGTGAGTGTAAGGCAGCGGTCGTGTCGATACTGCTGTATGGATGCACCACTTGGACGCTAACAAAACGGCTGGAGAAGAAGCTAGACGGCAATTACACAAGAATGTTGCGAGCAATATTGAACAAGTCCTGGTAGCAACACCCCACAAGGCACCAACTATACAGCCACCTACCTCCCATCACGGAAACTATCCAAGTTAGACGAACCAGACACGCAGGACACTGCTGGAGAAGCAGAGACGAGCTCATAAATGATGTACTCCTATAGAACCCCACATATGGCCGAGTAAAAGCAGAACGACCAGTTCGAACATACATACAGCAGCTATGTGGGGATAAGGGGAGGTGGCCCTGAGGACCTGCCGGAGGCGATGAACGATAGGGAGAAGTGGCGAGAGAGGGTCAAGGATATCCGTGCAAGCGGCACGATATGATGATGATGATGTATGCATGTGTGTAAGTGTATATTTGTGTGTATGTGTTCGCGTATTTATGTACGTATGGATGTGTGCGTGTGTTTGTGTATATGCATGTTTGTGCACATGTCGATATTTACCTAACCCCTCCGCACGGACAGGATGTGCCATAAGATCAATTTTTTTCACCTGGAGTTTATCCAGTTACAATTTTGAGTTTTTCTTCTCCTAGATTGGTTCTCATTCCGAGGCTAATGTGCCTACCCTGCCCGACTATTTTGAGAATAATTGAATGCATACCTTTCCCAGGGGTATTAGCGCTATGGGAAATGCAAACAGCCTCGTATAGGATTTGAACTCGGGTCTCCGTGTCCATTTCTTATGTCAAATACTATTACTCCTCGGACACCTCTGTGTATACGTATGTGAATTTATATGTTGGCACGTGTGTGTAAGTGCATGCTTGTGTGTGTGTGTGTGCGTGTGATTTAATATATGTATATACTTATGTGTGTAAAAAAAGAATTCGCTTTTGTTTTCTTGGAGTTTGAAGTTGTTCGGATGGAGTTCTTTGATTGGTTGGTTGGTTGTTTTGTTTTACGGTGTATCAACCCTTTTCGGGTTATTCAACACCGAATCAAATCATTTTGATGAAAGTTTTTTTTATTTATTTCAAGGTCTTCATATCTTCAAATATTTATTCATAGTGTACAGTCATTTTTAGATACAGATTTGTTTTTATATACATTGGTATAATTTATATTTTTTAATAATTAGGTCTTAAAATTTCCCCATATATTGGCCCACTGTTTTTGTACCATAGCCAGATATCCGGATATGTGAATCGTACATAGAATGTTCGTAACATATATACATAGAACAAAGGAATCCCGAAACACGAAAAACACTTACGACTTCTCAGTTCAGGTACGAAACTTTTTATTACCTTTGAGTTAAAAGGTTTTTCGATATAAGGAGAGAGGCACAATCTTTCTCTGCTGGGTTTTTTATTGCCCCCCCTCCCAACACGTGTGGCACCCGCCTCAAGGCCACTGTGAGCTAGCGAAAGTCACCCTTCTTCTTCAGACTGCAAGACTCAACTGACTTTTTCAAATCTCCCAAAATCCTCCACGCACGCTTCCAGTGCATGACGTCATTCACATCCCCAAGGGATTTTTAATTTGACATCTGTGAATGACACATCTTCCTCGCGCGCGTCAACACCTCTGCTCAAGTTTGCACCTAACTAACCCATGTGTTGAGCCGAAAGGTTCTCAGCCTAACTGAACCCAAAGGCAAGATATATAAAACGAAATCCCTCGGCCATTATATTACATTTTCAGGAAGGACATTATGACGTCCACTTCATTTTTTAAAAATACTTCTTTCATACAACTTGCGTTATGAAATGTTTTTCTTGTAGGGGCCGGATTACTGCATTCAGTGAGGAAAAGTTTTATTGTGTACGTAGTTTGGCATAGATAGCATGTTGGTTGCTGTTCTTCTTAAAGCAAGTAAGCATGTGTAATTCTTGTGTGACCTATGTGCAGTCTGGATAATACTATTTCTTCCTTTCGACTTTTTTTCTGAATATTTGCTTCCATTCTCTTGATAGAGGCTTGGTTCCTGGAAGTTTGTTATATTTATTCTTGCTCCAGCGATACTGCCTGTGTTGTATATATTTGTTTACTTTGATTTTTAAGTCTGTACATGGAATCTTAAAATTTTTTCAGGAACCATACATAAGGCACATCTTGCTTATTTCCACTAAGTTCTTCGAGTTTTGGAAAGAGAAAAGTCTTTTAAAATTTCTTGTGCGATAAGATGGAAGGTGCTTTTTTTTGAGTAACCTGGTGTGTGTTGATTAATCTGAGGGTTCAAGTGGTGGTTGTTAGTAGGAAGGCGAGTGCTTTGTATCTATGTGTCATGATTTTAAGAATTCCAATCTGGAACCAAGTATGGCACTAGACCTTGGTGTCTAATTCAAGCCATAACCCGGCATACGTGCCCGGACCCACATTTGGGTTCATGAAACTGCTTGCCTCATCAGGTTCCCATTGCACCAAGTGAGCCGATGAGCAGCATAGACCAGCAGGGTTCGAGACTCGACTCGTTCCCGACCTTCCCTCCCCCTTATCCCCACTTTAATCGGCCTTAGGGCTTTTGATCTTGTGTCAAGTCCTGTCTGGTGGGAGGCAGCGACAAATAGTCTTAGTTGCTGATTGGTTGCTAAAGTAGATGTTCGGTCAGGTGGTCTGTTTGCTACGTCGTCCGCGTAAAATTGTTCTTGTTGTAGCTATGTAATTGCTGAAAGGCTTATTCGTCGTGCTTTTTTTGTTTTTGTTTTTTTGTTTTTCCAGTATGGTGCAAACGTCAAACAACTGTTTCACTTTTAGTTCAATCGCAATTTCCCCGGTTGAATCGCGTGGGATTACATCGATACTGGTGCAGCATTGCTACTTAAACAAGCCTCTGATTGGTTAGTTGTGGTTGCTTCGTTGAAGATTGCTTGTGGTTGGTTGCAGAATAAAACAGTATGGCTGAAATCAGCTAAAAATTTCCATTGTGAAAAAGAAGATTCAGTTTTATTTTCAAGAGGCAGCGCTCTCAGCTAAAAGGGAGACCCAGAGGATGAAGGAGTGGCGAATGCCTCTGATGGAGCAACCTAGAACTAGTCGGTACAGTTAATTAGCCTGTGGTATTTATTTATCTCCCCACCACGACAAAGTATAGTACATGGCCTTTTTTAATGTTCACAAGCCAAAGCTCAAATGCCAGGCCAAGCCAAAAATACCTTGACCCCGCTGGCATTCCCCTAAAAAGAGGTGCCTAAAGCGCCTGGCAATAAACCTAACCCTATAGAAGCAGGTGTGAGGTTGGAGGTGACAGCTTCTTGAGGCTAAGAGAGTTGTCGGTCTCAGTCACTCGACACGAATGCCTGGTTTCCCCAGCACGCATGTCAGGTGGTATTGACCGACGTGTCAATCAAGACCACACAGACCGAACCGATCTCCAAGCAACAGGGTCGGCCGGAGGTGTATGTGTCTTATGCTAAAAGACTTATCACTCATATGTAGTTTCCACTTGACCGAGTCCAACAAGTTCGATTCCCTCAGTTTCTGCCTAAGAAATGAATTGGGCTACCACCCAGCTGGCGCCAGCTCATATCATTACAATGACATTTGATTGGTTATCGTAGTAAACTTTAATTTGTTCGGTGATATATTTGTATTTCTAATAGATACTTAAAATCATGTTTGCTGATTGGTTGGTAAATTAGCAATTGAATCAGGTGGTCTATTCCCGACGACGTCCGCGTTTTCTTATCCGTGTTTTTCATCTTCTACTATTTCACTGTAGAATCATCCGTGTTATCCGTCCATTTTCATTTGATATAAGCAAAGATTTTCCCCGGTTACTGATTAGCAATGTGACTTTATTTTCATTTATTTATTTATTTATTCCAGAACTTCACAAAGATGGTTTTCTACTTGTTTTCCCAGTGCTTCCTGTTCCTTTTCAGATGGTTTCTTTGTTTAATGGTGTATCAACCTTTGTTGGTTATTTAATGCCAATGCTATTCTCCTAGAAGAACAGTAGTGGTACTATTTAACCCATAGCTGGGAGGATAAGGGGGTTCATACCTTTCCCACGGGTATTTGCCCGAAATTGAACGTAATAGCGCGACTGGAGTACGAACTCTCGTACTACGATTCCGCAGTCCAACGCTTTAACCATTACACCACGAGGACACCCCCTGTTCCTTTTCGTAAGTTCAGCTGCATCACACGGCGAGGCTCCAGTTCTAGAGCTCTGGAAAGTGTGGTGCCCCCTTTTCATTACCATTACTCCCAGATCCACTCTGACCTAAAGTGGTTGTGTTTGCTGGGATTCCATCTATGGGTCAAATAGAACTGTTTAAAAATCATACGTATTCAATTGGAAACCTCTTATAAAAAAAAAACTGCACAAAAATGTAAAGACGAAATAAAATGAACGTAAATCCCAAACCACTAGGCATAAAATAATCCTAGACAGGTTGACGTGCCATCAAAATCAATCGAGCGATCAACCACTAATGATTAGTCATGTGTGTATTCATCTATTTATATGATTATTTTATCTATTTGTTTTTATTTAATTTTTATTTTTTATTTTAGAACTTCAAAAGATTCTTTTCCACCCATGTTTTTAAGTTTTTTTTTCTGTCAGTTCAAGTGCTCCTATTATCACTGATATTATTGCTATCTTTAAATATAAAATTTTGACGGTTTAATATATATATATATATATATATATATATATATATATATATATAAGCGATATTTGAATTATTTGTTGTTGATTGGTTAGTGAATAAGGGATTAGATCAGGTGATCTGTTTTGTACGACGTCCGCATAAGCCAATCTAATTAATATTTTTCAGATCTGTGCACAAAATTTTATTTTCTTGTTGCGGCTCTGAGAATGTAACAGATTCTTAATGTCACGAGACCGATGGATATCATAGAAGAATTTATTTTTTCTTTGGGCAATGCTGGGTATAGCTACTTGTATAGTTTTTAAAAATTTAATTATTGTTGTTGTGGATTTTCTTTGTTCATTTTATTTTATAGCGAAGTACCTTCAGGAGAGACTGCTATGTATAAGAGCATTTTTGATTACAGTTACTGACAAAAAGATATTGCCGTACGGAAGGCGCGTTATAGAGAGAATAGTAATTTTGAATTGATATTATTATTGGCGATTGGCAGACGGTGACAGACAAAAAAAATCGACAAAGTAAATTAGTACCGGTAACACCGTGGGAAATCAATGGTGTCCCTAGAAATCAAATGTTGACTTAGATCTTTTTATTGGAAAAAGAGCCGGCAAATACTGGGTCCAAATGACAGCCCCATTTGCTTCATTCGTATTATTCGAAGATAATTAGCGGGAAACAAAATTATCGAATCGAATTAGCAATTTATATAACGAAAAAAAACATGGTGGTTATTAATTTTTGAAGCGTAGTTGCTTTTTTGACAAAACTTTATAGGTACAAGTGTGAGTCAAAAATTTAAAAGATTTTTGGAAGCATAATTCGGCAATTCCGGACACTTTTGCCGAGTTTGTGAAAATGACGAACTACTGTGAGATACAAAGCTCGCCTGATACTCTCCGAGAGCTACCCCAGAGACATGACACTATGGTTTAGAGCACAGCCTTAGAATCTACGCTTTTAGACCTTCTTGTAGCAGAAAGAACTTCGTATTTTTGTTTGGCGCGTAAATTAATTTGACCGTTATGGTCGTTACATATTTTCACCCAATGAGGATGACTTATCCAATTCATCCCGGACCATTTTTCCGGACAACATAAAAATGGTGAAAACCCGCCAAACACTCTCTTACTAAGAACTTTTTCGAACAGGACAGACGTACTAACTGTCCGCTCCCTTCATAGCAGCAGCATCACAACACCATGAGGAAAGCCATCTAATTTATGGACCTCTTGAGTGTACACTCTTAGACCAAGGGTTCCCGGTTGAATATGAATTAGATGCATTCAATCCGCCACACACAGGAACACCTTTATGTCGCCTCCAACTTTTGCTATGTCGACAGCGACGCGTAATTATGCTCAGACATACAGCTACTTCATCCCCGGGTAACATTTTCTAGAGATATTTACGCTTCTCTCCCCAAACAACCAGGACCACACATTCATGGGTGACTACATAATTCCTGTC
Organism: Sepioteuthis lessoniana; assembly: GCA_963585895.1. Classification (NCBI taxonomy): domain Eukaryota; kingdom Metazoa; phylum Mollusca; class Cephalopoda; order Myopsida; family Loliginidae; genus Sepioteuthis; species Sepioteuthis lessoniana. The sequence goes on along the minus strand of OY757947.1, from coordinate 47,681,103 downwards.
CTTAACCAGCAAACACGGCCTTTGCTATACCTGGCATTTAGCTGCTAAAATGCCTTCTCAACTCCATAACCATTTCCTTCCATATTAGTATTCCTGCATTATTACACGCCAGCAGTGAGGATTGAACCCGCAACCTCCACATGATTGTCTCCTTAGGTTCAATCCTGACTGCAGGCGAGTAACAATACAGGAATACTTAACACTTGTACCCGGTTATGGTTAACGGAATCAGAACAGGCGACCCTCATGGATTCAATAAAAGACGTAGTTCGAAGTTCCGTGTAGGTTCCCGAGTTCGACAAACATCTGAAGAAGGCCGGAGGATATATCGGCCGAAACGCTGTGGAAATAACAATAAAGATGAAAGCAATAGTCCGAAAACCCTTAATGATAAAAAGTTGAATACTTTCATTAATCAAATAAATTTAGATTTTAGAATAGTTAAGGATACAAAATCAATGATAGAAAATTTAATTGTGTGCAAACATATTATTTGTACAAAATAGAATTATTTGTGTCGGATAGCAATACTTGAAACTGATTTAACAGTGTGCAAACAAATGGACTCTGGCTTGTTTAAAATATTAACATTCTCTTACAAATCCTATCTGTATAAACAAGATTTGGCATTAAATAATCTCCAATGATTGATAAGCCATAAAAACCAACTAACCAGCCAACCATCTACACTCCCCTGCGATCTATGAATAATTAGTTAGATAGACTAGACTTTTTAGCCTTGGTATGGCAACCAGTCTAGGAGAAGTAAAATTCTGAAATCAAACCGATATTCTGCTCAGAACTTGACTTTGTGTCGCATCCTGTCCGTAGTGGAGGGATCAGGTAAATATATACTACCACTCCAAGTCAGGGTGGACCTGGAAGTAATGGCAATGAAGAGTTGACTGAACATTTCCCAGAGCTCAAGAACTAGAGCCTCACCAACGGATGTAGTTAAGGGTCCTACCCAGAAAACTGCTTAAAATTAACCTTGGGTGGCATCCTTCCCGTGGCAGATGAATTAAGTAAATACGCTCACTTGACACCGAACTCACCTCTCTTTTTGAACAATAATGTATATGTATACTGTTTAGAGACTACTTAAGTCTACGTTGCTTTTAATTTGTATTGCCATTAACAACGGACGTATAATCGAATGGGCCTTGTTCATTTGGATGTTATACGACAAATGACTCTATTCAAAATAATAAAAAAAAACGTTCATTGAAAGATAATCAGATTCGAAATGAGATTACTACCAGATATTATTTAGTAAGCTTGGCATAGTTTAGCAAAAGGTTAAATATACAGGACACTCACTGAGAATTAGACTCAATAACAATAATGTGATAGACCCGCTAAATAAATGATAAGATTTAAATTAGGATGCACTTAAAATTGAGACCATTATAAAATTAAGTTCTTAAGGAGACACATTAGCCCGATATCTCTTTATCATCTGTCGAGACTACGTGTTTAGAATATCTATTGATAAAATCAAAGAAAACAGTTTCAAGCTAACAAAGGAAAGAAGCAGAAGGTACCCTGCAAAAATAATTACCGGCGCTGATAACGCCGATGACATAGCGCTTCTGGCAAATGCACCCGCCCAAGCCGAAACCCTGTTACATAGTCTGGAATTAGCCCTTGCAGGCATTGACCGCCATGTCAATACACACAAGACGGAATATAAGTGCTTTAATCAAACAGGCGACATCTCTACACTAAACGATAGCTCTCTGAAACTAGTTGACAAGTACACCTACCAAGGAAGCAGTGTCTCATCAACCGAGACAGACATCAACACGTGACCAGCGAAGGCTTGGACAGCTATCGACAGGCTATTGGCCATATGGAAGTCAGACCTGACCGATGAAATGAAATGCAGTTTATTCCAGGCAGCGGTCGTGTCGATACTGCTATAAGGATGCACAACATGGACGCTAATTAAACGTATGGAGAAAAAGCTTGACAGCAACTACACAAGATTGCTGTGAGCAATATTGAACAAGTCCTCGAGGCAGCACCCCATAAAGCAGTAGCTGTGCGGCCACCAACCACCCATCACGAAAACTATCAAAATTAGACGAACCAGATATGCGGAACACTTCTGGAGAAGTAGGGACGAGCTCATAAGTGATGTACTCCTGTGGACCCCTTCACATGACCGAGCAAAGGCAGGACGACCCTCTTGAATCTACATGCAGCAGTTGTGTGCCGATACGGAAGCAATGGACAATAGGGAGAGGTGGCGAGAAAGGGTCAGGGATATCCGTGCTGATGGCGCTACATGATGATGATGATAATTTATTTTATAAGAATATTTTTAAAAATTCCGAAAAAATTAAAAAATAGGAAATTAATTAAGATTAAAAAATATAAACTTTGTTTATCACTCTAATTTTCTGCTGAAATACCAGATTGTAACACGGTAAAATTTGAATTATAATCGATTGGATTAATATTTTAGGTATAGTATGTTTTTTCTTTTCTTTTTTCTTTCTTTTATCTTTTCTTTATCTATTATGAATATTGATCTATAACTCTTTAAATGTCTAAATTAAGATATAATGTAATCCCCGGTAAAACAGTAAAAAACTTTATCAAAAATTGTTCACCATCTGATGAAGCAATCTTGAAAACAGATTGTTGAAATAAATCTATAATGGATAAACATCTGTTAAGTTTTACTTGATATTAATCATGTAATTGGTCTGTATGTGAGATTTAAAAAAATATATTCTTATATATTAATAGGCATACATTGAATATATTGTTATTATATATTCTGTATAGATCGTTCCTTTTAAGTCTATTCTAAGACTTAGTTTATATATATATATATATATATATATATATATATATATATATATATATATATATATATATATATATATCGTCCTGCGTGTCTAGTCACACTGAAGAGTTCTGATAGAACGAAACAGTCTGTCTGTGGATGACAATATATACGCTCCCCCATGGGGGTTGAGCACTCTGGCGAAGGAATTGTCGGCCGCCCCTAGCGTAATGCAAAGCTCTTCGTAAGAATTGAGCACTCTGGTATCCGATTAGGTATAAAAAATGTAAACGAAGGCTGCTGTTGCTAAAAATAAAATACCTTAAAATTCCCTTAGCCAACGTAGTACGCTTGGTGGCCGACAGGTGAGAAGCTTAGTCTAACGTAAAGTTAGACGGGTTTCGATCCCGGCTTCGAGCGTCCTGCGTGTCTAGCCACACTGAAGAGTTCTGATAGAACGAAACAGTCTGTCTGTGGATGACAATATATATATATATATATATATATATATGTATATATATATATATGGAGAAAAGGTAGATATTTTTGATAGATCTGACCAGATGAAAAATAAATGGAATAGTGGATATACTAAATACACAAACATGTCCAAACGCACCGACAACGCAACTACTTCTCACGCAGGCATATATTCTATTCCATGCAAAGATTGTGATAAATATTACATCAGCGAAAAGAATTTACGAACACAAATAATCAATTAAACTACATGACAATCGAAATATTCTTTTTTCCCACATGTCAGATCTCAAACACACTTTCAATTTTTCCCAAGCCACTCAAATTAAACCCATACATTAAAAATCCCACAGATGATCAGAATCTGCAGTCATTTCTACAAGCAACAACATTTCTCAAAGACCTGGATTTTACCAGATTTCACTCTATTTAGCAAACATCATCCTACATGAAAATAATATCAAAATAGAAAATGGATAAAAAGTTTTAATGAAAAACTAAAACGAATTTCTTTCTCCTCCAGTGCCTCCACATATTTGTACTTTTAACGCCTCCATATTTTTTAATTTGCTTTTTGAAACAGATATTCCACTGTAGACAATTTCTTTGACAAGACAGGATGTGCCTGGGCCTCTACCTCCACCATCCCAGCATGCATGCCATCATTTCCCATTTTACTTCCCTTCGATTTCCTCCCTCTCAAAACCCCTCCCTTCTTCATATTGTCCCTCTCTCTCTCTCTCCTCAGTGAAATCACGTCAAAACCAACAAGTCTTTCACAACCACTCAATCCTAGACCTGTATACCCTCGTCTCTTTTCTCTTTTTTGTCTTTCGACCTTAACCCTTTCATATTCACACCTATACACCTTTATCTATTTCATATTTTTTGCTAAACTTTAAACAAAACTATTTTTCTCAGCTGAAAAAATTCTTTTCAATAGATAAAGAACGAAATATTCTGAACTGAATCCGTTGTTTGTGTTTTTAGTATATTCACTATTCCATATATATATATATATATATATATATATATGTGTGTGTGTGTGTGTGTGTGTGTGTAAACAATAAGTATTTTAGTATATCCACTATTCCACACACACACACACACATATATATATATATATATATATATATATATATATGTGTGTGTGTGTGTGTAAACAATGAGTATCTTAGTAAGATCTCGATATTGAATTTAATATGGTTAATATAAATCGATAACAATTTTGTAAACGTTTGATATATCTATGATGTTTGGCAAGTCTGAAATACAAATTAACAGTTCTCAAAAATACACTGACGAATGAATATTACAACGTACATGTTAATATAAAAATTTGGAGAAAATGTGGAACAGTAAAAAAAAACCTGTGTAAAGTTTGAGACCTTTTGTTTGGATCTTGTGGCCTCCAAACATGAGAAACTTGTTCTGTTTGGTTACTAAATAACTTGTTGGTTTCGGCTACCTCTGACGCATTTGAAGTGACCGCTGGGCATTTTTCCTCAGACAGAAAGAAAGTAGAATATTGAATACATGTTTTTGTAGGGTGAGAAAGGATTCTTTTGTTTTCTCTTTTCGAGTGAATAAATGCTTCGAGCAAACGTCAGGAGGGAAAATACAGACTACATTGTTGAATAACATGAGACTAGTGACCTGTATGCTGAAGAAGGAGGATACACAATGTTAAACAATGGGAATGATTCAATCGGAAATTTTAGAAATCATCTTCGTTTATTAAGTTTAACCGATTATTTTCATTGTATCGGACAGCACTTTATGTTGGGTGGGGTTTGGTTTCTTCGTTTAATGGCATATCAATTCTTTATGAGTTATTTAATGCCAAAATTTGATTCAATTTGTTTGGTGAGAAGAAGTTGACTCTTGTGGATCGGAGTGGACCTGGGAGTAATGACAATGATAGTTTGACTCCATACTGACTCGAAATCCAGAACAGGAGACTCACTATCAGGTGTTATTTAGAGCCTTATCCAGGACACCACTTTTATAAAAATACATTAGAAAATATTTTATACTTGAACTGCATTTTAAATTGCTTTTACTATAAGAATATAATACGAATGATTTTTACTATAAAAATGCATTGCAAATGTTTTTTTACTATAAAAATGTACTTGTCTTTAATTGGAATCATTTTGAGATGAGATTTTTTTTTTTAATCTGAGATGAGATTTTTTTATTTATTGCGGACTTTTTCCCCTCATCTTGGTAGTTTTTGTGTTGTTTCTTCTTTCACTACGTTTCGGCCAAATTTCACCTCTGGCCTTCTTCAGAGGAAAAGTCCGCAATAAATAAAAAATTAATTCTCAGATTTAAAAAAAAACAAACCTCATCTCAAAATGATTCCAATTAAAGACAAGTACAAAAATTCGGCACAGACCCGACGATGGAAGACCAGATAAGGATTTATAAGACCAAAAAGTTTATTTATAAGACCATAAGTGGCGCAGCGGATAGAGGCGTTGAGTCTCATCGGTTCCAGGTGAGCAATGTCAGTAGATAGCGGTTTCAAATCCTACCCAAGCCAGCCAGAGGTTTACTTGGTCAAAAACGTGGTGCGATAGACAACGACTATGGAAGGCAGTAATTACTGGGGATACGGTTACAAGACTCAGCATTCCTATCCGAGGTTGTGGTTAAACACCTGAAGAAGGCCAGAGGTGAAATTTGGCCGAAACGTAGTGAAGAAGAAACAACACAAAAACTACCAAGATGAGGGGGAAAAGTCCACAATAAATAAAAATTAATTCTCAGATTATAAAAATGTATTTGAAATGATTTTTACTATAAAAATGCATAGGAAATGATCTTTACTATAAAAATGCATTGGAAATAATTTTTGCTATAAAAATGCATTGGAAATGATTTTTACTATAAAAATGCATAGGAAATGATCTTTACTATAAAAATGCATTGGAAATGATTTTTGCTATAAAAATGCATTGGAAATGATTTTTACTATAAAAATGCATAGGAAATGATCTTTACTATAAAAATGCATTAGATATGATTTTTACAATAGAAATGAATTGGAAATGATTTTTACTATAAAAATGTATTAGAAATGATTTTTACTATAAAAATGCATTTGAAAGGATTTTTACTATAAAAATGCATTGCAAATGATTTTTACAATAAAAATGCATTAAAAATTATTTTTACTATAAAAATGCATTGGAAATGATTTTTACTATAAAAATGCATTGGAAATGATTTTTACAATATAAAATGTATCGGAAAATTGGTTTGTCTTTATTAAAGCATTTTGCCTTTTATTAAACACTATCAAATAAACTCTATCCATGATTAATAAACATTCTTAAGTCTCCATTGACCGTTCTTTTAGATTTTCCACATTTACAATCACTTTTTCTTCATTTTTGCTCTTCCTTTCTCAATTTTGTTACCTTTCCTTTTCTCAGAGGGTGTAGGGGGGCGTTCCATTTAACTATGGAACATTTCCCATGCATAGGAATCTTCTTGATTACGAAAGTGAGCCAAGAGGCATCTCAACAGCCCGTTCGTCTTCTCCGTTGAGACGTGCACGCTTTCGTTCTGTTTCCGTCGACTACGCTTTTTCTCGACTCCATTCGTCTGTCTGTATCGCTAGAGACAGCTCAATTCCTCTAAAACCAGCTGTGGTCAGAACGAGAGAGAGAGAGAGAGAGAGAGAGAGAGAGGCTGACCGAGCAAAACTAACGCTCGCTCAAGGCAGCCTCGTTTTCGCAACACGATGAGCAAATTTACTTGGCGAGCTTAAGTCTCCAATTGCCTCTGGTTCCATCAAACTTACGTATTAATGTTTTATCAAGAATGGTGAACTGAGATATTGAACTGAAAGTCTCGTGCGTACGAGTGAGAATTCCAAAGTATGAAAAATAGTTTCGATTAAAAGAAAAGTTTCCGTTCGTCACGCTTAAGGAAGTATACGAGCGAAATCACAAGGGTTTTCTATTCTGGAAGAGGTAGCCATCTTTATTAGTCTGACACGAAAACCTGGCCAAGTGAGACTTCTGTTTCCAGAAGGAAAGATTTTATAAACACTTGAAAGAATATGCGTACATATTTATGGCAGAAAGAGTGTATAAGTGGATATTTGTGAGTGATATAAAGACTGGGAGGTACAACGTGTGATCAGAAAGTATCGAGACTTGAGCTTAAAAAAATTCTAAGTCATGTTAAAAGTTAATTTTTAAATTTCTGTAACTTGTATGTTAAGGTGTGACGAGTCTCACTGGTGCAGTGGGTAACATGCAGGACTGCGATGTTGTAGTAAGGTAGTTCGATCTTCAGTCACGTAATTAAATTCTGTTCCTTTTTTTTTTGGTCAGGCATTTAAAATTCTCGTAGACTTGAAAATTCAGTATCTTATTGCTATACATCTTATGAGATGACTGACCAATTTTTATGATTTCAGGTTCAAAGGAACAGCTACAGCTATGACCCAGAGACCAAGAGACAGAGTTCTCAGTGGAAGCATGCTGGCTCTCCTAGACCCAAGAAGACCAGACCGAGCAAATCCACCCACAAACTTTTGATGGTCCCTTTTTTTGACAGCACTGGCATGATCTACGTGAACTAGGTTCCCACTGGACGGACAGTCAACAAGGAATACTATGTTGAGGTTTTAAGGGAGTTCAGGAAAAGATTCCGTCGGAAGAGGGCAGCACTCTTCAAATCGTGTCAGTGGCATTTCCACCAGGACAATGCACCAGTCAACAACTCCATCCTTGTCACAGACTATTTGACCAAGATGGGAATCAAGACAGTTCCTCACCCTCCCTATAGTCCAGACCTTGCTCCCTGTGACTTTTACTTATTCCCTAAGCTCAAGGAAAACCTTAGAGGCTGCCTTCCAGAAGTTATTGGAACGGTACAACAATTGCATTGCAGATGGAGGAGATTATTTCGAAGGGGACTAGAGTTTCATGTGTGTACTATCAATAAAAGTGCCCATACGAAAAAAGTCTGGAAACTTATTGACGGTACCTAGTATATGTGTGTGTGTGTATGTATATATTTCATTAAACAATAGAGACATCCTTTGTTTAGACCTTTTTGTATATATCCATTAGAGTCACCGTATTAATTTATGGTATCCGTCGATAATTGGTTAATGAAACTCTCAAGAGTAAAGTAGATCAATCCAGGGAAAGAAGTAGCGCCCTCCCCTACACCTTGATGTAGTAGCTATTGAAAAGGTAGCCTTTTGGTCACCCTCGACTACGGTCGCCAACTTATTTAAAGTAGGGTAGAGAAATGCTTCTACCCAAAAAACAGTCACTTAGCTCAAGTCTTGTTACGACCAAATGATGTCAATGTCTCTTCACCGCATCTGACGTGGCTGTCAATCTTTTCTTGCTGACGAAAAAAGAGCCTCCGGGTCACCTTCGACTAAGGTCGCCAACTTTACTTATATATATATATATATATATAGATAGTGTGGAATCTAATAACACTGGTTTACAAAGAAATTGAGACAAGCACAAAAATACCCGTTTTTACCTAATTTGAGGGTGCTGAATTCAAACTTGAAATCCGTTTTTACTCATCACCTCTAGTTTTTTTAGATATGCATAGTGTACCATATTCACAATTAACGCTATGTGCGAAATTGACATATAATGTTCATAACGATAGAACACAAGAATCTCGGAATTCGAAAACACGTAACGACTTCTTGTTCAGGTACGAAACCTTTTTATTAACTTTGAGTTAAAGGTTTCAACGTAAGGAGGAGAGACACAGTCTTCTATGCTGTCTTATTCATTTGGACCCCATCTCGTGCGGCCTCCAATAGGGCGCAAGTTCGCCTCGCATCTGCGAGCTCCAAAAGTCAAACCTCTTCCTTTGGCGTCTAGTACTCGACTCTTACTTTCTTCAGATTCTCACACAAACCTCCGCGCGCTTCCGGTGCGTGACGTCACCCTCACCCTGTCACTGCGTTTTGTCTCGGACTATTATGACATCTGAGTGACACCTACATCCACCCGCGCGCGCCTGCGTTAACACCTGCCTCAATGTTGTACCTAACTAACCCATGTGCTGAGCCGAAAGGTTCTCAGCCTAACTAAACTCAAAGGCATGAACCGAAATCCCTCGGCTATTATATAACAATAGTGTGCATTTTGTGCATATACAGTACATAAAGGCGTATATGAATTCAGGGTTAATTCTAATATTGTGAGACTTATGGCTTATTTTTTAGTTATTGTGCACTAAATGTAATTGATAGCATTACATTATATATATATATATATATATATATATATATATATATATCAAGACGGATTTTGACAGTTAAGGCAGCAGGTCTCAATCCACACTCTGGCAGTCATTGGAAGAGGTTGTTTCGCAGGCGGCGCAGGAGGTTGGTGTCCCTCAACTATCGTTTTACACATCTTTTGGGTTACTAAATATTAGTATTACATTTTCAAATGCACATTTAGTTTTAACTTTGTTATATTTTCAGATTCTCCAATGGCTTCAAGCACGTCAAAATGTCGAGGATGCCTCAACAAGACCAATTCTTCTGCTACGTGTGTGGGGACTTCACAACAGTTGCACAGCGTCGAACCATCACTTCCCTCCTCAGAAACGCCTACTTTCACTATTTTGACTGTAAAATTGGTGATCAGGACAAATCTTGGGCTCCACACATCTGTTGTAAACCCTGCTACAATGGACTAACTGCAGGGTTTAATGGAAAGAAAGCGGCTTTCAACTTTGCAGTTCCGATGGTTTGGAGAGAGCCGCGAAACCACGCAATGATTGTTATTTTTGTTTAACTAATATAACTGGTTTCAATGCATCTTCTAGGAAAAAGATAGAATATCCCAATCTTCGATCTGCTATGAGACCCGTTCCCCATTCAGATGATCTTCCTGTACCCACACCTCCAGTAAATAAGGATCTTCTTTCCTCATCAGATGAAGAAATGCCTTCAAGGGAGGGTACGCAAGCGGGCTTCACAAAGTACTGTTGTTTTCTCTGTCTCTGGGATAGTCGAGCTGTATCCCAGCATTACAAGCAGAAAGACTGGGGGTCTAGAAGCACTTTTATTCCTGGCGAACACAGCCTCAAGGAGAATCCTCTGGTGGACATGAATAAGGTGCTTCTTCCTCCTCTTCACATCAAGCTTGGTTTGATGAAGAATTTCGTGAAGGCGTTGCACAAAAATGGTACTGCCTTCCAACACTTGTCTACTGTGTTCCCAGGTCTTAGTGCTGCTAAGCTCAAAGAGGGCATCTTTGTCGGACCTCCGATCCGAGAAGTGCTGAAGGATACTGATTTTGAGGAGCTTCTTAATTTAAAGGAACTGAGAGCATGGGAAGCATTCAAGTCAGTCTGTAGTGGCTTCGTTGGTAACACACGCGTACCAGATTACCAAGCCTGTATTGAGAAGTTGCTAAAGTCTTACGAGGATATGGGGTGCCGAATGTCACTCAAGATTCATTTTCTTCATTCCCACCTCAACTTCTTCCCGCCAAACCTTGGAGCAGTGAGTGATGAGCATGGAGGAAGATTCCACCAAGACATTACGAAGATGGAGAGCAACTATCAAGGCAAATGGAACCCCGGTATGATGGGAGACTTCTGCTGGATGCTCTTGCGTGACATCCCGAAGGCAAAATACACCAGATCTTCAAAGAAAACACACTTTTGACTGTCTGTGGTACTATGAATTATGTAATTGTGTCATCCAAGTATATTGATTCAATCAGTGTTCTTTATCTATCCAGTTTTATCTGTTATAAGCTGCTGCAACTCTTGAAATATGCACATATATTTTCGGTTTATACTAAAATGAGACTATTTAAAAGCCAGAAAACTAGAGGTGATCGAGTAAAACTATTTATAAATTTGAATTCAGCACACCCAAATTAACAAAAACCACCTATCCCTATTCTTGCCTCAGACCAAAAATTTATTTTTGTAAACCAGTGTAATTAATTAGTTCCCTAGTCCTCTCTGTCCGATCTTGGGCCATCATCAGTGGTGTGTATATTGCAAAAGCGACGTGACCTTTGCATGTACATTACTACTTTGTAAGTGTTGAGTATTTATTGTCTATTATTAATAACCTAATACCCCGTGCCAAACTAATCTCCTCCTCCAAAACAATATTTTATAAAGAAATAAAAAACATAAAACAAACTCTCATCAATAATACGTTCCCTAACTATATTGCAGATGAATAAATTAAACATATAATTAAAAATGTTAGCCAACAAAATAAACGCAGTAACACTCCACTAAATAAACAAGCATTTGTCACTTTTTTTACTGCAACCAAATGCACTACAATTATGAATTAGATGAAAATATATTAAAAACGTTGATTAAAAGACATATGCTCCCCACTGATCTTAATGAAAAAATAAAACTTATCATATTCAATAATAAATTTAAAACCCCCAATAAAAATTCCTACCACTCAATTAGGATTTTGAAAAAAACAAACGTTATATATCAATTTAAATGTAGTTTAGGAGATAGTATTTCTGAAAAGAACAATATATACGTTGGTCTAATCTCAACTACCCTTTCAAGACGATTCACTATGTATACCAGTTCAAAAGCGCAACATCTAAAAAAAACATTCCTATCCAAAAACTTAGTTTCAGAATTTTTTTTTTACCGAAAACACAATATCAAAGCAACAAAATAACCAACAATTTACAGATTCTTGATGCGCTCCGTATTAGAAAGAAACAACCTAAACTCAAAAAAATCAAATTCAAATCCAGTACTAATTTACTTAATGTCTTTAGGTACTGCTGCTACTTATTGAACCAAATTCAAAAAATAAACGCTACAACAACACACCAGTATAAATGATAAATGCTAAACATTTACAAAGGAGTAATGTACATGTAAAGGTCACTTTGCTTTTGCAATATACACACCCCTGGTGATAGCCCAAGATCGGGCAGAAAGTTCGAGGAGACCAATTTTTGTATTGTCACAATACAACTATACAAATATACAGATGCAGGGAAATACGAAACTGATAACTCTCGTTGTTCAGGTACGAAACGTTTATTAACTTCTTGACTTTAGTTTTTCGACACGACGAGAGAGAGATACAATTTTTACTTTGCTGACTGTACTATCTGACCCAACAAATGCGCTGCGCATCCCGTAGCCCCCAAGATCTCTGTCGGTAGAGATCTGCAGAACTCCATGGTCAGACTTCAACTTCGACTGTCTGCCATTGAGGCAGACAGACGAACTGTCTCCTACATCATCCACAGTCAACCCCCAACTGGACTGGCCCGGCCCAGAGTTGAATCTCAACTAACGTCTTTTTCAAAATCACCAAATTTCTCGGCCCATCGTTTCCGGGCATGACGTCATTCACACCCCAAAATCATTTCCTATCTAGGGTTTTTATTATGACATTTGTGATTGTCTTATCCTATGCACGCGAGCGTGAACTGTACTCAATGTCTGTGCACCTGCACTAAGAGCCGAATAGTTCAAAGCCTAACCAAACCGAATGATAAAATATAATCAACGAAAAATGACTAAAATAAAAAAAAAAATTGTTCCGTAATTATATAATACAATTAATTATGGGAGTTTCATTAACCAATTCTCGACGGATACAACAAAATCATTACGGTGACTCGAAAGGGTGAATACAAAAATGTCAAGACAAAAGATGTCTAAATTGTTTAATTACCCCCCCCCCCATATATATATATATATATATATAGTATGAGGTTATCTGAAGAACCTAGTTTCCTTTGAAGAGAAGCCAACTAAAATTAATTTATGGTGGTTGGTTGTTTTTTTTTTTAAATCATATATATATATATATATATATGTATGTGTGTGTGTGTGTGTGTGTGTGTGTGTGTGTGTGTGTGTGTAATATTTTACACGACTGTAAAGAAAAGGATGGAAAAAGCCACAGATGAAAGAAAAAGAAAATAAAACAAAACAAAAAAGTCGACAGTTGCCTACCCTTTAATTTCTTGGTCGGTTCGAGAACTTTTCACTATCTTCTCGAATAACTTGGCATTGTAAAACTAAACTCTTTCTCATCAGCTGAGCTAAAAAAAAGACCCAATCCCAAATTTCCAGTAACCGATATTTATTCCCTATGCAAGAAAATAGCGATTTTAACGGCATATATGACGAACACCCTTCCTTTGAAAAAATAGCTAAGAGTTTAATTTTTTTGATTTTGATGATAAAATTTTTTCAAGCTTTGAAGATGATTAAAGATTTTGTGACAGAACATCCAGTGATTTTTTCCCCCATTACCTTATTGTGCTTGAGTTTATATTCAACAACAGTAGAAAATTTCTTTTTTAGAAAATAATTTCTACTTTGTTTTATTTTGCAATGTTTTATTACTGTAATCATCATGGAAAATATTTGAGATCTTGTGATTTCTTGTTTTATGTTCAGCTCTTCTGTAAATATCTTCAGCTTATTTTAGTAAAGTTCGTTTTTTTGGGGTGGGTGGGGTGGGGGGAGTAGGGGTGGTTGGTTTGCACGGCTTGGTTGTTTTAAACATGACATGCTTGAATACATTAAAAATGATTCCTGAATATACCATGTTAAAATAGACGTTAATCAGTTCCCATGCAATTTTATTGTAAAAATTATTTCTAATGCATTTTCATTGTAAAAATAATTTCCATTGAATTTTTGTAATCAAAATCATTTTCAATGCATTTTTATAGTAAAAATTATTTCCAATGCATTTTTATAGTAAAAATCATTTGCAATGCATTTTTATAGTAAAAATCATTTGCAATGCATTTTTATAGTAAAAATCATTTCCAATGCATTTTTATAGAGAAAATCATTTGTAATGCTTTTCTATAGTAAAACAAGGAACATTGAAAATATAGTTATGATTACATTTTCTCTGTCTCTCTTTCTTCTCTATAATTATCAGACATTTAAAATGAATAAAATTTTGGCTTTAAATAACCCATAAAGAGTGGAAGTGCCATGAAACTAACAAATCAAACCAAACATTCTTCTCTCCTCTTTCTTTCTTTCTTTCTTTCTTTCTTTTTCTTCTATTTGTTTCTCTCTGCGCATCCTCTATTTCAACCAAATGTTTAGATAGTAGTCAAATTTTTGCATTAAATAACCCACAGGGAGTTGATATGGCGTAAAAAATAAACCTAATTGAAATACTCAAAGGAATCAAATATCATCATTAGGTAACCCATAAAGAATTGATATGCCGTTAAATAAATAAACAGAACAAAACTAAAACAAATGAATTAAATTTCGGCATTAAATAACCCATAAAGAATTGATATGCCGTTAAATAAATAAACAGAACAAAACTAAAACAAATGAATTAAATTTCGGCATCAAATAACCCATAAAGAATTGATATGCCGTTAAATAAATAAACAGAACAAAACTAAAACAAATGAATTAAATTTCGGCATCAAATAACCCATAAAGAATTGATATGCCGTTAAATAAATAAACAGAACAAAACTAAAACAAATGAATTAAATTTCGGCATTAAATAACCCATAAAGAATTGATATACCGTTAAATAAATAAACAGAACAAAACTAAAACAAATGAATTAAATTTCGGCATTAAATAACCCATAAAGAATTGATATGCCGTTAAATAAATAAACAGAACAAAGCTAAAACAAATGAATTAAATTTCGGCATTAAATAACCCATAAAGAATTGATATACCGTTAAATAAATAAACAGAACAAAACTAAAACAAATGAATTAAATTTCGGCATTAAATAACCCATAAAGAATTGATATGCCGTTAAATAAATAAACAGAACAAAACTAAAACAAATGAATTAAATTTCGGCATTAAATAACCCATAAAGAATTGATATACCGTTAAATAAATAAACAGAACAAAACTAAAACAAATGAATTAAATTTCGGCATTAAATAACCCATAAAGAATTGATATACCGTTAAATAAATAAACAGAACAAAACTAAAACAAATGAATTAAATTTCGGCATTAAATAACCCATAAAGAATTGATATACCGTTAAATAAATAAACAGAACAAAACTAAAACAAATGAATTAAATTTCGGCATTAAATAACCCATAAAGAATTGATATGCCGTTAAATAAATCACACCAAATGCAGTAATTAAAACTTTTACTTGTAACCTGTGGCTTCAGGTCACGAGTCTTTCGATCAGCGAATTATAGTCGACGAATTCATTAATAACATTTGGTCTGGAAATCTAATAGGAGATTGCAGTTTCTCCAAGTCATTGATTTGAATGAGAAGATCAACTGGTGTTGGCATACGATAAAGAATCGATCGAAAAATGAGTTCCTCAGTTTGATTAAGGTAAGAAACGTCTTTCGATCGGTAAAGTCAGAGACTAGAATTAATGACATACGCTCTGAGCGATAAAATATATGACAGTCATGTTCTAATTCGACAAGACCGCTTGGTTCGATTCTCAGCTTTTCTTTGTGTAGCGTAACGAGTCGTAAGTATATATATATATATATATATATATATATATAGTATTATTCGGTCCAGTTAAACCAGAGTTGGGAGTAATTCCATCAGGACAAGAAAACTATCCAAAAATAAACATTTAAATTTTCCTGGTAAAGAGCTCAATGTAACAGACTTTACAGAGCAATAATTTCATTAAGAAAAAACAAAACCGGTCACATTAGGATTATAAATTTATTTCCATCCTGTTATGTGTTTTTGATATAAACCAAAAACACGAAGAAAATTTAACAGGACTTCTTCAGATCTTATGGATGAAATAAATCAGAATAGACACGGGAGAGGAAGGGTTAGAAGAGGGGTGAAGAGTTATCTCCTCGTTTTATTTATTTAATTTATTTTATTATATTTCCGGTTGGAATTATATATATATATGTGTGTGTGTGTGTTGTGTGTTATATCTCTTGGCTAGACTTTGCGAACGTCGACTGCAGGTATATATATATATATATATATATATATATATATATATATATATATATTCTATGATAGAAATATGTGGAAAGTTGGATAAAGCAAACACTTAAATCAAATTTAGATGTGTGATATTTCGTTCGGCTTTTTTTTTCATAAGCTGAACGTAATATCACACATCTAAACGCAGTAGCTTGGTGTAGTAGCTATCGAAAAGGGAGCCTTCGGATCACCCTCGACTACGGTCGCCAACTTAACAGATATCGTCAGAAGAAATTAATAAAGCTTCATTAAAATGGCAGATCTATCAGGCTTTAAAAGAGGTCAAATTGTTGGTACTCACATGGCAGGCGCTAGTGTAACAAAAACCACTGAATTATTCGGTGTAGAAAGGAGTTCTGTCTCGAAAGAAATGACAGCAGTTGGGAAAGAAAGAAAGAAACTCTTCACTGAAACAAAACTCTGGAAAAAAGCGATAGCTGTCGGATAGGGACCGTCGGACTCTTACGCGGATTGTTATGAAAGATCATAGGAATATAGTTCCGAAAATTATAGCAGAGCGTTTAGGACCATCTCTAGAACCCAGTTCCCTTAAAAACTGTAAAAAAGGAGAAGCACAACGCCTGATTTCACGGGAGGGCAGCAATTCGAACGTATTAGTATAGCCTTTATTCGAACAATTTATTAACCAGCACGTGAAACAATGAATAACGATATACAGTCCTTCCTGTGTATAAAGTCGAGTTTAAGGGACTTTGCTGAAGAAGATAGCTGGTATCTTAGGGTTGACTCTCTGAGAGCTTTTAATGTCACTGCCTCACGGAACGCCTGGTGGAATCTATCTAGCTGGATTTTGGATTCTGCGCCAAGACTTCTGGGTTCATCACGTGATTAGTATAACCAATCACAGAGAGCCTCTCCCATACTCACCCCATACAAAGGAATTACCATTTTACTGACCAAACATAATGTTAAAATAAATTTGTTTAAAGTTTCTGGCTGTTTCCATTATTTTGTTAACCACTGTGTACATATATACTTTTTTTGAATTTGTAAAACGAAATTCCCTTCTTGTTTTCTTTCTTATACTATAAAATGATTTTCTTTGACGATCTCAAACATGATTTAACGTTTCTTTGTCTTCAAGTCTTATTTTATTTTCAGCTTTTCTTTTTAAAGACTTCATTCTTCTTTCTATCTGCGTAATGAGTTCTCTTTCTTTGTAAATAATTTTAAACGAACACAGGATTTTTTTTGTTTATGATCACACATTGACAAAAAAATTGACATTTATTGATAAAAACAATTTATCATTTCTATTAAACGCTTCAAACATTTTTTTCTTATAAAATTTAAATGCTTAAAAAAATTAGAATGAGGATGACATATATATATATATATATATATATATATATATGATAAAATTAAGTGGAAATGTGGATAAATCAAACATTTTCAACGGGTTTAGTAGTAATATTTTGTTCTTTATTCAAGGAAGAAACCCGTCAAAAGTGTTTGATTTATACACTTTTCCACATTAAGTAACCTACAAAGGTTGATATGTTATAAAACCCAAACAACCAACTGACCATTTTAAACAGCTAAACACTTCATACTTTGTTGCAATATCAATGTTTTAAGTGCCAATGTATCAATAAAGTTCACAATCATTTTAAGCAATATTTGAAAAAAATTGGTAGTTTCACTTCGGAATAATTCTAGGGATATTATCAATGAAAGACTGGCTCTGCGCTTCCCATAGATCCAGAAACTGAGCATTGTATCACATCTAGGATCCTCTGGAATTCACCAAATTGAGTACAAATCAGCTGTCCATCAAAATTCGGACAAGAAAAACCTTGAGACTAATATTTTCTTTAGACATTTTTTCTTGAACTGGAAAGATATCGCAGGAAGGTGGAACAAACAACAGAAATGGCCGGAAGTGTAGTTTTCATTGAATTATCAAACAGAAACTCACAGGACTCGAACACGAGAACGAAGGGGAAGAAAAAATATAAATGAAGTCATTTTGTTTCAAGACACTTTCGTCAATATGGCCAGGTATCGCCATTCGGAACTCCCTAGCAATTTCAATTCGTTAAAAGAATTTAGAAATTGAATTGGCGATTGAAGTCACTTAATTTACAATGTTTTATCCAAATTCGGTTCAAATTCAATTCTCCTGACTTCAAAGATTTTGGAAATGCACGAACTTCAACAGAATGAATCAATTTTCTTCAATATCTCATTGGGTGCCCCATTCTTATGGCCCTGTGCCACATCTAAGCACAAAGCTTGGTAAATTACTACTTCAACGTTTCATTTCCTCTCTCTGTCTCCGCTCTCAGTCTGTCTGTCTATATATATATAAAACCCGGATGTACTTTTCTGTCTTTTTGTTTTTTCCTGCATAACATTGTGGCACCAAAACAACTTATTCCTCTTGATTCAAACAAGTTTCTTAGTAACATCTTATATAACTTAACAAAGGTAGCGATATTTTCCTAATACCATAAGCTACATGAATCACAATACTTCAGCATTTCTCTCCCTCTTCCTGCCTTCATTCGGTCCTTTTTTACTGTTTATCTCTGTTTCAGACTGTCATTCTCTCTCTCTCTCTCTCTCTTAAATGGCAAGTCTCTGATATTAGACCACTTCATATACCTCGGTAGCGAAATCTCATTTACTGAAAGCTACAACAGATTCACAAGAACTGCTATTGAGAAGTGTAACACTGTTGCCGTGATGGTTAATTATTTCATTACCTGGTTTGGTTTGGCCGCGAGTTTTTTTAGTAAGCTAAAATCTTTGAGCGCAAGTATTAGTCAACTTGGAAAGTTTAAGCGAGCACATAAATATCAACACTTCCTGTTGATGTGTTGGCCAAAATGTAAACAAAAAGGATTCATATCACAGGTTTGATTAGGGAAATGAAAACAGTGAATTTGGGAGATGCAGTAATTTAGCATATGATATCACCCTACCGATAAAATGCATAAAAATTAGCGAATTTTGAAAAAGTTAGCTGCTGTTGTAGTAGTCAGTCGGTCAGTTGTCTGTTAGAGGTTTAAGTTCAGAGAGTTCGGTCGGGTTGGTGGGGAGGGGCGTCTGTTCATAGACCCTTACAGATTTTCTCTATTTCTCTCTCTCTCTCTCTCTCTATATATATATATATATATATGCAGTCTGAACATCGGTCAATAAATGATTGTTAATTGTTGACGGAGTGTTCTCCTTGTCTTTGAGTTGTCAAAACCCAGGAAACTTTATTCCAACAGTTCGTAAAGCAGGCCATGGTAGTTATTTACTAAGCTTTTTGGCTAGATGTGGCACAAGGCCATATGAATGGGGCACCCAATGAGACTCGAACTTAATCGTGATTATTTGCTAGTCTAGCTTGCTAACCATTACACCACCAGAGGCGCCCAAACAGGTCATAGTAACCGTCTTCTGAGACATGAAAAAAACCAACGATATTAATTTCCTTGAATAAAGTGCAACAGTAAACATTGTTTCCCATTGCCAAATTCTCAGGCAATATTTCACCTTATTTATTGAATGACCCTTATGTTCGAAAAGAAAAAGAAAAAAAGTTATCACTTCCGGTAAGACATCGTGCAGCATCATCAATTTCTTCATCCAACCCCAACCTCTGTTTTCTTTCTGCTTCCTCATCAATTCAGCGTAAAAAGACGTTCAGATTTGTTAGAGGGTGGTGGTGGTGAGTACCATTTCTTCTTTCCTTAGGTTGGGTTTGTTTTCTTTGTTTTTAATAGCATACCAACCTTCGTGGGTTATTCAATACCAAGAACAGCAATTTTATTCTTTACCGTATTGGACCCCATATAAAGCACATTTTTTTTTCTTTCACCAAAAATATCTTTTAAAATACTCCTACGTCTTATATATGCCATATGCAAGTTTAAAATTCACGATAGTCGGCCGAAATTAGCTCCCCGGCAACTCCTATTAGCTTAGACTTTAAAGTAACTTTTATATACCTATTATCATTATTTAAAAGGCTTTTTATGCAGATTAAAATTGTTATCATTAATAATATTCATTGTATTAATTTCATCACGTTTAATATTAGTATTTTGTATTTTCTGGATTTGCTCTGATGAAATTGGGGTGTGCGTCTAATATGCCGTCAAATACGGTAATCCATATCTGGAGAGGATAAGGGGTTCATGCCTTTCTCAAAGGTATAAGTTTGAAAGTTAACGTGTAATAACGTGACTTGAGTTTGAACTCGCTTACAGTCTAATACGTTAGCCACAACACCATGGTGATTTCCCATCGACGGAGGAGAGAGGTACAGGGTGCGGCAGTAATACCTCCAACGTTTTAACCTTGTGCAGTTGCAAGTGAACTTAGGCAAATGATAATGGTTGCTCCATCTAACTTACCACTTTTCTTTTCAGATACGATCATGAGTTGGACCGGTGCACATTGTGTGTTTGCTGTTGAAACTTTTTTGAGATTGGTGAATCAATAATTGCTACACAAGGGCTTTACGAGCTCATTTTGTTGGATATTGACTTGAAGACCCTTTTTGACGTGTCGATGGAGCTGCAGAAGTCGGACACTGGGAACAAAAATAACAGAAAATGAACTTGGTATCTAAAGTAAATAGGACGCAGATGTTCACGATGGAAATGCCGCGTAAACTGCGTAGGTTGTTTTATGGTTATGCCTTTATAAAGGGTAACTGTGAGTTAGTCAAGGGAGAATGAAACAAATTTTATTGGTTATCTGAATTTTATGGCATATCAACCTTTGTAGGTTATTTTATGCCAAATCTATTTTTACAGAAATAATCAGTTCTATTTCAAACAATTCAGTTTAGCATGAGTACACAGTTCAATTGCCAAAAACATTTCTATTTCAAGCTATTTAGTTTAGTCAGTTCTAATTCATCTAATTCAGTTTAGTATAAGTATGGATTTTGTTTACACACAGTTGAATGTAAAAACAGTTCTATATTAAACAATTCAGTTTAGCGTAAGAACAGTTTCAATGTCAAAAACAGTTCCATTTCCATTTCAAACAATTCAGTTTAGCAGAGGTACACAGTTTAGATATAAGTACACAAAAAACATAATCAAAACATTTTTTTTCAAGCTATTCAGTTTAGTCAAACAGTTCTAATTCAAACAATTCAGTTTAGCATAAGTATTCAGTTTAGTTCTATTTCCCCCATAGATAGGACCCTATCAGATGCTATCATTCTGGGCCAGAGTGGATCTGGGAGCGATGGCAATGAAGGGGTGCCCCGCATTCCCTAAAGCTCCAACATCACTGGAACCTCACCACCAGATTGTTTATTGTCATATCTAGGACACTCGTTGAGGTGCAGTCGGTGTATTCTACAGCCCCACCCTGCCCAGCCGACGGAGCAAGAGAATAAAACAAGTCAACTCTCTATGATAACAGGATAATAACTGAGTTATAGTTCAAAAGTTTGGCGTTTGTCCGTTTGTATGCGTTTGCGCATGCACGTGTCAAGTATTTGTGGGTTGATGACCGGAAATGTATCAGCTTTATTGATGAATTCACAACAGGTGGCATGCGAGAAGGAGGCGTGTAAGTAGCAGGTTGGAGCGTGATGTGACCAGGGAAATTTTGGGTGGGCTCCCGGAATATTATATAACCATGGAGGAGATTTCGAACCAAAAAGCTGGAGAGATTTCACCGAAGATCCGTACCGTCAGTCCCTGTGTGTACATCTCAGCCGTCTTCGACTCTTAATACTCTACCCATGCGTACACTTTGGGTTACAATAAAAGGAAAAGAAAAGACATTAAAAGTGTTTTTTTTAATTAGAATTGTTGCCTTTCTCTGCTATAAAACAACTTAATGTTAAGTCAGAATGACGTTGTTTTGGATAGAACTTTCAACTCAGCAGTATCCATTTTCTGGCACCAAAAGCATCATTTCGACGTGAACACGAAAAGCTCTTTGTGTAACAATTACGGATTGAACAGTCTTTAAAAACATTTTATCGATCAGTTACGATCATGTCGTAAACCGATGCACACTTTTGAACAGCCCCCACTTACGATAATTCCTTGTTGACTACGTAATACGGTTCTTTCAGGCATTCATACCACAATGACCATTTTTTTTTTCACATTTAGATTTAATCAGATCAATGATTCTAAGATCGTCTTTGTTCATCTATGACATAAACAAAATAGCTGGGCTTAAATATACATCCTTCCTTCTATTCGACGGCCGATCGTATAAATGTCCTTTACAAGTACTGTAAATAAAACGTTAAGATAAAGATCATTGATTTTGCGGTCGAAAATGTCGAGTTATTTTAGCTAATTCGTCCCTAAAATTCAAAAGTTCAAGGTGGAACCGGATCAAGAATGAAAGACGCTAGACACGAAAATTACTTTATTATTTAAAAGCTTGTCGTCTATCGTCAGAATCTTTGATTCACCAAAAATCGATTGCTTTTACAATCTCCGTGTTGTTGGAAGAAATTGGAATTTGAGCACCTTTCACAGATGGCCATAGAATACTAATTGAAGTCATTATGATAGAAAGCAACCAAAAGTAAAAGCTACAACTTCCCAAGAAAATAACGACGATGGTTGGATGTGTTTCATGCTAATGGGTTGGTGGGTGTTGTGAAGGATATTTAATCGAGGCCTCACTCACCAAAATCCAATATTAGCATTCATGTACCTGTTGTAGGTTGGTTGGTTCAAGGGAAAATATTGGATTGAATCTCTAGTCACCAAAGTCGAATATATAATAATATATCTGTATTGGGTTGATTGGTACCAAGGAGGATATTTAGTCACATTCCCACTCACCAAGGTCTTTTATTAGCATTAGTATATCTGTATTGGGTTGATTGGTACTAAGGAAGATATTTAGTCACATTCCCACTCACCAAGGTCTTTTATTAGCATTAGTATATCTGTATTGTGTTGATTGATACCAAGGAGGATATTTAGTCACGTTCCCACTCACTAAGGTCTTTTATAAGCATTAATATATTTGTATTGGGTTGATTGGTACTAAGGAAGATATTTAGTCACATTCCCACTCACCAAGGTTTTTTATTAGCATTAGTATATCTGTATTGTGTTGATTGATACCATGGAGGATATTTAGTCACATTCCCACTCACCAAGGTCTTTTATAAGCATTAATATATTTGTATTGGGTTGATTGGTACTAAGGAAGATATTTAGTCACATTCCCACTCACCAAGGTCTTTTATTAGCATTAGTATATCTGTATTGTGTTGATTGATACCAAGGAGGATATTTAGTCACATTCCCACTCACCAAGGTCTTTTATAAGCATTAATATATTTGTATTGGGTTGATTGGTACTAAGGAAGATATTTAGTCACATTCCCACTCACCAAGGTCTTTTATAAGCATTAATATATTTGTATTGGGTTGATTGGTACTAAGGAAGATATTTAGTCACATTCCCACTCACCAAGGTCTTTTATTAGCATTAGTATATCTGTATTGTGTTGATTGATACCATGGAGGATATTTAGTCACATTCCCACTCACCAAGGTCTTTTATAAGCATTAATATATTTGTATTGGGTTGATTGGTACTAAGGAAGATATTTAGTCACATTCCCACTCACCAAGGTCTTTTATTAGCATTAATATATTTGTATTGGGTTGATTGGTACTAAGGAAGATATTTAGTCACATTCCCACTCACCAAGGTCTTTTATTAGCATTAATATATTTGTATTGGGTTGATTGGTACTAAGGAAGATATTTAGTCACATTCCCACTCACCAAGGTCTTTTATTAGCATTAGTATATCTGTATTGTGTTGATTGATACCATGGAGGATATTTAGTCACATTCCCACTCACCAAGGTCTTTTATAAGCATTAATATATTTGTATTGGGTTGATTGGTACTAAGGAAGATATTTAGTCACATTCCCACTCACCAAGGTCTTTTATTAGCATTAGTATATCTGTATTGTGTTGATTGATACCATGGAGGATATTTAGTCACATTCCCACTCACCAAGGTCTTTTATAAGCATTAATATATTTGTATTGGGTTGATTGGTACTAAGGAAGATATTTAGTCACATTCCCACTCACCAAGGTCTTTTATTAGCATTAATATATTTGTATTGGGTTGATTGGTACTAAGGAAGATATTTAGTCACATTCCCACTCACCAAGGTCTTTTATTAGCATTAGTATATCTGTATTGTGTTGATTGATACCAAGGAGGATATTTAGTCACATTCCCACTCACCAAGGTCTTTTATAAGCATTAATATATTTGTATTGGGTTGATTGGTACTAAGGAAGATATTTAGTCACATTCCCACTCACCAAGGTCTTTTATTAGCATTAGTATATCTGTATTGTGTTGATTGATACCATGGAGGATATTTAGTCACATTCCCACTCACCAAGGTCTTTTATAAGCATTAATATATTTGTATTGGGTTGATTGGTACTAAGGAAGATATTTAGTCACATTCCCACTCTCCAAGGTCTTTTATTAGCATTAGTATATCTGTATTGTGTTGATTGATACCAAGGAGGATATTTAGTCACATTCCCACTCACCAAGGTCTTTTATTAGCATTAGTATATTTGTATTGGGTTGATTGGTACCAAGGAAGATATTTTGTCACATTCCCACTCACCAAGGTCTTTTATTAGCATTAGTATATCTGTATTGTGTTGATTGATACCAAGGAGGATATTTATTCATTTTCCCACTCACCAAGGTCTTTTATTAGCATTAGTATATCTGTATTGTGTTGATTGATACCAAGGAGGATATTTAGTCACATTCTCACTCACCAAGGTCTTTTATAAGCATTAATATATTTGTATTGGGTTGATTGGTACCAAGGAGGATATTTAGTCACATTCCCACTCACCAAGGTCTTTTATTAGCATTAGTATATCTGTATTGTGTTGATTGATACCAAGGAGGATATTTAGTCACATTCTCACTCACCAAGGTCTTTTATAAGCATTAATATATTTGTATTGGGTTGATTGGTACCAAGGAGGATATTTAGTCACATTCCCACTCACCAAGGTCTTTTATTAGCATTAGTATATCTGTATTGTGTTGATTGATACCAAGGAGGATATTTAGTCACATTCCCACTCACCAAGGTCTTTTATTAGCATTAATATATTTGTATTGGGTTGATTGGTACTAAGGAAGATATTTAATCACATCTCCACTCACCAAGGTCTTTTATTAGCATTAGTATATCTGTATTGTGTTGATTGATACCAAGGAGGATATTTAGTCACATTCCCACTCACCAAGGTCTTTTATTAGCATTAATATATCCAATGATACACTAACACTGGATAAACTGAAGGAAATGAAAGGTAAACTCATGTATAAAAATATATGAAAGAGTCACGTCTGTTTTGGTATGTACGTGTAGGGAATGAATAAATAAAAAAATTTAATCGAATTAAAATAATTTTTAGAATATGCAGAAACTCCCAGAGGCCCCTGACAGAAATTGCACAAAGAAAAGGGCCTATCTAGACAAAAGGAGAAATCTCACTCGGTGGAGTGACAACATCTAAATCTCCCTTGCTGCTAGTGGAAGGTCACGTGGCCACTCTAAAGCGCCACGTTGGCTAACCTTTCACTTGTAGCAGCCGTCTCGGTCAACAATATGCCAAAATATAAAAAGTATCAAAAGGGGACCAATCGAACTACGAACTAAAACACTGAACTTGGACAAATTCCCAAAAGCGACTAACACGTCGTTAAAGCTTCATATACCAAATATGTTGTTAAAGCTTTAAATACTGAATAAGGACACACACATATATACCCAAGAAACGACTAATGCATTTTTAACACCTTAACTGGGAGATTCAACCATTTCAATGGTATTCAGGGAGAATTTCCTCATCCATTGAATGGTTGTTGAACCCAAAAAATAAAAGGAAAATATAAAAATATGTCTTCGTCTCGTATCTGTTACTATCTTCCTTCATATAATTCTTTTACGGCCTTCTTATCCAAAATGTTATACCAACAAAACAAAAGAACCTAGAATGGAGTCAGATAGCAAACGGCAGCACAACTTGCCCTGGGACTCCGTATACGTGTCCACTTAAAACTCATAAAGGATATGTCACTGAGCATTAAAATCGTACATAAACTTTCATATATTTATGAAAAAAGAAAAGTCTAAAATCTGGTTTTTGATTTTTAGTGATTAAATGATACAATTTAATAATTTAAGATCAATCGATTTGAGGAACTCTTCACAATTCTTTATAAGTAAGTACAAAAAAGCATATGTAACTCTTCATTTCTTCTTAAACCCACCATGTTTAAATATCGTGCAGATTCCGTGGGCGAAACCGAAATTTAATGCTTTTACGAAAATTATAGTTTTAAGATTTAGTACTAATTGTGAAAGAAATAATTCCTCATGTTTTGGAGAACTGAAAAAAAAAAAAATCATGAAAATGTTTTAATCCAAGGGGTACAAATTCGAATCCGTCCGAGAAAATGAAACGCACCAACTTCCATGGGATTTTGAGATACAAACGGATCATCTAATCTCGGCCAGACGACCAGAAAAAGAGATAGTAAAAAAAAAAACAAAAACAAAAAAAACAAAAACAAAAAAAAAGCAAAAAGAAAAAAATAAGAAAAAAACAAAACAAAAAGAAAACGCTGCCGAATAGTGGACTACGACATTCCGGCTAACCACCCGGAAAAAACTGAAAGAAAGCGAAAAGAGAGATGAATACCTAGACCCTTCTAGAGAACGGAAAGACCAAAGGTTTAGTAGAGGGACAGGAGGACTTGGAAATAAGAGGACGAGTGGAGACCATCCAAACTACAACATTATCGAGATCGGCCAGAATATTGAGTAGAAGAGTCTTGGAGACTTGAGGAGACTTTCAGAGGACTTGTTACATATTGGCCCCCAGCCGAGCTGTCAAAATAAGAAAAACAGCTGTGTAAATAACAGGTGCATCCGGTCGAAGATATCGGGGGATAACCTTGACTGTCGACGGGTTGAATTGAGTGTGAATTGTGACGCTCACAAGAAGTAGGTGGACGCCAAATAATTATATAACCCGGGTGCGACAGGAAGTCAGATCAGTTGGAGAGAAGATGCTGGAATGAGAACCATGTCCCAGCAGAGAACCATGTCCCAGGCCCTCGGTTGAGCAGCCCAGAGAACGGGAAAGAAATGCTGCTGTAGCAAGAAAAGTTCGGGGGTCAATATGTTGCAGTTCTGTTCAGTCTCCAACTCACATCTCACAGATAATACCTTTCGAACCCTTTCGAATAAAGTGAGAACTGTGTCCGCTCGTCTTTATTGTGTCGTCGTTATGTTTCTGCAAGTATATGTGTATAGTTGCATATGTATTATGTGGATATGCAACAGACTTACAAGCACTGAAGATGGCATGGATGCATCGATACAACGACTAGTCATGAGTAAGAATTGGAAACCCTAATACAGGCAGTAAGAATATACAGTCAAGATATAGGGATGGAATTTGTCATAGAAAAATGTGCTATGCTAATAATGAAAAGTGAAAAATGACGGAAGGAATAGAACGACCAAATCAAGAAAAAATCAGAATGCTCAGAGAAATGAAAATCTACAAATACTTGGGAATATTGGAAGCGGACACCATTAAACATGCGGAGATGAAAGAAAAAAAAACAAACAAAAAAAAAACAAACAAAAAACAAAAACAAAAACAAAAAAGAATACATCAGGAGAACGAGAAAACTACTCGAACCTAAACTACATAGCAGAAATTTCATTAAAGGGATAAATACCTGGGCTGTCCTCCTCGTAAGATACTCGGGACTATTCTTAAAGTGAACAACGAATGAACTAGAGAACAAGAAAACTCATAACAATGCATAAGGCCTTACATCCCAGAGATGACGTAGACAGATTGTATGTATACGGAGGAAGAGGACTTACCAGCACTGAAGATAGCATCGATGCATCGATACAACGACTAGAAAACTTCATAAAAAAGCGCGGAGGAAAACGGATTTCAGCCACCAGAAACAATACAGACAATACAAACATCAGCAGAACAAAAATAAACAAGGAGACAAAAATGACAAGAAAAACAACTGTATGGATATATCAAGCGACAAACAAGCGAAATCTCACCTGAAAAAAACTTTGACGTGGCTAAGAAATGGAAACCTTAAGAGAGAAACTGAATCTCTCCTGATATAGCACAAAACAACGCCATAAGGACTAATCATATCAAAGCAAAAATAGACAAGACGCGACAAAATATCAGATGTAGGTTATGTGGTGACAGAGACGAAACGATTAATCACATAATAAGCGAATGCAGTAAATTAGCGCAAAGAAAGTATAAGAGCAGACACGACTGGGTAGGCAAAGTGGTCCACTGGGAACTGAGCAAGAAATTTAAATTTGACCATACGAACAAATGGTATATGCACAATCCAACATCAGTCCTGAAAAATGAGACTCATCTGGGATTTTGAGATACAAACGGATCACTTAATCCCGGCCAGACGACCAGACCTTATAATAATCAACAAAAAAGAGAGACAAAATTATGGAGTTTGCTGTCCCGGCTGACCATAGAATAAAATTACAAGAAAGTGATAAGAAGGATAAGTACTGAAACCTTAAAAAAACCCTGTGGAACATGAAAGTGACGGTTATAAAAATTGTAATTGGTTTTCTTGGTACAGTCACTAAAGGTTTGGTAAAAGGACGGGAGGAGTTGGAAAAAAGAGGACGAGTGGAGACCATTCAAACTGTAGCATTGTTGAGATCGACCAGAATACTGGGAAGAGTACTGAAGACTTGAGGAGACTTGCTGTCATTAAAACTCCAGTGGAAGTCTATCAGTTAATGTTGGTGTGGAAAACTCTCAAAGGAATAAAATAACAATTAAAATTCAAGATAATATTACTACTAATACAACTCGTGTAAATAAAGCAATTGGAATTGAGATGAAAGAATTCTTACTGAAAAATGAATGATGGCTGATCCTATTTACCCAACCCCTCCGTTTGGGTAGGATATGACACAAGGTCAATGAGTCTCGTCCAGGATTTGAACTCGTGTCATCGTTTCCATTTCCTACGACGATAACCATTACACCACGGGCACCTCCTAATGATGGTTGATAATTCTTCATCTCATAATAAATTCTAAAAATGATGACCGTCTTGAGGGAATACATATTCACGTTTATTTCGATAACGAGCCACTTGCTTCTTCATTGAATCTACCATCCATTCTAAAAAGTGAACTAACTTTATCACACGCACACGCACACGCTCATGATCGACTGATTGATTGGTTTTACGGCATATCAAACCATTGTGGGTTACTTAATGAAGAAGTACAGTTGATGTGTTATAGTGGGTGAAAGTTGTAGATAGCGTATGATCGATATAGTACATACACATATATATATATATATATAGAATATGAATAAAATATTGAAGACGAATATATATATATATATATATATATATATATATATATATATATCCAAGTACGATGAGCAAAAGTAAAGACAAACTAATAATTGACGTTTTTTCTTTGGACTCCTACACATGGACATACCAATGTTGGCCGACTTGTAAAGATCTTAAAATCACCCGCCCTGTGCTGACACTGGATGCCGTCTAGATGATCTACTAAGAATGATGGTCAGTTGGGATGGACAGCGCGCGCGCGCGCGCGAGAGAGAGAGAGAGAGAGAGAGAGAGAGAGAGAGAGAGTGAGAGAGAGAAAGAAATTCAGTATGTCTTGGGGGGGTCATGATGTTTTTATTTATTCGACAAATTTTTAAGTTGGTTTCAGTTTCTTTGTTTAATGGCATATCAATCTTCATGAGTTGTTTAATGCCAAAGTCATCCTTGAAGAAGAACAATCGTGGTACTTTTTAAACCATATTTTGGGGGTGGGGGGTTATGAAAGTGTACTTCAGACTCTTCAGAACTCTAAATATAGAGCCTCACCGTCAGTCGCAGTTTAATGATATACCCAGGATATCCCCTTTTTAGGAGGGGGGAGTCTAGCGCCTCTGCAAGGGATGCAGTCAGCACATTTTAAGTTCTGTCAGCATACTCTAACATTAGTTTGGGTTAGTTTCTTTGTTTAAAAGCATACCAATCTTCGTGGGTTATTTAACGCCAAATCTATCATTAAGGAGAAAAACAGTATTAGTACAATCTAACCCTTAGCTTTGGGGAGGATAATGTATTTCAGATTTTCCCCCATGAATATTTGTCCAAAAGTGGACCAAAAAGCGTGACTGGAGTTCGAAATCGCTTAAACACTACGCCACAGATAGTTCTCTTTATTAAACATATATTCCGCGGAATTTTGATGATTACATTGAGTGCATTCTAGCTCTAATTCTTGTATTGATATCCGCTTGTGACCTTACCGTATCCGTCACGCCAATGGCCGCAATTTGAAAGATCGAAAATGAAGTTTACTGCTTATATTAAAACATTGACGCATATCACAAACAGATCGACAGTTAACAGTGACCTCCATTCCATAGTTTCAGCACTGAAGCGCTCCGTCATTTGGGAAGGTCAGCGTCTTAACTGTGGCCATTATTCAAGTATAAAACTATTTATGACTTAATCTGATTGCATCAACGGACATTTCAAGTAAATCTCATAGATATGTAACAATCCGGCTAAAGTAGGGTAGAAATAATTGCATCAGAAAGCATACGGGGACTCAGTTTTTATAAATATCAAGGCTTTTGTTCAGCATAATCAATAATGATAATACCAATTCGTGCGTTTGGTACAGGTTTGGTTGAGGGACAGGAGGAGTTAGAAAAAAGAGCACGAGTGGAGACCACCCAAACGACAGCAGTATTAAGATTGGCCAGAATACTAAGAAGAGTCCTGAAGACTTGCTGTCACTCAAGCTCCAGTGGAAGACCATCAGCTAGCGCTGGTGTGAAAAACTCTTAAAATAGTAAATAATAATAATAATAATAATAACGTTGACAGACTATATGTACCAAGAAAAGAGGGAGGAAGAGGACTTGCCAGCATCGAAGACACCGTTGACGCAACGATACAACGGCTCGAAGACTATATAGAAAAACACGAAGGAGGACTAATTACTGCCATCAAAAACGATACGGACAACACGATAGACGATAGAATGACAACAACTAGGAAACAAAAATGGGAGAAAAAACAACTCTATGGCCGCTTTAAACGACTAGTAAACAACATCTCACATCAGAAAACCTGGACCTGGCTAAGAAAAGGAAACCTTAAGAGAGAAACGTAATCTTTTCTAATAGCAGCACAGGACAACGCCATAAGAACGAATCATATCAAAACGAGAATAGATAAGACGCAACAAAACAGTAAATGTAGGTTATGCGGTGACAGAGACGAAACGATCAATCACATAATAAGCGAATGCAGCAAATTAGCACAGAAGGAGTATAAGGCGAGACACGACTTGGTCGGCAAGGTGATCCACTGGGAAATGTGCAAGAAATTTAAATTTGACCACACAAACAAATGGTATATGCACAACCCAGCACCTGTCCTAGAAAATGACACACATAAACTCCAATAGGACTTTAACATACAAACGGATCACCTAATCCCGGCCAGAAGACCAGACCTTATAATAATCAACAAAATTAAGAGAATTTGCAAAATTGTAGACTTTGCTGTCCCGGCGGACCACAGAATAAATCTGAAGGAATGTGAAAAGAAGAATAAGTACCTTGCTAGGGAATTGAAAAAGCTGTGGAACATGAAAGTGACGATTGTACCAATTGTGATTGGTGCTTTTGGCACAATAACTAAAGGATTGTTAAAAAGCTTGGAGGACTTGGAAGTTGGCGGACGGGTAGAGACTATCCAAATGACAGCATTGCTGAGAACGGCCAGAATCCTGAGAAGAGTCCGGGAGACTTGAGGAGACTTGCTGTCACTCAGACTCTAGTGAAAGACCATCAGCTCACACTGATCTGAAAAACTCTAAAGGAGTAAATAACAATAATAATAATGATGGTGGCAGTTGTCGTTGGTGCATTTGGAAAAGTCACCAAAGGCTTGAGAAAAGACTGTAGGAACTGAAAATCAGAAGAAGAAACGAAACCATCTAGACTACAGCAATGTTGTAATCGGTTAGAATATTCAGAAGAGTTCTGGAGACCTGAGAAAACATGCCGTTACTCAGATTTCAGTGAAATACCACAAAGTCCGCATGGCCCAGAATACACCGACTGCATCTCCGCAGAGGGATAAGAATCCCCCCCACAACCAATGAATATGACACGAAGCAACGTGATGATAAGGTTCCAGTAATGCTAGAGTTTTGAGAAATGTGGAGTACCCCTTTGCTCCATGGTCCACTCTGACCCGGAGAGGTAGCACCTGATAGGGTCCTATCTAACGGTCAAATAGAACTAAATTGTGTGCTTATGCTAAACTGAACTGCTTGAAATAAAACTGTTTTTACATTTAACAGTGTATAAATAAATGACTGATGTTTAATTGAATTGTTAATGATACATAGAAATACTTGGAACCATTTAACTTTGTTGATTAAACTGAATATTTTGAAAAAGAACTGTTTTTTTACATGTAAACAGCTTACTTATGCTAAACTGAATTGTTTGAAATTGGACTGTTTATGCTTATAAGAAATGGATTTGGCACTGAATACAATGCCAAATTGTTTGAAATAGAACCTACAAGGGTTAATATACCATAAACCTACAATGGATGATATGTCATAACCCCCCCCGCCCCCCAAAAAACCCACTTGGAGTGAAAAAAATAGTAATAGTTAGGGAAGAGTCCTGAAAGATATCAGTGAAATAACACAAAACTCACATACGAGGATCATTAAATAAGTTTCCAGAGTTTTTGCGTATGGTCACTTTTATTGATAGTACACACATGAAACTCTAGTCCACTTCGAAGTAATCTCCTCCGGCTGCAATGCACTTATTGTACGGTTCCAACAACTTCTGGAAGGCCCAATGGAAGTCCTCTTCTGTGAGCGTGTCAATCACCTTCGTCACACCCTCTTTCATCTCCTCAATTGACTCATAACGACAGCCTCTGAGCTTAGAGAATAACCAAAAGTCACAGGGAGCAACGTCTGGAATATAGGGACGGTGAGGAACTGTCTTGATGCCCATCTTGGTCAAATAGTCTGTGACAAGGATGGAGTTGTGGACTGGTGCATTGTCCTGTTGGAAATGCCACTGAGCCGATTTGAAGAGTGCTGGCCTCTTCCCAAGGAATCTCTTCCTGAACTCCCTTAAAACCTCAACATAGTAACCCTAACCCTAACCCTTTGGCCAATCAGCTCTGGTCTATTGACTTCCTTACTCCTCCCACACCTTTCATCATCCCTTACAGACTCCCTGTCTTCCTTGAATCTCTTATGCCACTCAAAAACTGATGCTCGATTCATGCAAGATGGTCGAAAAGCAGTCTGAAGCATTCCATACGTTTCCGTGGCCTTCAATAAATTTCCAGACTTTTTTTTGTATAGGCATTTAAAATTGTCGTAGACTCTTGAAAATTCACTATGTTATTGCAATACATCTTATGAGATGACCGATCAATTCTTATGATTTCAACTTCAAATGAACAGCTACAGCAGCAATTGGAATACACCCTACTAAAGCCTGATTGTCACGGCTGCTGAATTTCAAAAATGCAATCTGGACGTGAGGACACTTTAGAAGAAGGATATGCAATAAAATTCTGTTTTAAACTTGGAAAAAATGATTCCACAGAAAAGTATGGAATCCTTCAGGCTGCTTTTCGACCATCTTGCATGAATCGAGCATCAGTTTTTGAGTGGCATAAGAGATTCAAGGAAGCCAGGGAGTCTGTGAGGGATGATGAGAGGTGTGGGAGGAGTAAGGAAGTCAATAGACCAGAGCTGATTGGCCAAAGGGTTAGGGTTAGGGTTACTATGTTGAGGTTTTAAGGGAGTTCAGAAAGAGATTCCGTCGGAGAGGCCAGCACTCTTCAAATCGAGTCAGTGGCATTTCCACCAGGACAATGCACCAGTCTACAACTCCATCCTTGTCACAGACCATGATGGGCATCAAGACAGTTCCTCAGCCTCCCTATAGTCCAGACCTTGCTCCCTGTGACGTTTGCTTATTCTCTAAGCTCAGAGGCTGTCGTTATGAGACAATTGAGGAGATGAAAGGGGCTGTGACGAAAGTCATTGACACGCTCACACAAGAGGACTTCGATGGGGCCTTCCAGAAGTTGTTGGAACGGTACAAAAAGTACATTGTAGCCGGAGGCGATTACTTCGAAGTGGACTAGAGTTTCATGTGTGTACTATCAATAAAAGTGCCCATACGAAGTGCCCATATATAAGCAGGATTTAGTATTGAATAACACACAAAGGTTGATATGCCATAAAACACAACAAACCGAAAAGAGGATTATTTTTCGGCTGCACGGTAGGAATTTTTGTTTTTGTCCCGAGTGGACATAAAAGACTTTCCTTAGCCTTTCAGCGTCAGGATTCATTTTCTAAATAAGAAGGGTGAACTCTTTGTAGTTTGAACAATGGTGGTTGGGTGTGGAATCATCTGTCTTTACGCTGGACGTCTGTGATTTATCAATACAAAAAGGATGAGTCTCCTGTTCCTTGTTTGTAGTTCAGTGGCACCATCTTGCGACAGACCAAAATAAATTTGTTTTATCAGGAAGGAACACATTAAAGAAAATTTTCTTTGTGTTGTTTCCACGCAGGGTTTGTCCTTCACAGATTCCCTCCACACCACCGGTCAGTGGTAATCATCATCATCGCCGAGTTGTGCTGATAACACAGAATACCCTGACTCTCTCTCTCTCACCATCCGTCCCTATCGTTCATTGCTTATGGTGGGTCCTCTTGACTACATCCAGTGTCCGCACAGACCTTGATCTGAGTAAGATCTTTCTAGTCGGCCAACTCTGGCGTGACACTATGTAGGATTCCATCAGAGAACGTCGTTTATGAGTTCGTACTTGTTTCTTCAGCTCTATTAAGAATGCCTTGTTCATTTCATTGGGATGATTTGTGAGATGGGAAGTTGGTGGTCATATAGCTGCTGTTTTGAGGGTTATGGCTTCCAGGATTTGTTCAAAACAGCACGCAGCATTCTTGTGTAGTTCCCATCCAGCTTTTATTTTAAGCGTTTTGTTAGCATCTATTAGGTGCATCCCTTTAGTAGTATTGACACAGCTACAGCTTGAAAGGAATTCCGTTTTATTTTATCGGATAGATCAGATTTGGATATGATCGATTACCAGTCAACGGCATTCTATGCCTTTGCTAGGCGTATTTTGTCATCAATTTCCGTAGATGAGATGGTGTTGCCGAGGTATATGAATTGGTTTACTAATTTTAGTTAAGATGACTCCTTTTTTGTTTAAAACACATTAAGTCTGTTTTATTTGTATTTTCGTTTGACCCATAGATAGGAATGAACGTGAATATGAACGTCAAATGAACGTGATTCTCAGACCTCAAGGCATAAAATACCGATTGACGAATTGTCATCCCGTTATAATCAATTATTCAATCATGTAATCATTGAGATTTTTTTGTGCATATGATTTAAAAGATCTTTGACCTTCCGTCGAGAGAAAACAATCTGGAAAATCACGATTTGTATTATACTTTTTTGTATGGAACAGCTGTTTAAATTTCCCTCATGGAAAAATTGATTTTTTTTTCTGGCGACAAAAAAAAAAATGAATAAATAAATAAATAAAATAAACTTATCATCATAGACCCCCAAGTTGCAACTAACTCGAATAGTGATGATAAAAAAAGAAAAACTACTGCCCACAAAAATTGTCCCATTGCAGACGATAAATTACATTAATTTGATTGGACAATTTTTTGTTCTATCATACTGAAAAAATAAATAGTTAACAATCTCTTCCTGTGTGCCTTCATTTAGGAAAAGGACAAAAGATTTTGAATGATTGTAACTTAATTTTAATATTAGTTCATCCAGAAAACGAACGGAAATATTCACAGTTTAAAAAGAGAAAAGGGATATTGATTATTTAATATAACTGTCTTTTCTGCAAAAATCATTATAAATGACATGCAATTGTCTTTTATCATATATTAATTAAAACTTAATTAAATGGGAGAAATATTAAATGTTAAAATAATTCTTATATCAAATCAAATAAACGCCACAAATAATTATTTCACTCCTTGTGAGTTTTCCACAGGGCCTTCAGCTTGTTCTCTCTCTCTCTCTGGAGTCTCCTCAAGTCTCCAGGACTTTCCTGAGTATTCTGGTCGATCTTAACAATACTGTGGCCTGTATGGTCTCGATTCTTCCTCTGTTGGCTCGATTATTTGTGTTTTACGGCACATCAACCATTGTAGGTTATCTAATGTCAAATCCTGCTTATACATATATATTAGATATATGATTTGTAAAAGAATAATTTGTAGGAAACATTTTTAATCGAGTCAGAGATCATTTGTTTGCACAAAGTTAAATATTTTAAAGTATTGCTATTTAACATGAGTAATTCTTGTCAACATAAATGGTTTCAACTCTTGCAAATGATAAAACAGTTCTATTTGACTCATAGATGGGACTCTAACGGGTACTACCACTCCAGATCAGTGTACCTGGGAGTAATAGAAATGAAGGTGTACTCCACATTCCCTAAAGCTCCAGGAATGGAGCCTTACCATTAGATGCATTAGTGTCAGATCCAGAGCACTCGTTATAGGGGGGTGTCTTACCCTTCAGCAGCGTATTCTATAGCCCCAACTGCTTGGGCTTATTTGTCTTCTGATTTCCAGTTACTTCAGTGTGGACTCTTACCCTTTGAGGACCGTTCTAAGTGAACCATTTACAATTGGTATCACCGTCCCTCTCATGGTCTACCGTTTTTTAAGCTCTCTGGCAAGGTTTACGTATTCGTCAATTTTTTGTTTTCTTTTAATTTCACTCAGTGTGTGGTCCTATGCTAGTCACAGAGCCCAATGCGGTATGACTACTAGTCACAGTACTTGTTGTGGCAATTGTGTTCGTGACTACTATATTAGCTTCCGACTGTTTGCTTTGTCAAATCCTTCTGTGCCCGAGTTGTGTTTGAAAGATCCACGGATGAGGGTTGACACAATTCAGCCGGATCTTCTTCTGACGGTCAGGTAATATGAGCGGCTAGATTGTCTAGCAACTCAAAGAATTAAGAAAACCCGTTGTTTAATATCAACAAAAATTGTTTTCATTGAAACACATTTGTGAGACAATAAATAACAAACAAACGATGTTTTCTTTCTTGACAAACAGAAGAAGAAAGGATATCGTGAGAGGAAGAGTGACAATGAGGTGCGGTTAGAGTGACACTAACATCTCTAAAGTCTGGGACTTAGAATTTTTTGTAACGTTTGAAGGTTGTTCTGAGTGTCTCGGGTCTAGAATGGAAGAGATGCTTCTTTGGCAGTCTTAAGTTTCTTCTTGGTCCCTTTTCCCATCCTCTCAGAAGATTCGTTTTACAATTCATTTTTTATAGATCAATATAAACAGTTTCTGATTGGTTGTCCAATAAGAGACAATTAGGAGTCACATTCCCATTGGTCAGCCAATCCCAGTTCAGGATTATATCTTACAGGTATAGAGAAAACCCTTTTTAGATGCTTTGACCAATGGGAACAGGTTTAGAGCAATTGGAGTTGAACGAAAAATTCTCAGCCTCACCAGACTGGATGAGCCATGCTCAGTTGGCCTTTAGGGTAGAGCAAAATTAAATCCCCCTTTTGACATTGACCTTCAAGATAAGGACTAGTAAAATATGTTTTACGAAATGACCCGTTTCATCATTATGATTGATGAAGTTAGTTGACCACTAATTAAATAAATTTGCTAACCTTTAAAATAAAAAAACAATTGTCTTGCATTTAACTGACCTTTAAAATCAAAAGCGATTGTCTCGTATTTAACTGACCTTTAGGAACGATCAACCAGCTTTTTAGGTCAATTTAAGCCTTGAACAAAAAGATACTTATTTTAAGGATCTTTTTGTTTTTGATATATA
Source organism: Sepioteuthis lessoniana (assembly GCA_963585895.1). Taxonomy (NCBI): domain Eukaryota; kingdom Metazoa; phylum Mollusca; class Cephalopoda; order Myopsida; family Loliginidae; genus Sepioteuthis; species Sepioteuthis lessoniana. The sequence continues at coordinate 47,642,773 of OY757947.1, read as the reverse complement.
TATATATATATACAAATTTCATTAAACATAATAGACATCTTCTGTCTACATATTTTCTTCTGGATCCGTTCGTATTCCCGTATTGCTTTTATCGTATTCAGCGGGAATTGATTTATGTATTGTCCATAGTGGTATGTATTCCAAGTACTTGCTGCCAATATATATATATATATATATATATATATATATATATATATATATATATATATATTAATGTACATATATTTTATAAATTTTGATTTTTACACATTAATTAAGTATTTAGCCGTACGTCATGTCACATGTGTCCCTCGGGAACGACAAAATTTACGAGCTGGCGAGTTCTTATTTTCTTGTTAATTATCATTTAGTCTGGCCACCTGGCCGGCGGGATTAGGTGATCTGTTTAGATAATCTCAAAATCACGGAGAATTTTATCCATCCCATTCTCTTGGGTGGATTCTGGTTTATGCATATACCATTTATTAGTATTGTTAAATTTTAATCTCTTGTACAATACCCTGCGGATTATCTTTCTTACCCAGTCGTACCTAGACTTGTACTCCTTTTATCTCAGTTGGCTACATTTACTTATGATATGATTAACCGTTTCATCACCGTCTCCACATAACTTACAAAAGCTATTCTGCTGCGTATCATCAATTTTCGCTTTAATATAATTTTGCTGTTTTAAGGGAGATCCTGTTTTTCTCTTGAGTTTTTCCCTTTCATATCCGTACAGTTGTTTTTCTTCCCATTTCTGTTTTCTTGTTTTACTGTTTGTTCTTTGGTTGCCATTTCTTTTACTGGCTGCAGTGATAAATTTTTTTTTGTCTTTTTAATGTATTTCTCGAAACCTTGAGTTGATGTCTCTTCACAATGCTCAGTACTGGCGAGTCTTCTTCCTCCTTTTTTGACACATTATCTTTGTCATCTCTCGGATGTAACACCTTAAATATAGTCATCAATTTCCTTTTTTTTGTCTATTTTCTGAGTTTTTCTTTTACCCATTTTAAGAATGGTCCCGAGGATCTTACAACGGGTATTGCTTTGGTGTTTATTCTTTTGATGAGATTTCTACTGAAGAGCTTGGCTTCTAGAAGCTTTCTTGTTCTTCTCAGATGCTCTTTGCTTTTTTTTCCCTTTCAGCTCAGTTTAATGGTGTCCGCTTCCAATATTCCCAAGTATTTGTAAGTTTCCTTTTCTCCGAGCGTTCTTACCATGAAGGAATTATTTGAGAACGTCCACATGAGTAATATTTTGTTGTTCTTGAAAGAGACCGGGTTGTACCAGAAAATATAGATTTGGTTACAGTCCTGAAAACACAACAAACTAACCAACTGAAAGCAAATTATTACTGAATAGAAATACCATTGTGTTTGTGTTAGTAGAAATATTAGTGAGAAATAAAAAAAAAACTATCATCACTTAATAAACTAATGTCATATAGAAATACCTGAAAATACTTACTCGTAAGCGAGTAAATGAGTTGTTTGGTTTTAGTATGGTATCATTAAATTATGTGTTTACAAACCGTACATATGTGTAAACAGGTTTTGGCATTAAATAACCTATAGAGGTTGATATGCCATTAATATCAACCAACCAACCAATTCAAGTGTTCTGAAGCTTTCCTGATTTGGGAGTTCTATTCCTTCTGTTATTTCTCTTTTTCCTGTTTTTATTATCAGCATGGCACAATTTTTAACGCCAAATACCATTCCTATATCCTGACTATATATTCTTACTGTTTGTATCAGTCCCTAATTCTTTTCCATTTTTGGCACCATTCATGTACAAAAGGCGGTTTACCTTTTCCAGCGATTTTGTAAATTTGTATTAACGAAGGCATGGACAGTTATCGATAAGCTATCGATAAAATGAAACGCAGTTTCTTCCAGGCAACGGTCGTATCGATACTGCTGTATGGATGCACTACTTGGACACTAACAAAACGGCTGGAGAAAAAGCCAAACGGCAATTACACAGGAATGGTGCGAGCAATATTGAACAAGTCCAGGCGGCAACACCCCACAAGGCACCAATTATACGGCCACCTGCCTCTCATCACGAAAACTATCCAAGTTAGACGATCCAGACATGCAGGACACCGCTGGAGAAGCAGGGATAAGCTCATGATTGATGTACTCCTATGGACCCCCACGTATGGCCGAGCGAAAGCAGGACGGCAAGCTCGAACATACATACAGCAGCTATGTGAGGATACGGGATGTAGCCCTGAAGACCTGCCAGAAGCGATGAACGATAGGGAAGAGTGGCGAGAGAGGGTCAGGGATATCTGTGCTACCGGCACGACATGATGATGATGATGATATATCTCCTTGCGCTATATAATTCCTTTAACAAATAGTAACAACAAGTAGCATGGGCATGGCTAAGAAAAGGAAACCTCAAAAGAGAAACTCAACCACTTTTAATAGCAGCACAAAATAATGACATAATTACCAATTTATATCAAAGCGAAAATTCACAACAGGCAACAGAATTGTACGTGTAGGCCATGTGGAGTAAGAGACCTGGTGTAAATGAAAAACATCTTGTGAAAGACCACCAAAAAACGATGGAGGGAAAAAGATAACGAAAAGAGAGACAAGTACTTGAACCTCACCAGAGAACCGAAAAAAGTTATGGAACAAGAAAGGAACAGTCATACTAATTATAACTGGAGCACTTGGAACGGTCCTTCAAGGTCTGGTAAGAGGACTGGAAGAGCTTGAAATCGAGACCCTCCAACTATCGCATCACTAAGATCGGTTAGAATACTGAGAAGAGTCCTGGAGACTTGGAGAGAGTTGCTGTCACTCAGACTCCAATGAAAGACTTCCAACGAATAATAATAATGATAATATCCAAAAAGACCTCCGTAAAGGAACTGCCCAAACAACCACCGACAGTGGAAAATATGGCACAAATAAGGGAAGAGATTTATCTCTCGGTAACAAGCTGCGGATTGTTCCCTGAGGAACAGAAAGGATACCGCAAAGGACCCAAAACCACAGGAGAACTATTCTACATCGATCAGCACATCCTCAACGTGAGCACGACCTGACAGAAAATACCTAGCTATGGTCTGGATTGACAACAAAAAGGCATATGATATGGTCCCACAAAGCTGGATAATAAACTGTCTCGAAATGTACAAATATCAGAGGAAGTTATAAACTTTATCGAAAAAACCATGAAAACCTGGTGAGTGGAGTTGACAGCAGGAGGGAAAAGCTTAACTGAAACGAAGATCCAAAGAGGTATATTCCAAGGAGATGCACTATCACAATTATTATCTATATTTGGGATGATGCCATTCAACCATATTCTCAGGAAATGCAGAGCTGGATAAAAACTTATCAAATCGCAAGAAAAGATCAATCAACTAATGTACATGAAGGAAATCAAATTGTTTGCAAAAAATGAAAAAGAATTGGAAACTCTAATACACACAGTCAGAATATACAGTCAGGACATAGGGATGAAATTTGGCATAGAAAAATGTCCCATGCTAGAAATGAAAAGCAAAAAACGACACTTTACGGACGGAATGGAACTACCAATTCAAGATAAAATTAGAACGTTCGGAGAAATGGAAACCTACTAGTACTAGGGGATATAGGAAGCGGACACCATCAAACAAGAGGAGATGTAAGAAAAAATTAAGAAAGAATATTTCAGAAGAACTAGAAAGTTACTCGAAAAGAAACCTTATCAAAGTGATAAATACATGGGCTGTCCCCCTCGAAAGATATTCGGGACCATTCTTGAAATGGACGAGAGAAAAACTTAAACAAATGGACTAGAGAACAAGAAAACTAATGACCATGCATAAGGCATTACATCCCAGAGATAACGTTGACAGATTCTTTGTATCAAGGAAAGAAAGATGAAGAAGACTTGCCAGTATTGAAGACAATGTTGACGCATCGATACAACGACTTGAAGACTACATACAAAAGCGTGGAGGAAGACTGATTACAGTCAATAGAAACAATACTAACGACACGAGGATCAGCAGAACGACAAGAGCCAGCAAACAAAAGTGGGAAGAAAAATAACTCTGTGGACGTTTTAAGCGACGTGACTAAGAAAGTGGTTTGCAAAGATTTCTTTTAAACATTTGATTAATCTTTAAATAAGCGAAAACATTTACAATTTAAAAAGAAAAATGCACAAAAGTAAATAAAAAAAGCGTAAATAAAGCATCCTGACCCCCTAAAAAACAACAGACAAACGACGGAAACAACCCCTCTTCCAAAGTGCAACCCCCCCAAAAAAAACAAAACAAAAAAACAAAAACAAACAAACAAATAAAACAAAACAAAACAAGTAAAAAAAGAAACAGCAACAGTTAAGACCCCTGGCCTCAATAAAACAAAACAAAGACCCTAAAAAACTAAAGACACAACACCCAAAGAACCCACCGAAAAGACCCCCCCGCCAGAAAAAACAAAGAATAATACTTCCCCAAAAGCAAAAACAAAGAAAACTTCACTCCCAAACCCTTCAGCCCTCCCCTAAATCCTCCCCAAACAAACCAACCCTCTCAAAACAAAACAAAAATAAAGAAAACTCCCCAATGGCAAGAAACAAAGGATCCCCCGCCCAAAACACCCACCGAAAAAACCTAAACAACCAAAAAAACCAAAACCAAAAACAAACCCCAAAACAAAAAAGAAACGAAAAAGCAAGCAAAAAGACAAACAAAACAAACAAAACAAAACAAAAAAACCTAACTCGATAATAAAAACAAAGACAAATTTGTCACTTTGCAGACGACATATTCCATTTATTTGATTGGACAATTCTGTCTAATCAAATTGACAGATATGATAAATATAGTTAAAATATCTTCCACTCCTTTCTCTTGACAAAAGACTAAAACATATTTCGTTTAATTATAACTTCATTTTTTTTAATGTTAGTTCATCCTGAAAACTAGCAAAAATATTCACAATTTAAAAGGGGGTAAAAAAAAAAAAAAGCAAAAAAGGAGGTATCGATTATTCAACATTATCGTCTTCTATTCAAAATTCGTGATTAATAACACGTAGTTGTCTTTTATCGAATTTTAATTAAAAATTAATTCAAAGTGAGAAAGATTAAACATTAAAATATTTCTTATGCTAAATTAAATGAGCAGAAAGGAAATTATTTTTGAAAACAGATCTACGTGAGTTTTCACAGCAATATCAACGCACGTAGTGTCATATTTAACGATCCTTTGCTTAGGGAGTTCGACTGGGTACTCCATATTTCTAACCTTGTGCCACTATCACCGAAGCTAAGTAAATGACGACAAAATTATCATGTTATACAGGTCATTTCGCGAAGATGGCTATGGATTAAGGAGTCATACAAAGGAGCTGTATATTCAAAGGTGACCATTACTGGAAGTCTTACAAATCAAGGGCGGATAACTTTAGGATGTATAGGTTTGTCTAAGGAACTTAATTAATACAACATATCAAACACCATATATGTTTATTTTTTGTCAATAATAGTTCAGTTAAAGACATGAACCGTTAGACTATCTACACAGGAGATTTGTTTTTAGGAGTGAAGGTCTCTGTAGAACCAGACACATTTTTGGCAACAGAAGAATGGTGTAACTATGTGTTGCAGTTTCTCCGAAATAACATTCCTCTGGCTCTTTTATGAATCAGAGGCTTTTCTTCTCCTAGACTGGTGGCTTTACTCTAGCAAAAGAGCTGTACTATATATTCTGGAGGAGGAGGTGCCGTGGAGTGATGAATTTTGTTCTCTCGAGGTTTTGTTAAAAATAAAACTCCAAGTATCGTTCCACAATTTACAAAATAAAGAAAAAAAAAAAAAAACGCAGACAAAAAATTAAAAAAATTCCTGCCAACGGGAATGTAAAACAGGTAATTTTATATAACAAGACAAACTAGGAAAGTTAGCGGATGTGCGAATATATTTGATTGTTATTTGTGTATGTGGGTGTGTATAATAGAAATATTATGCGACTGTAAGTGTGTGTTGTTCGAACATATCAGTGTGTTCGTGTATTTGTAGTTAGGACAGTTGAGTAATAAATCCTACTCACATATGTGTGTGTATGTACGCGTGGAACTAAAAAGTACAGAGCAGCGAAGTATGCGTCTGCCCGCTGGCTGAATGTGTGTGTCTGTATGTGTGAGGTGACGTCGAGATCCATGGAAAGTTTTTGCATATTGAAAGATGGTAAATATACTAATTTCAAAATGGCTATGAACATAGATTTGCTAGCAGTATGTTTTTCCATTTTGGGCTGTGTCTTAAGCTATCAAGTTGCCTGGAGTTGTGGGTCACTCGTTTGGAGAGCGGAGAATGAGAGAGAGAGAGAGAGAGAGAGAGAGAGAGAGAGAGTGTGTGTGTGTGTGTGTATGTGTATGCGAAATATATATAGGCCCCTCGTCATGTGACGGGCTCCAAACGCAAGATTTATTTTTGCGGGGAATAAATTCAAAACGCGCGGACGTAGTTGAAAACAGTGCACATGATTATTTTTCCAATCAAGTTCCCGAAGCTATTTAATTTATTGACGCCTTACAATTTTTGTTTCGGGAACAAGTGAGTCTTGGATCCAATTTTTCTAGAATTCTCTGCTTCACGTGCTCCTCGCCGACCATTTAAAAATATACCTTTAATATATATATCACCGGTTCATTGTTCTAGTGGGTAGAGTGTTCGCCATTGGTCCAGGAGACCTGGGTTCAATCCCAGGTCGAGTCATATCAAAGACTTTAAAAATGGTACTTGATACCTCCTTGTTTAATACTCAGCAATATAAGATATGTATCAAGGGTAAAGTGGAGCAATAGTAGCTATTGAAAAGGGAGCCTTTAGGTCGCCCTCGACAAAGGTTGCCAACATTACTTATATATATATATATATATATATATATATATATATATATATATATATATATATATCAAGTAAAACTTAACAGATAAGATCCATTATAAATTTATTTCAACAATCTTTTTTTAAAAGATTGTTTCTTCAGATTGAACTTAAGGTTTAATCGAGTTATTACCGTTACACCGGGGAATACATTTTACATTAAGTTAGACACTTTGGTAGTTATAAATCAACACACACACACACACACACACACACACACACACACACACACACACACACACACACACACACACACACACATACATACATATATATATATACACGCCAAAACCTTACTAGATTTTGAATTAGATATTAGTCCTTTAATGTCCGCTGTTGAACCAAATTTCTTTTTTTGTTTATGAACAAACTTCTGATTTCTATACGTTTTAATACTTTTTTAAATATATCTTTTATATATATAAAAACCCTCAATTCCAAGCACCTAATTGTATTATATTAATTCCAGTATTTTCTAATCTAAATTTAATCAATTATTGAATTGTTTATACGATAATGATTACGTATTTACGATAATGATTACGTAATTTAATAGATATATTTAAGTTTATTCAAATTTTGAAAGTTATCAGATGTTATGGGAATTTATATCCATCGAGTTAATCAGCCAATTTCACAAGATTTAGCTTAATAATATAATAAAAATTTAGGATGGTTATATTCATATAGCAATTTATATATATATATATATATATTTATATATATATATATATATATTGGAAAATAGAAGTAAATCCGTCGGTATGGAAATGTACAAAAACGAAAAACAAAAAAAGCTTCCCCCCAAACATAAAAAAAAACTTTCCCTTCAGAATACAAGAATTCAGAGGATGATTTTATAAATAGTTTGGATTAAAAGTTGAACTTAACTCCCCCCACCCCACAAAAAATATTAAGCATTTATTAGATTGGTTCGTTGGTTGGGTTTTATGGCATATCAACCTTTGTAGGTTATTTAATGCCAAATCTATTTTTATACATTAAACAGTTCTATTTCAAACAATTCAGTTTAGTATGAGTACACTGTTTAATTGTCAAAAACATTTCTATTTCAAGCTATTCAGGTCAAACTGTTCTAATTCAAACAATCCATTTTAGTATAAATATAGTTTTTGTTTACACGCAGTTAAATGTCAAAACCTTTCTATTTCAAACAATTCAGTTTAGCGCAAATACGTCGTTTAAATGTCAAAACAGTTCTATTTCAAACAATTCAGTTTAGCATAAGTACGCAGTTTAATTCTATTTGACCCATTTAGTTCTATTTGACCCATTGATAGGACCCTATCAGGTGCTACCACTCCGAGACTGAGTGGACCTGGGAGTGATGGAAATAACGGGGTACTCTGCATTCCCTAAAGCTTTCGTATCACTGGAGCCTCACCATCAGATTGTTTAGTGTCATATACAGGACACTCGTTTCGGGGTTACCCCTCTGCAGAGAAGCTGTTGGTGTATTTTATAGCTCCAGCCGAATGGGCAATGTTTAGAATCATAACAGGACACTCGTGGGGGGGTTTACTCCTCTGCAGAGGTGAAGTCGGTGTATTTTACGCCCCCCCAACCGACTGGGTAATCCTTCATCAGGATATTTAATAAATCAATTTTTTTCCTTTGTTAAATAGAATTAAAAAAATGAGAACATTTTATTATTCAGGGTTTTCGGATTATTGTTTTCATCTTTATTGCTATATTCACAATATTTCGGCCGATATTGCCTCCGGCCTTCTTCAGGTGTTTCTTGTTGAACTCAGGAGCCTACATGGAACTTCGAACCATGTCTTTTATTTAATCCATGGGGGAGGGGTCGCTGGCTCTGATTCCCTTAACCATCATCATCATCATCATCATGTCGTGCCGCTAGCACGAATATCCCTGACCCTCTCTCGCCACTTCTCCCTGTCGTTCATCGCCTCTGGTAGGTCTTCTGGGCCACATCCCGTATCCTCACATAGCTGCTGAATGTATGTTCGAGCTGGTCGTCCTGCTTTTGCCCAGCCATCTGTGGGGGTCCATAGGAGTACATCACTTACAAGCTCGTCCCTGCTTCTCCAGCAGTGTCCTGCATGTCTGGTTCGTCTAACTTGGATAGTTTTCGTGATGGGAGGCAGGTGGCCGTATAGATGGTGCCTTGTTGGGTGTTGCCGCTTGGACTTGTTCAATATTGCTCGCAACATTCTTGTGTAATTGCCGTCTAGCTTCTTCTCCAGCCGTTTAGTTAGCGTCCAAGTAGTGCATCCTAACCATAATAAGATACAGATGTTAAGTATTCCTGTATTGTTACTCGCCTGTAGTTAGGACTGAACCAGCAATCTCCAGGTGATTGTCACTTAGAAGCTTAGGGAACATAATACTTGTATCAGGTTATCCTTAACGGAATCAGAGCAAGCAACCCCCGTGGATTAAATAAAGGATATGGTTCGAAGTTTCGTTTAGGTCCCCGATTTCGACAAGAAACACCTGAAAAAAGCCGGAGGACATATCGGCCGAAACGTTGTGAATATAACAATAAAGATGAAAAGAATAATTCGAAAACCCTGAATGATAAAAATCATCAACTTTTGTTTCTGAAATTTAAATAACTGAAAAAGTTTTAAACATTCTATTTCCGTTTGTGGCGTTGTTTCAAAACTGTGATATAATTAGTGTTCGAAATTTATTCTAAAACCGTTTGGTACTCCCTAAAAATCTATCTATCTATCTACCTATACTTTTTCGTATCAATCGATCAATCGACCGATCGATCAATCTACCAGTTTGCCTGTCTCACTCAACTCTATCTATCTATCTATCTATCAATCTATCTCAGCTTGTTCTTATATGTCAATCGATCGATCGATCAATCGATCTTTCTGTCTGTCTATCTCAATCTGTTTATATCTATCTATCTATCTATCTATCTATCTATCTATCAAAAACCAAAACGTTTAAAGTTGACAAATAATTCGACTATAAATAAAATCTTCCTCTGAGGAACTTGTGTTTTTCATATATATATATATATATATATATATATATATGTGTATATATATATATATATGTGTGTGTGTGTGTATCAATAAAATGGATATTTAATTTAGATTGAAACCAATCTCCTTGGCAATATTCAGTGGCGTCTCTTGAGAGAAACGAAATAAACAAAGAAGACATTATTCTCAGCTCAGAAGAATGTTGTTCAGAAGAATCTGTGGCTTCATTTTTTTGTTGTCAGATTATCTAAGAAGTATGACAGGTTCTACACAGGCCTTTACCGCAAAAACAACTCACCTGCCTTGGTAGTCCAACAGTCCATACATTTAACCAAACTTTTCAACACTATACATCGAGATCGGTTGGAGTCTCTCTCTCTCTCTCTCTCTCTCAATCCCTTATATACCAACGCACATGTATATCCATATACATATATACACACACACACATATTGTTGTGAACCAGTAAAAGGTCCGGAAGAAAGACTCGAACTCGGGATTACGTGAAACAAGTATATTGAACGAAATTATAAATACAGCATAGGTAAAAAAGGTAATTTACTAAGCTTTTTTGCTTAGATGTAGCACAAGGCTGCATGAACTGGGCACCCAATGAGAATCGAACTCACTCGTGTAGGTTTGCTAGTCTACCTTGCTAACCATTACACCACCCGAGGTGCCCCAGCATAGGTAAAAGAGTGTTGAACGTCAGTCTGACTGCCAAAGTGTTAGGCTCGAGTTAACTTCGGTATTTATCATCCGTCCCACCACCGGATAAGTATGGCACAAGGCCGTTTTTAAGGTGGGTCCGGTCGCAGGGCCGTTGCCCACACGCGTCCGGCATTGCCAAAAATACCTTCGGTCCCATCGACATTACCCTCAATAGGGGCGCCTCAGGTGTCAGGCAATACCCCCCCCCCCGTTAGGTAGTAAAAGCCTGGGGGATGATCCCCTGAGACCGAAGGAAATCTCCAGTGTCGAGACACGCCCGGCCAGATCTGTGCCGAAGCGAACATGGCCCGCCAGATGCAGCCCAACAACTGAAGAGGTGAAGCGAAAATCGCTTCTGTGGCTACTTTCGCTTCCCTCAGGCTGGAGTTAGCTTCACTCCGAGATAAATATTCTCCCGGTATTCATAGTAATAGGGACAGTTCATTATAGTCTATAAGGTAGGTACCATAACACACACACACACACACACTCACACACACACACACACACACACACATATATATATATATATGTATGTATGTATGTATGTATATACATTCCCTAGCTATCGGGTAAAAGAGTAGGTCAGATTGGGTTTTCTAGCTTCAGTAGGGCAACTAATTTAAAAAAAGGAAAGAGCCTGAAATCAAAACTTGAGGAATGTTGTTCAAGAGAATCTGTGGCACTTTTGGGAACCAATAGTTATCAGCCCGTGGTGTAATGGTTATCGTCGTAGGAAATGTGTATGACAACACACACACACATACACACACACACACACACACACACATATATATATATATATATATAGGGATAATGGTAGCGTGTTCATCAATGGTCCAGGACACCGCGGTTCAATCCCAGGTTGTGTCAGACTCAATAATGGTACTCGATGCCTCCTTGCTTAACATTCAGCATTATAAAGTATGAATTAATGGTAAGTGGAGCAAGTCAGTGAAACGAGTAGTGCCCTCCTGTACACCTCAGTGTAGTAGGTATTGAAAAGAGAGCCTTCAGGTCATCCGTAACTACGGTAGCCCCCCCCCCTAAATATATACATGATTTGGAAATCAGTAGTTTGTTGGCAACAATTTTTAAATAAACCCAGAGCTCATTTGTTTGCACACAGTTAAATCGTTTTAAGAATTGATATCTCACACTAATAGTTTTATTTGCAAACAGTTAAATGGTTTCAAGTATAACTATTTAACACTAGCAGTTCTATTTACGTGGTGCATTCAATAAGTGTCCAGACTTTTTTTTGTACAGGCTTTTAAAATTGTCGTAGACCCTTGAAAATTCAGTATCTTATTGCTATACATCTTATGAGATGACTGATTAATTTCTATGATTTCAGGTTCAAATCAACAGCTAAAGCAGCAATTGGAATACACCCTACTAAAGCCTAATTGTCACAGCTGGTGAATTTCAAAATGCAATAAGGACACTAAGAAGAACGATATGCAATAAATTCCGTTTTCAACTTGGAAAAAATGCCACAGAAACGTATGGAATGCTTCAGACTGCTTTTCGACCATCTTGCATGAATCGAGCATCAGTTTTTGAGTGGCATAAGAGATTCAAGGAAGCCAGGGAGTCTGTGACCGATGATGAGAGCTGTGGGAGGAGTAATGAAGTCAGAACACCAGATTTGATTAGCCAAAGGGTTAGGGTTGGGGCTACTATGTTGAGGTTTTAAGGGAGTTCAGGAAGAGATTCCTAGGGAAGAAGCTAGCACTCTTCAAATCGGCGCAGTGGCATTTCCACTAACCCTGCCGGGACAATGCACCAGTCCACAACTCCATCCTTGTCAAAGACTATTTGACCAAGATGGGAATCAAGACAGTTCCTCACCCTCCCCGTAGTCCAGACCTTGCTCTCTGTGACTTTTGGTTATTTCCTAAGCTCAGAGGCTATCGTTATGAGACAATTGAGGAGATGAAAGAGGCTGTGACGAAGGTGATTGACACGCTCACACAAGAGGACTTCCATGGGGCCAAGTCTGGAAAGTTATTTAATGATCCTCGTAACAGTCATTTGTTTGTTTACAGTCAAATGGTTGCATATATAGAAAGTGATTAGATATTTCTTTATGACCCATAGATCGGATCCTGACAGATACTATCACCTCGAGTCAGAGTGGACCTGAGAGTAATGGCCATAGAAGAGTACTTCACATTTCCCAAAGCTCCTGAACTAGAGTCTCACCATCAGGAGTTTAGCATTCTATTCAAGACACTCTTTGTTGGTATGGTCTTACCCATCTGCAGAGATGCAGTTGGCGTATTCTATAGCCCCAGTCGACTGGATTGTTTGAAGGTATGGGAAATGTGAAGGTAACCCTTCGTTGCTATTATACCCACGTTCACTCCGATCCGGAATGCTAGTACCTGTTAGGGTAATCTTATAATACACTTTTGTTTGTAGATTTCTCGAAGGCATATGATTCCATACACAGAGAAAAGACGGAGAAAATACTTCTGGCATATGGTCTTTCCAAAGGAAGTGTAACAGCTACAATGATGCTTTACAAAACACGAAGCAATGGTTCACTCATCTAATTGTTTGCCCAGTCGGCTGGTGCTGTAGAATACACTGACTGCACCTCTGCAAAGGGGCAAGACCTTCCCAACGCGTTCCTGGATATGACACTAAACAATCTGATGATGAGGTTCCAGTGATGCAAGAACTTTGGGGAATGTGGAGTAACTCTTCATTACCATTGTTCCAAGGTCCTCTCTGATAGGGCCCTATCTATGAGTTAAGTAAAACTAAACTGTATACTTATGCTAAACTGAATTGTTTGACTAAACTGAATAGCTTGAAATAGAAATGTTTTTAACAATTAAACTGTGTACTTCCATTTAAACTACGTACTTATGCTAAACTGAAATGGAACAGTTTTTGACATTGAAACTGTACTTACACTAAACTGAATTGTTTAATATAGAACTGTTTTGACATTTAACTCTGTGTGAACAAAATCTATACTTATACTAAACTGAATTAGCTGAATTAGAACTTTTTGACTAAACTGAATAGCTTGAAATAGAAATGTTTTCGACAATTAAACTGAGTACTAATGCTTAACTGAATTGTTTGAAATAGAATTGATTATTCGTATGAAATAGATTTGGCATTAAATAACCTACAAAGTTTGATATGCCATGAAACCCAAACAACCAACTATCTGATGGTGACACTGATATATATATATATATATATATATATATATATATATATATATATGTAATTAGAAAAATTGATATTATATCAATTAAATTACCATGACTAGAAAATCCGGCAAACATGACTGGTTGACCTGGCATCGCTTATGTGTGGCATGAACTGGTGGCCCATTGGTAGAAGTTCGGTTTCTGCATTCTGGAGATCCCGGTTCGATCTCTAGTGGGGGAGATCACGGTATGCACTACTGATGAGACCCTATTAGGTCGAAACAGCTGTTCAGTGTTCCATATGTCGCATGTGGTTGTTTACCGTAGTTTTAGTCATGGTAATTTAATTAATATATATATATATATATATATATATATATATAAATTGTTACCATTTACTAACAACATATAAAAGTCCTCTATATTTCAATGCCTTACCCAAATTAAAATTCAAATAAATCAAAAAACGTTTATTTTCAAAACTCTTTACGGTTACTCAAAGTTTCAAGCTTGTAAGTTGCTACAGTCTTTGGTCGTTAGAATTCATTCTGAACCGGATGGTTGTATCTGTTAAGGTCCTATCTATTGGTCAAATAGATATATTCAAAAATTATTTGTATAAGATAGGAATACTTGATATCATATTACTAAATGTGAATATATATGTACGAAATTCCCTAAACTCTAAGCCCCAAATAACCCCTGACACGTAGCCATGCCGTTAAAATTAATCAATCACTCGACTAGCAGATAGTCCCTATCAATGATGGATAAGTACCTGGACCATGCTTGGGAATTGAAAAAACCGGGGAGCATGAAAGTGACGGTGATACCAATTGTAATTGATGCACTCGGTACAGTCACCAAAGGATTGCGATAAGGACTGGAGGACTTGGAAATAAGAGGACAAGTAGAGACCATCCAAACTATTGCATTATTAAGATCGGACAGAATACTGAGAAGAGTCCTGGAGACTTGAGGAAAACTGCTGTCACTCAAACTCCACAGAAGGACCATCAGCTAACGCTGACGCGAAAATCTCTCAAGGAGTAAAATTAATAATCAACAAAAAAAAAAAAAGAGAATTTGCAAAATTGTCGACATTGCTGTCCGGGCTGACCACAGAATAAAACTGAAGGAAGGTGAAAAGAAGGATAAGTACCTCGACCTGGCTAGAGAATTGAAAAAGCCGTGGAATATGAAAGTGACGATGGTACTAATTGTGATTGGTGCTTTAGCCTGAATCCTGAGACGAGTCCTGGAGACTTGAGGAGACTTGCGGTCACTCAAACTCAAGTGAAAAAACATCAGCTAACACTGATGTGAAAAACTCTAAAGGAATACATTTTTTTTTCATCATACAACGTGTGAAAGCACGTGCGATACCATGTCCTCGCCATCGCCAACCAGGGGTGATAACACAGTTTCGGTAGCTCAAGGCGGTACTGCCACTCCTGGCGCTACCAGGCAGCTTTTGCCACCGGACAGGGTATTAAGAGAATCATATATATATATATATATATATATACGCCAGATCAATTAAATGCAGAGACTACATTAGACGTTAATCTTCATTTTCTGAGTGCAGTTTGTCATTTAACCCCGCCCCCCCCAAAAAGCGCGTTTACTTTCGGCGGTTGATTTTATTATGCGTTTACAGTAACCGTTTCTTACGTAATCACACGGTAAAGGTGGTTCCGCGTGTATTACCTTCATGTTGAAAACTTTCTCGCTTTCGACCAAATCCAACTTGATGCATATCGCGCGGTGGTCTGAAGACCATTTGAGGCAACTTTCAAACTGCGGCCAGTGATTCCTATTTTTGAAAGAAACGAAATGAGTGTCCTATGAAACTACGACAACCAACCTCAATAGGAATCACATGGCATATCCAACCCTTTTCCACACAGTCGGCACGCAGTGTTTCGTAGCGGTTTTTCTTCCGCTCGTGTGCTTCCTCCCGGTTTTCTTCCCAGGGAACAGTCAATTCTATGAGGAGGACACTCTTCTTTGAATCGGACCATGCTACAATGTCCGGCCGCTTTTCTGTTTGAATAATGTGAACTGGAAATTGTAGAGATGTCTTGAGATCTGCTGAAACTTTCCAGTCACTAGCTCCGTTCAGTAGCTTCATGTTAGGATTTTTTTGTTTCCTCATTGGACATTCACCTTCCTTGAGGAACTGAATTATGGGTTCCTTGGCTGTTATGGATTGCTGGTTTGCTGTCTTACATTGTGCTCTTAACAATTCTATTATCACTTCTAATACCTTGTTATGCCGCCATAAGCGAGTGTGGACATGCTGATAGTACGTGGCGCAAAGTACCCCGATCACTTTTACACGACAAGCACAGGTCCGAATTGGTATATCCCCATAATTTTAGGTCGGTCGCATTTGGTAAGAGATCATAAGTAGATCGAAGAAGGAATGATATCGCCAGTGGTTCCATTGCAATTAAGGATTTCCACGATAATTTAATTGGTTCGATATCAGTCCATTTTGTCCAAGCACATTGTTTGGCGTGAGTAACAGCACTGGCTTTTCTTTACTCTTCCTCAAACATCCTGACTTCTTCGCTCACCATGTCTCTTTTTCCTTTTAGGTCCACTTTGGAGAATACCTTTTTGCTCGTGCTACCCAGCCCAGCTCGATTGGTTTGAGTGACGCCTATGATGTCTTTGATTCGTAGGCTGCATTCCGCCTCCTGGGCGGTCTTAACGGCTGACCACTTCGTACCTGATTTTATTTCTGGATACGCCTTCCGAATGATCTCGTCGACTGAGTCCTTCCTCATCATGTGAAGGCGTATTGTGGTGTAGTCGTTAGCGTCGTAGGAAATGGACACGGCGACACGAGTTCAAATCCTGGACGAGACTGATTGCATTTCACATAGCACTAATACCCTTGGGAAAGGTATGAATCCAATTATTCTCCCTCCAGCTATGGGTAAATAGTAGGTCAGACTAAGTTCTTCAGCCTTGGTTAGGCAACTAGTCTAGGAGAAGGAAAACTCTGAATTCAAACCTGTTAAACTCCGCTTAAAAATTGACCTTGTGTCATATCCTGCCCGAGCGGAGGGGTTGGTAAATAGTATCATGTGAAGGCGTACTTTCCCAATTTTGAATTCTTCTACTAGTGAGGATATTGAGATCTGTAGGTTTCCAAAATTGGTATATAAACCCACTTTCGAAAAACAAGGAGGAACTCCGAGGCACTTACGCAGGTATTTGTTGCTATACTGTTGGATCCGTTCAACACGAGATATCGCAATCTCGTACATCTATAAGGGCCACAAAAGACGGGGTAGCAGACCATGTTGATAACACCAAGCCTTCATCTTTCCGGGTAAACAAGTTTTATCAATTGATTTAAATAATAATGTGATTACTAACAAAAGTGTATACTTAGTCACTAAAAACCATACAACTGTGTGTAAACAAATGACTCTTATTAGATAGAATGAATTACTTGAAACCATATAATTATTTGTATTTGATTGGAATACTTGAAACCATATCACTGTGTGTAAACAAATGACATGTATTAAATAGAAATTGAAATAATTGATATTATATAGTTGTTAGAAAAAAAAACATAAATAAAGTTGGCGACCTTAGTCGAGGCTAACCCGAAGGTTCGCTTTTCAATAGCTAATACACCAAGGTGTAGGGGGGGGCGCAACTCATTTCCCTGGATTACTCCATTTTACCCTTGATCCTTTCTGTAAAATATACTGGTGCAGCGGAAATACGAAACACTGACGACTCTCCGTTGTTCAGGTACGAAACGTTTATTAACTTCTTGACTTTAGTTTTTCGACACGTGGAGAGAGAGAGAGACACACAATTTTTACTATGCTGACTGTACTATCTGACCCAACAAACGCGCTGCGCATCCCGTAGACCCCAGCTGGACTCGCCCGGCCCCGAGCCGGATCTCAACTCGCGTCCTTTTCAAAATCAACAAATTCTCAGCCCGGGCATGACGTCATTCACACCCCAGTCACATTTACTATCTGGGGTTTTTATTATGACATTTGTGATTGTCATATCCTCTGCACGCGAGCGTGAACTGTACTCAATGTGTGTTCACCGCCACTAAGAGCCGAATAGTTCAAAGCCCAACCAAACCGAATGATAAAATATAATTAATGAAAAATGATTAATATAAAAAATCATTCCGTAATTATATAACATTACCTTATAAAGCTGAGTGTTAAGCAAGGCGGCATCAAGTCCCATTTTTTAGTCTTTGGTATGACTCAACCTGGGATTGAACCCAGGTTTCCGGACTTCTAGACGTAAAATAACCTAAATCAATCAAATCAAGCAGTACGTCTGCTCTTATGTCTGATGTCATTTTACCCGACTGCCGCTAATTTTTGGCGTTACCTACGAAGTCAACACTGGTCTTAAATGTGTTCCTTATAACTCGTAGATATATATTTTTATGTTTAATGTAGGATGATAGCTAGTCCTTTTGTAAAGCTCCAGGGAGTTCACTAGAGTCAAGTGCTTGAATAGTTTCCGACATAGATTTCAAGTATATTTGGTTGGCACAGATTTGGCAAATGAACTGACAGAGACATTGATGGTGTTGGGTAAATTGAACTCTGTTTAGAGAACAGATTAGTGCCGATCTTGAGAGTTGGGGGCTGGAGCACTAGGAGTGATAGTGAAACGGGTGAGAGAACTGAAATGAATGAGGCTAGCACAGTTGATGTTTACGTATTGCTGGTGCCAAAACCAGAGACACGCACCGTTCTTGTCGACATCCAATAGAATGGCTCTGATTGTACTCTAGGAATTATGGACATATTTGTTTAGTAACTACTTTGGAAACAAAAACAGCCGTGTATTATTATTGTCAGTAATTTCTTCTTTGTTTATTTTGCGTCTCTTAAGAGATGCCATTATGCGTAGTAAATTGGTTCCTGTATAAATATTCATTACATTGACTCTATTTCCACGCAGGCGCGCGTGCACACACACACACACACACACACACACACACACACACACACACACACACACACACACACATATATATATATATATCTTTAAGAAAAAACCAAAGACCGGTTAATTCATGATTATAAATTTATTTCGGTCCCGTATTTTCAGTTTCTGGTGTGAACCAAAAACATGAAGAAAAAATTAATACAGGACTTCGTCAGAACCAATGGATAATTAATTAAATTCAAATTTAAATTTAAATTTAAATTTAAAACCAGAATAAACTCGTGGGGTGGAGGGGGGACGAGATTAAGGAGTTACCTTCTCGTTTTATTGAATTTCCGTTTTTATTTTAATTTTTCAAATTTCTTCTGTCAGTTATAATTACGGTAATTTAACTTTTTTATTTATTTGTTTAGTTTATTTTCTTTTCAAGTTAAGTTCGATAATTAACTTTTAAGAGAAATATTAATGCTTATATCAATATCGATACCATTTAATTAGCTACCTATTTTTTATGTGTATATGTTGGATACGTTTTTTTTCCTGGTTTCGCTATTTATTTCTATGTTTTTAAATATATATATATATATATATATATATATATATATATATATATATATATATATATATATATGCCTGTATGGATTTGTAAATAAGATATTGGCGTTTATATGACCTAATTTTATTATTACAGCAAAATCATTGCAAATGACTAATAAAAATACTCTGCAAATGACACATGTACACACATACATACGCACACATACACGCTCGTACACACTCATATAGACACAGACGCATATGCAGAAAGTGTAGATATTGACATAAAACGTACATTATTGCCTCTACGGACAAAAATAACGCCAGACGATTTGATATGCCGTTAAAATCTATCAATTAACCAAGCAAGTAATCAACCATAATCTTTGCTTGACAAACACAACGTGATATTGAAGATGTTTACTTGAAACTGAGCCCCTGCCCAGTCGGTTGGGGCCGTAGAATACGTCAACTGCATCTTTGCTGAGGGGTAAGACCCCATCCCGCCAACGAATGTCCAAGATATGACACAAAACTGCACGCCAGAGCTCTGGGCAATGTGGAGTACTGCTTCATCGGCAGAGATGAAGTCGGCGTATCCAAAATCTCTCAGGGTTATCTCATTGGTAATTTGGTTTGGCTGGGTTTTATGGCATGTCAACCATTGTAGGTTATTTGATGCCAAATCCTCTTTATACGTATATATTGAATATATTGGATTTGGTTTGGTTGGGTTTTATGGCATATCAACCATTGTAGGTTATTTAATGCCAAATCCTCTTTATACCTATATATTAAATATATATGATTTGGTTTGGATGGTTTTATGGCATATCAACCATTGTAGGTTATTCAATGTCAAATCCTCTTTATACATATATACTAGATATATAGGATTTGGTTTGGTTGGGTTTTATAGCATATCAACCATTGTAGGTTATTTAATGCCAAATCCTCTTTATACATATATATTAAATATATAGGATTTGGTTTGGTTGGGTTTTATGGCATATCAACCATTGTAGGTTATTTAATGCCAAATCCTCTTTATACATATATATTAAATATATATGATTTGGTTGGGTTGGGTTTTATGGCATGTCAACCATTGTAGATTATTTAATGCCAAATCCTCTTTATACATATATATCAGATATATATGATTTGGTTGGGTTGGGTTTATGGCATATCAACCATTGTAGGTTATTTAATGCCAACTCCATTTTTATACGTACAAACAGTTCTATTTCAGATTGTTCAGTTTAGCAAAAGAATAGTTTAATATCAAAACAGTTCTAGCATAGGTACACAGTTTAGTTCTATTCGACCTATAGATAGGACCCTATCAGGTGCTACCACTCCAGGCCAGAGTGAAACTGGAAGCGATAGCAATAAAAGGGTACTCTGCATTCCCCAAAACTCCAAAATTACTGAAGCCTCACCATCAAATTGTTTAGTGTCATATCCAGGACACTCGTTGGGGAAGTCTTACATCTCTGCAGAGATGTAGTCAGTGTATTCTACAGCCCCAGCCAACTGGGCTCGTATTATTTTGTGTACCATGGGTTTTATTTGAGGGTTTGGGATGTTGAATCCCTTTTGGTTTTCATTTGCTCTATATCTTTTAATTTAGAATTTTTTAGCATGTCCAGACCCCACACCACTCTGATAATATCTGTAAATGTAATTAAAATTATGTAGCAAAGGTAGTCAAATTAACATCCTTAAGTATTTCTCAATAAGCTTCAAGAGAGAGTAATTATGCCGATACAATTGAAGAAGTCATTGGACACAGGTATTTTCTCATCAGATCTCTATACTGTACGACCATACAGTACTGTTGCTTGGTTGACATTTTATGGCATATCAACCCTTGTGGGTTATTTAATGCAAAATCCTCTTCTTTTTCTTTCTTCATATATAGGATTTAGAAGCAAATAGTTTGAAGGTAAATATTTTCTTTATACCTATATATCAAATGTATACGATTTGATTTGGTTGGGTTTTATGGCATGTCAACCATTGTAGGTTATTTAATGCTAAATCCTCTTTATACCTATATATCAAATGTATACGATTTGGTTTGGTTGGCTTTTATGGCATATCAACCATTGTAGGTTATTTAATGCTAAATCCTCTTTATACATATATATTAAATATATAGGATTTGGTTGGGTTTGGTTTTATGGCATATAAACCATTGTAGGTTATTTAATGCCAAATCCTCTTTGTACATATATATTAAATACATAGGATTTGATTTGATTGGGTTTTATGGCATATCAACCATTGTAGCTTATTTAAAGTCAAATCTTCTTTATACATATATATTAAATATATAGGATTTGGTTTGTAATCTATGGTTCAAATAGATCTATTGACATTTAAACAGAGTGCAAACAAATCACTTATGCTGAATGGAATTGTTAGAAATAGAAGTGTTTGATAATTTAACTGTGTGTAAACTAATGATTGATGTTTAATTGAATTATTAGTGATACATTGCAATAATTTGAACGATTTAACTTTGTTGACTCATGCTAAATTGAATTGTGAGAAATAGAACTGTTTGATCATTTAACTGTGTGTATCAACAAAATGTATTTATTAATCCTATATATTCAATATATACGTAAAAACAGGATTTGGCATTAAATAACCAACAAATGTTGATGTACCATTAAAAACAAACCAAACCAAACAAAATAATTTAGGGAGGTGGAAGTGGCGAAGTTGTTAGCGTGCTGGACTGCAACATCGTTGTAAACGAGTTCGAACCCAACTCACGCTATTATGTTCACTTTTGGACTAATACCCTTGGAAAAGTCATGAACCTTCTCCTTCCCACAGTAATGTGTTAGATTAATTTCCAAAGCTATTATTGCAGAAGATATGAACGGTCACTTATATCTAAAAGGATGGCTTTGGCAATAAATTATCCAGTAAGGTTGAAATGCCATTAAACAAAGAAACCAAACCATTTTTTACAGGGGTTTTATTTTTATTTGAAACTTTGTCACCCAAAATAAAATTGCGTCCGTATACTCTCTGAGACACTGACCTTTTTTTTTCTGTAGATGCTGCAACATGTAAACGCAATCTTCGCATTTAGAGATTGCGTGGCTTACGAACGCTAGGAATAGCATTCGCGTGTGAATGAAAATTGGCGTTTGGAGCATTCCAATCGATAATAACAAGCTTGTTTGTTTAAAAATATTTTCAAATTTTAAAAATGAATTTTAACTGTTTTTCGACCTAGAAATGGCTAATGAGAAATATTTTTAAAGAATTAATTTTTTCTAACATTTAAAAATCTTTAATGAATACGGAGAATGTAAGTCGGTTTGATTTCTTTGGGAAGTGGTTTAGTGGCATATCAACCTCCGTGGGTTATTTAACGCCAAATTCATCCTTGGAGGAGACCAATTTAATTCATACCTAGGAGTGTGGTTATGAGAGCTAATATCCTTCTCAAGGGTATTCGCACGAAAGTGAACGTAATAGCGCGACTGGAATTCGAAATTGTTGCCCATCTTGCTCAAATAGTCTGTGACAAGGATGGAGTTGAGAACTGGTGTATTGTCCTGGTGGAAATGCCACCGAACCGATTTGAAGAGTGCTGGCCTCTTCCCTAGGAATCTCTCCCTGAACTCTCTTAAAACCTCAACATAGTAACCCTAACCCTAACCCTTTGGCCAATCGACTCAGGAGTACTGACTTCCTTACTCCTCCTACACCTCTCATTATCGGTCACAGACTCCCTGCCTCCCTTGAATCTCTTATGCCACTCAAAAACTGATGCTCGATTCATGCAACATGGTCGAAAAGCAGTCTGAAGTATTTCATACGTTTCTGTGGCTTTTTTTCCAAGTTTAAAACCGAATTTTATTGCATATCGTTCTTCTAAAGTGTCATCACGTCCAGATTGCATTTTGAAATTCACCAGCTGTCACAATCAGGCTTTAGTAGGGTGTATTCCAATTCCTGCTGTAGGTGTCCATTGAACGTAAAATCATAGAAATTAATCAGTCATCTCATAAGATATATAGCAATAACATACTGAATTTTCAACAGTCTAAGACAATTTCAAATGCCTGTACAAAAAAGTCTGGAAACCTATTGAATGTACCACGTATCCTTTCTTTCTTTTCGAGATATCTCCTTTCATTCGCTTCGGGATATCCCCTTTCGTTCATTTCGGATATCTAACTTCTTTCGCTTCGAGATATATCTTTTCTTTTATTTCTAGAAGATATCTCCTTTCTTTCGTTTTGGGATATCCCCTTTCTTTTATTTCGGGATATTTCCTTTCTTTCGATTTGGAATATTTCCTTTCTTTTGCTGTTTCGTTGTGAGGAACAAAATTGGAAAGAATGAATACCGAAAAGCTTTTGTGTGCACATTAATTTTATTACTTTTTAGGTATCACATCTTCATTTTCTAAGAGGAGTGACCTTTTTTGTCTCTGGATGAAAAAATATGCACACTCCATTTTAACACTCTTGTACCCGTCAACGCCTCGGAACAAACTGATTAAATTTCAAAGTATCTTTTTAAATTTTAAGATTTTTTGATCATATGACCGAGATAATTCAATCCATGCCAAGCTTTCTAATGGTTCCCGGGGTCATAGGCTGTCACTCGTACCTAGTTGACTGAACGTCTCGGAGTACAATTACTAATTCTTTTTTTTCAAATTTCTCGCTACCTATTATAGATATTGTTACTCTATTATAAAACAAATTCACCTGATGAGAAATGAAATTTTCTATGAAATTCTTGTAGGAATGTTATATAGTTCTCCTTTATCTTTCTCGGCCGTTAGCAGTGATCGTCTCTGTGTTACCCCATATCAAATGTTGATGACGATTTTCCAAATTTCTTCTCTCTCTTCTGGTTGGACGTTGTTTTGTCGTGAGGAATAAACATTTCTGGTTGGAGGGTGGGACCACCAGCCGCCTTCGTGTCTAAACCTTTTCATGAATTTCACAAAGATTATTAACCTGGTCAGAAGAAGCGGACCAACAGATGGAACATAAAGTTTTTTCACTTCGTCAGAGCACGTAACGTTTTAACCAATCATCGACGTGCATTCAAACTGACCCTGGATTCACTATGCATCCTTCAAACCAAGTGACGTTCTAGCAGCTATAATTTAATTCGAATGCTACCCGTCAATAACAGATTTCACCAACTAATAATGTAACAGGAAGTCAATGAATAAAATCTCTATATTGATTTGTTAATTCGAGACACCTAAATCTCTGGCAATCTGCCGAATAGGTCGCTGGGGAGTTTCATCAATGATTGCCTGGACCATTTCGATGAACTACTTGGCCCGGGTCTTCCTGGCGGTGTCCTTCCGCTCCACCACCTCTAAAGGGTCGTCCGATGCGTTGAACTGTGCCCTCAAGCGTTGAACCGTCCAGATTTGCATTTTGAGGGTGCTGGCAATGGTCCTGTTGTCATAACTTGGATCGGTAGAGAGCATGAGTTGTACAGCGGCGCATCTCCGATCTCGCTCGTTGAACATTGTGTCACTTTCAGACATGATAGAAGGCTCCTATTGCTCTTGGGATTTGTACACAACTGGCCAACTAGTAGATGGTCTGCAACAAAAAAAGAAAACCGGTTTTCATTAAACGGAAATGGAATCATGTCGTCTTTTCTAGGGCGACAATTTTATCTTTCCACCCTCTCTCTCTCTCTCTCTATATATATATATATATATGTTTTTTTTTACAAAACTATCTAAATGAATGTATTCTAAAATTTTTTCGGCATTAAAGGACCCACTGAGGTTGATATGACGTAAAATAAAACCAGCCAACAAACAAACAAGCAAACAGTTACTTCAATGGTCTTCTGTAACCATGATGAATACCCCTGCCGGTGGAATTTAGAATACATTAAATGCATCCCCAGCAGTTTAGAATACGTTAAATTCATCCCCAGCAGTTTAGAATACGTTAAATGTATCCCCCAACAAAGAAGTGATCTTGGTATGACACTAGACTGCATCAGGCTCCAGTTCAGGAGATCTTTGGAGCATAGTAGTACTCCTTATTGTAATTACTCCCAGGTTCTCTCTGATCCGAAATAGTATTACCTGTTTGATTGGTTGGTTTTATGGCATACCAACCATCATTGGTTATTTATTGCCAAATTCTGTTTTTACATATATATCAAATATATATGATTTGTAAACACATTTTGTCGACACACACAGTTACATGATCAAGCAGTTCAATTTCTAAGAATTCAATTTCGCATCAATGATTTGTTTGCACACAGTTTAAATGTCAAACAGTTCTAATTGACCCATTGATAGGACCCTATCAGATGCTACCTCTCGGGGCCAGAGTGGACCTGGGAGCCACGGCAATGAAGAAGTACTCAAGATTACCCAAAGCTCCAGTATTACTGGAACCTCACCATTAGATTGTTTAGTATCATATCCAGGACATTCGTTGGGGGGGGGTCTTACCCCTCTACAGAGATAAAGTCGGTGTATTTTGTAGCACCCCCATCCGACTAAGTACTTGTTAGAATCCCATCTGTGGATCAAATATACCTGTTTAAAATTACTCGTTTTTGATGGGACTGTGTGCCAAAAAACCTTTAAAAATAACTTTCTCGAAATATAGATATGAACGTACAATGAATGCGATTCCGTTACTTTTAGGCATAAAATAATTCTATACGGTTTGACATGCCTTTAAAATTAATTAATCAATTAATCAAAGTTATTTTGTGTGTGTTGGAGGGGGAGGGGTTAAACCGTGTGCAGGAGAGACAGTAAGCAAGCCCTGCCGACAGAACATAGTAAAACTCCTACAACTAAACTAGGGAGGCGTGGGTACCTAAGGTAATGTAACGGTTTGCCACCCAGACTTGCAAATCTTCACGAGTGAGTTCGAGTCACACTGGGTGCCCAATTTATGCGACCTTGTTCCACATCTAAGCAAAAAGCTTAGTAAATTACTAGAATACGTTGACAAGAACGCCTCGGGTTGTGTAATGGTAAGCAAACAAGACGAGCAAATCTTCACACCTGAGTTCGAGTCCCATTGAGGGCCCCTTTCATACGGCCATGTACCACATTTAAGCCAACAGCTTAGTAAATTACTTGAATATGTTGACCAGGGCACATCGGATTGTGTGATGGTTTGCAAGCTAGACTAGCAAACCTTCACGGGTAAATTCGGGTCTATCCGGATGCCCAATTTATGCGGCCTTGTACCAAATCCAGTAAATTGTTAAACCAATAGGACGTGGGGGTTTTAATCTCAGTCTACCCTGATAACATTCGTTAAAAAAAAAAAAAAGATTTCAAATTTCGAGATTGAACTGTTTTTTTTAGCGTTGGACGTCGATCCTCATTAGTAATTCATATTGAATTACTAGCTGCGGCAGGAGACAGGAGAAAATATTCAGAGGTTACATCTCGACCAGCTCAGGCCCGTCTGAACATTAAAATGATCTTCCTTTTAGAGGACCATCGTCCTTTGACGTGGATGACGAAGAACGAGGAATCAGGGGATAAAATGGTTTGTTGGAAGGCTGTGCTTTGTAGTATATCAACTCATTTAGTTTCTTGAATACTAAATTCTGTTTGCTCACCCATGGCGGGGTTGAGCACTCTGGCGATGGAATTTACGGCTGCCGCTGGAATAATGCAAAGTTCTTCGAACGAATTGAGCACTCTGGTATTCGGTAAGGTTTGAAATGTAAACAAACGAACGCTACTACTTAATACCTTATAATTTCCTAACTGACATGGTACGCTTGTTGGCTGAGCGCTCTAACACTAAGGCTAACAAAAAAGTCGGGCGGGTTTCGATCCCAGCTTTGAGCACCCTACGCGTCTAGCCACACTGAAGAGTTGTGATACAACGAAACAGTCTGTCTGTGGTTAACAGTATATATATGATTTATAATCCAATAGTGTTTAGGTAACAATTTTGAAACAAGTCAGAGCCAATTTTTGCCCATACTTTAATCGTTTAAAATTTTGCTATCATATCCAGGACATTCGTTGGGGGGGTCTTACCCCTCTACAGAGATGAAGTCGGTGTATTTTATAGCACCCCCATCCGACTAAGTACCTGTTAGAATCCCATCTGTGGATCAAATATACCTGTTTAAAATTACTCGTTTTTGATGGGACTGTGTGCCAAAAAACCTTTAAAAATAACTTTCTCGAAATATAGATATGAACGTACAATGAATGCGATTCCGTTACTTTTAGGCATAAAATAATTCTATACGGTTTGACATGCCTTTAAAATCAATTGCTATCTTTAAGTAATGATTATATTTAATATTAATCATTTGTAACCAGCTCATTGGCCTAGTGGGTAGAGTGTTAACACACAGCAATATAAGGGTAAAGGGTAAAGTAGATCAATCAAGGGAAAGGAGTAGCACCCTCCCTTATACACCTCGGTGTAGTTGCTATTGAAAAGGGATCCTTCTGGTCCCCCTACTTATTAATCATTTGTTTGCACATAGTTAAATGGTTTGGCGAACAGTGTTCGCCGATGGCCCAGATGACCGGGGTTCAGTTCCAGGTCGAGTCATACCAAAGACTCAAACCCCCCTTACTTAACACTCACTCAAGGGTAAAGTAAAACAATTCAGGGAAAGGAGTAGCACCCCCTCCTACACCGATTGAAAAGGGAGCCTTGGGGTCGCCCTTGACAAAGGTCACCAACTTTATTTTAATCATTGGTATGTAATAGTTTTACTTGCACACAGTTAAATCGTTGCAAGTATTTCTATTTAACACTAAGAATTATATTTAATATTAATCATTTGTTTGCACACAGTTAAATGGTTTCAAGTATTGCTATCTAATGATAATAATTCAATTTGATATTAATCATTTGTTTGCACACAGTTAAATGGTTTCAAGTATTGCTATCTAACACTAATAATTCTATTTAATATTAATCATTTGTTTGCATACAGGTAAATGGTTTCAAGTATTGCTATCTAACACTAATAATTCTATTTAATATTAATTATTTGTTTGCATACAGGTAAATGATTTCAAGTATTGCTATCTAACACTAATAATTCTATTTAATATTAATCATTTGTTTGCACACAGTTAAATGGTTTCAAGTATTGCTATCTAACACTAATAATTCAATTTAATATTAATCATATGTTTGCACACAGTTAAATGGTTTCAAGTATTGTTATCTAACACTAATAATTCTATTTAATATTAATCATTTGTTTGCACACAGTTAAATGGTTTCAGGTATTGCTATCTAATAATAATAATTCAATGTAATATTAATCATTTGTTTGCACACAGTTGAATGGTTTCAAGTATTGCTATCTAATAATAATAATTCAATTTAACATCAGCCATTTATTTACATATAGTAAAATAGTTTTTATGTATAGAAAATGATTAAATATTTCTATTTGATAAATAGATGGGACCCGATCAGGTATTGCCACTCCAGGTCAGAGTGGACCGGAGAGTAATGGCAATAAAGGGATATGTATACGTATAGTTGCTTGTATATTCACAACCAACTATACGTATATATATGCTTGCAGAAATAAAATCCACAATAATGACGAACGAACACACTTCTTTAGAAAAATGTACCTATTACACTTTATTCAAATGGGTCGCGAAAGGGTTGTGTGTGAGAGGTGAGTTGGAGACTGAACAAACAGCAACATATTGATCCCAAATTCCTCTGTCTTTAGCAGCACTTCTTTCTCGTTCTGCTGGGCTGCTCAATCGGGGGTCCCGAAGGCCCATTGCCCTCTGCTGGGTGCTGGTTCTCTCCACAGCATCTTATCTCGAACTAACTAAACCTGTCTGTAGCACCGGGTTATATAATTGTTTGACACCTACCTGCTTCTTGTGGGCGTCACATCTGCACCCAATTCAACCCATCCACAGTCAAGGTTATACCCTGATATCTTCGACCGGATGCACCTGTTATTTACACAGGTGCATCTCTTATTTGACAGCTCGGCCGAGGGTCAATATATAGCACTACCTCTCCGGGTCAGAGTGGGCCTGGGAGTAATGGCAGTAAAGGGATACTTGACATCCCCGAAAGCTCCAGGATTGAAGCCTCGCCATCAGGTGCAGTTTAATGTCACATACAGGACATTCGATGTGGGGGTTGGCTTAGCTCTCTGCAGTGGTGGGGGTCAGTGGTGGGAGTTGGGTTAGCTCTCTGCAGTGGTGGGGGTCAGCTCCAGCAGACAAAGGGAAATAAAAGGAAAATTGAGAAAATCGAAATTCTTTTTACAACTTTTTTTTTTAAATGACTGGAATTCCAGGAACTTGTGCGAAGTTCCGGCTGTGCGTAAACATCTTGTCTTTGAGTATTTGTTTTTATTGGTTTGATTTTAGAAAATACTTTTGATGGGTGCTTTTGCTATGCTGCAAAAATTAGATGTTGTGAAAATGATAAATGAAGACGATTTCTCAATAAATACGCACAGTGAAAATCTTTGGCAAGATTGCATAAATTTATCAACAAAACCGTGTATTTTTATCATTAAGAGTTTTCGGACTATTGTCTTCATCGTTATTTCCAAAACGTTTCGGCCGCAATGTCCTCCGGCCTTCTTCAGGTGTTTGTCGAACTCGGGAACCGACACGGAACTTCGAACGACATCCTTTATTGAATCCACGGGGGTCACCTGTTCTGATTCCGTTGACCATAACCGGGGACAAGTGTTAAGTATTCCCGCATTGTTACTCGCCTGCAGTCTCGATTGAACCTGCAAACTCCAGATGATTGTCTCCTTAGGGAAACCAACGTCCATAACCGTTATGCTATGTGTCCTGCCAGACATTTCAGAATGAATTTTTTGGGCTTATAAACTTAATGTTCTTACTTGACTAGGATTACTACAATTATATATGATTTTTTACCTGTGCTCATATTCAGATTTATTTTTTTTCATCTAGCCTTTTTAATTATCTGTTCCCATATTGTATTCATCTCTATACTTGGTCTACTCAGCAGGTCATTGTAGCCCAACATATGTGTTAATTCCTTAAGATGTCTAATCCTTCAATGTTCAGTCCTATCAATTATTTCAACTTCATCTCCAATATATATATATAGTTAATGTCCTGAGACAATGTGTTTGTAATTATTCAGGTATGAGACGTTTTATATAATTCCACTAGAGTGCCCCTCTCTCTCTCTCTCTATATATATATATATATATATATATATAACCCCTCACATACAGAGCGAATATATCTGTAATGAAAAGAAAACTCAACGGACAGTTACTTTGCTATTATAAATTTGACTTTCTTCATCAGATTGCTTCTGTAAGAAGCCATCGAAAGGAATTTATAATGGCATAGTAAGTGTCCGTCAAGTTTTCTTTCATTGACATTACATATATATATATATATATATATATATATATATATATATATATCATCATGTCATGCTGGTAGCACGGATATCCCTGAACCGCTCTCGCCACTTTTCCCTATCGTTCATCGCCTCTGGCAGGTCTTCTGGACTATATACCGTATGCCCACATAGTTGCTGAATGTATGTTCGTGCTGGTCGTCCTGCGTTTGCTCGGCCATATGTGGGGGTTGAGTACATCATAAGAGTACATCACTTATGAGTTCGTCCCTGCCTCTCCAGCAGTGTCCTGTATGTCTGGTTCGAGCTCATAAAATGGAGTTCCCCGATTTTCTGTCACCACTTGTCCCTATTGTCCATCGCTCCTAACAGGTCCCTAAGACAACATCTAGAATCCATGCACAGCAGATGTATACATATATATTACCCACTTCACAGCACGAGCAGGTCATTTTTAAGCGGATTTTATCAGTTTTGAACAGAGTATTCATTCTCCTAGACCGGCTGCCATACAAGGTTACAGAGCTAAGTCTACCCTACTATTTATCCGTAGCCGAAGGGAGGATAGTAAGATTCATACATTTCCCTTGGGTATTAACACAATGTGAAATGTACACAGTTTCGTCCCGGGTTTGAACTCGTGTCGCCATGTCCATTTGACCTTTTCGATGAACTCCTTGGTCCAGGTCTTCCTGGCGGTGTCCTTCCGCTCCACCACCTCCAAAGGGTCGTCCGATGCGTTGAGCTGTGCCCTCAAGCGTTGAACCGTCCAGATTTGCATTTTGAGGGTGCTGGCAATGGTCCTGTGGTCATAACTTGGATCGGTAGAGAGCATGAGTTGTACAGCGGCGCATCTCCGATCTCGCTTGCTGAACATTGTGACACTTTCAGACATGATAGAAGGTTCCTATCGCTCTTGAGATTTGTACACAACTGGCCAACTAGTAGATGGTCTTCAACAAAAAAAAAAGAAAACCGGTTTTCATTAAACGGGAATGGAATCATGTCGTCTTTTCTAGGGCGACAATTTTATCGTTCCACCCTCTGTATATATATATATATATATATATACGTATATATATATATGTACATGTATATATATGAATATATATATATATATATACACCTATATATATATGTATATGTATATATATATATATTTATATATATATGTATATATATAGTGATCGGCTCATTGGCCTAGTGGCTAGAGTATTCCCCAATGGTCCGGGAGACCTCGGTTCAATCCCAGGTCGCGTCATACCAAAGACTTTAAAAATGGTACTTGATACCACCTTGCTTAACACTCAGTAATATAAGGTACGTATCAAGGATAAAGTGGTGTAATCCTGGGAAAGGAATAGCGCCTTCCCCTACACCTTGGTGTAGTAGATATTTAAAAGGGAGCCTTCTGGTCGCCCTCGACTACGGTCGCCAACTTTACTTACTTTATATATATATATATATATATATATATACTGTAGCATGAACACAATGTTAGTATAACTATAAATAGAGCGTACATCAGAAGTTCTAAAAAGGACCTTTTTTTCTAGTAACGTCTCATCAGAAAGCACCGTGATAAAAGTAAACACCACAATTTAATATAGAACAGATTCCTATATTTTTCAATGTTATTTGCTATTGTCACAGTGTTCTCTGACGAGACGTTTCTGAAAAAAAAAGTCCTTTTTAGAACTTCTGATGTACGCTCTAAGTAAGCTATATAGTTGTTTGTTTGGGTTTTATGACATATTAACCTTTCTAGGTAATTTAACCTTTTTTATACAAATAATCAGTACTTTTTAAACCATTCTGTTTAGCATGAGTACACAGTTTAATTGTCGAAAACATTTCTATTTTAAGCTATTCAATTTAGTCAAACAGTTCTATTTTTAAAAAATTCAGTTTACCGTAAATACAGTTTCAATTTCAAAACAGTTCTATTTCAAGTAATTCAGTTTAGCATAAGTACGCAGTGTAAATGTCAAAACAGGTCAGTTTAAATGCAAATACAGTGAATTCTCGAAAACCACAGTTAAGTTCTATTTAACCTATAGATAGGACCCTATCAGGTGCTACCACTCCGGGTCAGAGTGGACCTGGGAGCGATGGCAGTGAAGAGGTACTCTATATTCCCTAAAGCTCCAGAATTCCTGGAACCTCACCACCAGATTGTTTAGTGTCATATTCAGGAAACTAGTTGGTGGGGGTTACCCCTCTGCAGAGATGCAGTCGGTTTATTCTACAGCCCCAGCCGACTAGGCAGTAAGTAAACTATATATATATATATATATATATTTATATATACCACGGATAAAAAACTCAATAAGCATCTGTTCTACGTAACCATGGGTAGCTGTGATGGTGTCGAGGTGTGCGAGGTGGTCGGTGCCCTAGTTTTCTCCTAACTATCAAATTTAATCAAGAATACCGATATGGGACTATACTGGGACGACGGTCTCATCATTATTAGGAACCCAAACGAACCTAAACTAGATAGCTACAGGAAAAGGTTATCCATTGCACTCAAATTGCAGGGATTTAGGATTACCATACACACAAATCTGAAAATAGAAAATTCCTTGGATGTAACACTAAACTTATGTAAAAGAACATTCGAACCTTATAAAAAAGAAAATGCCCGGGGAGTTATGGTTATCGTCGTTGGAAATAGACACGGCGACACGAGTTCAAATCCTGGATGAGACTGATTGCATTTCACTTAGCACTAATATCCTTGGGAAAGGTATGAATCCACTAATTTCCATTCCAGCTATGGGTAAAATAGTCGGGCAGACTAGGTGTTATATAATAACCGAGGGATTTCGGTTCATGCCTTTGAGTTTAGTTAGGCTGAGAACCTTTCGGATCAGCACATGGGTTAGTTGGGTGCAACATTGAGGCAGGTGTTAACGCGGGCGCACACAGGCGGACGGAGGTGTCACTCAGATGTCATAATAGTCCGAGACGAAACGGGGTGACAGGGTGCGGGTGACGTCACACACCGGAAGCGCGCGGAGGTTTGTGTGAGATTTGAAGAAAGTTGGAGTTGGGTACTAGACGCCAAACGAGAAGGATCGACTTTTGGAGCTCGCAGACACGAGGCGAACGTGCGCCCTATGAGGGCCGCTCGAGACGGGGGCCAAATGAATAAGACAGCATAGAAGACTGTGTCTCTCCCCCTTTCGTCGAAACCTTTAACTCAAAGTTAATAAAAAGGTTTCGTACCTGAACAAGAAGTCGTTACGTGTTTTCGAATTCCGGGATTCCTATGTTCTTTATATGTTCTATCGTAATGAACATTATATGTCTATTTCCCAAATGGCTGTATCTGACTACGCAACATAGGTTCTTTAGCCTTGGTGAGGCAACTAGTCTAGGAGAAGGAAAACTCTGAATTCAAACCTGTTAAACTCCGCTTAAAAATTGACCTTGTGTCATATCCTGCCCGAGCGGAGGGGATGGTAAAGACATTAACACACCAATCTAAACACACGCTTCTTCAAACCCCCCATCCTCAATTATCAAACAAATCCCAAAATCTATTAGCTGTAGGCTATCTGATAACTCTTCAAACATTGGGATTTTTAACAAACACAAATACATATACGACAATGTACTAATATATACTGGTTATTGACAAACACTAGGATTCATACCTCCAAAAGGCAAGCCTAAACACAGGAATATGAATATCATTACAACAAATGTATAACATATAACATAGGTTAAGACTTCCTAAACTTAATCACCAAGCACTTCCCCAATAATAGCCCCGTAGCCAAAATCTTTAACAACATTAAGGTCAGCTACTGTTGCACAAGCAACATGTCCTATATAATAAAAAAACACAATAAAAAACTCGAATCCATCAACAGTACCACACACCCCTCCAACCAATACAAATGAAGAGTAAAAAACACATGCCCCCAACTAGGAAAATGCCTGCATAAAAACATTGTATACAAAGCCACTGTAAAAACTAACAACTCTGTCAAACATTACATAGGTGCAACGGAGGGCACCATATAACAAAGAATTCACAATCATAAACTTTCTTTCACAAATAGAAATTACTCATCCAACACCTCCTTATCCTCATACATATGGCACCTAAAAGACATGAGCATCTCTCCCATAATCACCTGGGTGATACTAAAGCTAGCACCTGCCTACAACAAGAGATCAAAAAATACCTTTTATGCCTCCACGAAAAATTAGCAATCATCACTTACCCACTACAAAACACATTGCTAAACAAAAAATCTGAAATTCTTTTCAAATGTAGGCACGAAAATAAACATCTTCTCTCCCACTTCGACCCATTCACATAACCCATCTAATACCTCTACTCCTATAAAAGAAAACAAAAAACAAAAAACAAAAACAACCAAAAACAGAACAAACAAAACAAATGACACCACTCTACACCTGAAGTACCGTAAATACCATTTTCCTCCACCAACCATCACAGCCGCCACAATATATGTACTCCCTTTCTCCATTAATCCCCATATCCTTCTTCATACGCCCCCACAACCTGTTGACATGTTTTCATGAGCGTTAGTAACGTACACTCCATCATTTATTACAATAACGTATAAGTCATATAACGTTAACACAACACACATAACTCGTAAGAATAACGATCACAACCCCCCATCTATTACCCATACCTCCCAAACTAACCATCTATTTCCTTAATTTTGTAACGACAACTCTACTCTTCAGTTATAATCATCATCGTACATAAAAAAAATCATAGCTAATACTATTATTACAATGTCTTATCATTATATTCCTTTCGTATGTACTATCATGGATAGCTATAATATATACGCAACATATCATCAACACAATACAAATTATCATTGTAATCTGACTCAAATCTCATCCCAACATAAAATACCCATATTGTACAATATTCCATAGTATATTGCAATACAACATATCCCTACATGGGGAGGGTGTCCTCGTGGTGTAATGGTTAAAGCGATGGACTGCGAAATCGTAGTACGCGAGTTCGTATTCCAGTCGCGCTATTACGTTCACTTTCGGGCAAATACCCTTGGGAAAGGTATAAACCATCTTATCCTCCCAGCTATGGGTTTAATAGTACCACTACTGTTCTTCTAGGAGAATGGCTTTGGCATTAAATAACCTAAAAAGAGTTGATATGCCATTAAAACAAAGAAACCAACCAAACCAAATTAATACCCTTGGGAAAGGTATGAACTCCCTTATCCTCCCAGCTATGGGTTAAATAGTACCACTACTGTTCTTCTAGGAGAATGGCTTTGGCATTAAATAACCTAAAAAGAGTTGATATGCCATTAAAACAAAGAAACCAACCAAACCAAATTAATACCCTTGGGAAAGGTATGAACTCCCTTATCCTCCCAGCTATGGGTTAAATAGTACCACTACTGTTCTTCTAGGAGAATAGCTTTGGCATTAAATAACCTAAAAAGAGTTGATATGCCATTGAACAAAGAAACCAAACCAACCAAACCATATCCCTACATCATGATATTTATTGTGATTCTGGCCTACCATACAACACTCGCTTACAAATCATGTCTTTATTTTATTTCCCTCAACATGCAATGATGATGTTTTGTTCCTTAGTTATAATCATCTACACATATAGAAATAAATGAATAAATTTTCTCGTAGCAATGTCATATACAACTGCTTCTCCCATTCGCTTAAACAACGCGCAACGCATGCACCTCCACATACACATACACTATACAGCACTTACACATCCACACACAATAATACGCAACTATAACCCCACATACATAAGCAGATGTAAAGATTTCTACACAATCCCAACGGTTTTTGACTGTATTTTTCGATTTTCGATTTATTCATTTCATTTCGTTATCTGCCTGAAGATTGTTGTTTGTAAAAACTTAATGAAACCAAAGGTCGCAGACAAACTTCCATGTCATCAAATATATATATATATATAAATGAA